>JBBMOE010000027.1:5133294-5509081 GCA_037975065.1 Chaetodon trifasciatus | reverse complement strand
AGATGGGGGGGGGTGGGGGGGGTGGGGGGCAGAAAAACAAGACGCAACAGAGGCACCAACCTTTCTTGAAGGCACGTGGGGAGTCTGATAGATCGCCTTGGCATTAGAAATGAGCAACAGAAAAAAAGAACAGAAAGGGGGAAGGAGAGAAGAGAGAAAACTTAGGTGAGAAGAGAAAAGGCAGGATCATCAAGCTGTGTTAATTGATTAGGAAAAGAGTCCAGCAGGGAAGAATCCCAAAATAAATTTGAGTTATAACCAAACTGAAAAAAGGGAGCCATTTGAAAATTGGCTAGCTCTGTCTAAGCCCTCTGGGGTGTTGGCATGTATATTAAATTCTCCTTGGGGATTTACTTGTAATTTGTCTTCCATCTTGCTGGAAGCATTCCATCCATCACTTCTTTCCCTCTTTGAGGATTCCATCTTTTGTTTGACAAAGAAGAGAACCATAACTGCTCATTTCCCCCTAAGCTTTTGGCTCCAGCTTAGCACCAAAGCCCGAGGCTTTGTGCATTTATCTGAACTTCAGTAGTGCTGCGTCGAAGGCGAGGCCACGGGGAACTGTGCAGGCACAGATAAGTCCAAACCCATGGCTCCACAGCACATTTGCATTGGCAGAAAACACACTGTAAACCTATTCTCCGTCACTGAGCAACAGCTCTGGTGTGCTATGTCACCAATGTCCTTCAGAAAGACTTATGTGTACGGCCTATTGTTCTCCAAACAGCCAGCGCTGCTCATGGTTCTGCTTGTGACTGCGTCTGAGGCTGAAGCTGCTCACCCTCTGGCTCTGAGCGGGACCCCAGAGATGTGACCTGGAAGGGCCGGTAGGGTTTGCCCTCAGACAGGGGGACCTCCACGCTCTCCTCTGACGACACGGTGACGTCCGGCTGCGACTCAGAGATGGACGACAGGAACTGGTCCATGTCAGCTTTCTGCTCCTGAAGAAGCTCGTCTGCAGGAAAGTGCAAATGACAAACTGTGAGGCGGCCTGGCACATGCTAACACCTGCCAGCCTGGGACGTGGCAGCAGTGTGCAAAACGAGGGGTTCACCAATTACTGTTAACATTCTTTTTCAAACAGAGCTGCTGCTGCAAGAGACGTCTGTTCCCATTTCTGCTAACTACCAATTAGTATTTTTCTGAGAGCTATTTTCCGTGTAAATCTGCACATCTCCCAACAGGATGCTGCATGGTGAAAGCTGTGACCCAGTTCTGTCACTGCACGCGCTCCACTTTAATCTGTGCTGCAACACCATGCTATGGTTCCTTTAATGAACCGCAGGAAACAAAAGAAAATAATAAAACGTGCCAGACGCCGGCTGGCTTAAATTGCACCACTGGAGATGAATACGTCCCAAATACAGTTTCCAGCTTCAGATCTAATTGTAAAAATGAGAGCTGGTGAGCAGAGACCCTTAAAAACGGAGAGTAGAAGCTGTATTAAATCCCCTCCACAAACTCATGCTGACGGAAAAAAGAAAACTTTTCTCTCTGTCTCTGATAATTGATTTACAGACGGTGAAGCCCGTCTGTTGGTCTCCTCCTATATTTCTGTTCCCCTTTGCACAAAGAGAGCAGTGTTTTTTGCCCGATATAAGAAAACAAATTCACTCAGGGCCAGCGGAAATGTGATGTATTGGCTTTATCTGCCTGGCACATATGCGGATTCCATCACTGTTTTCATTTCACTTCCTCCTTATTACAGCGCGCCGTCCCTCCTCAAAGCTGCCCGGGGGCTTCTGACAGAACACGACTCACCAATTTCATCCTGAATCTCGTCGGCCACGTAAGGGACTTTGTAGAGCAGAGACAGAGACTGGTTCATCCTCTCCTCGATCACACGCAGGTGGGTCATCACCTGGTGCCGGAAAAAGAGACAAACGGGGTGTCATGTGACCAAAATCCTGCCTTATTTTATTTATGAATCAAGGTGAAACTGATGTTAACGTTTGTATCTAGAATGCCCATGAGACAAAGCTCATTGTAAGGTCCAAGAGCTCAAGGTGTCGTCTTCCAGGTGCTTACTTCACCTGAGAAACAGTGACAAACACAATGGGAGCATGTTTAGAATATAAGATAAGAATATAAGAAAGTGGGATTTATTTGATATAAAATACTCAGAATGATAAATCACTCATTAACACTGCTGTAGAATCATTTTATGGCCTCTGACAAATCCATTAATTCAATAATCGTTTCAACACTAATCCACTGACAACTAATTACAGAGTGATTTGCCAACTATTAGTATAAAATGTTCATCCCAACAGTATTTATTTAAAAGCTAACATTAATGAAGCAGAAAATACACCCTTATCCCAGAAAACCCTCCTGAAATTCTCCAGTTTATCGTCACTGATGAAGTCCTGTCACCTAACAGCAACACGGAAATGACAAATTACCGCAAATTAGTTTTTTGATTAATCTGTACAGCCGAGAAACAGACTTTAAATTTCATCAAAATGAATAAATGACTGTGGAGAACAAATGTGAGGACCGACAGCAAGCTGCTCTCTGCCCAGAATATAAATGTTCTGACAGGAGAGACAGAAATGTGCTTTCTGCTAGAGAGCTTTTTTTTTTTTTTTTTTTTTTTTTTTAGATGAACTCGCTCACAGTCAGCCAACTCGCAGACATAAAACAAGTTGCTGCATGTAATATTCAAATCAGTTTTCAAACTCTGAACCGACTTGACAGGATCTGCTGCCTGTCAGCCGCGATGATCACCGCTGTATCACAGGTTGGATGGAAAAACAAACTCGTTTGATGGAACAGATACAAAACGATGCCTATTCCAAAAATTCTGCAGTCGCTTTCACTGTTTCTAGCAGCAATATGATGTTTAGAGAGGGGATATTTCCACATTTCTGCTGCCAAAGCGGCTGGCAGAATGTGAAAAGCTACCAGCCACTGACAAAGCTGACCAGCTCTTGGCAGGTAACTGGTGTTTATTTCCCACTATGATGATTGACCGTTTTAATCTTGCAACACATGGCTGCAGTGCACCAAAGCCAGCAACAGATGGCAATAATGCACCTTCCCCTTCAAAGGCACGCTGCAGTCCCTGTGGCACCTTCCTGTCCGTGTTTGACAAACAATCCTCATTATGAACATTACATGTCCCGGTGTTGGAGCAGAGATTTCGATGCATCAGGCAACCTCCTCTGAGCTTGACAGGTGAGGCTTTTATGAAAAGAAAATAATCTTGATCCCAGAAAGTCACATAACACAGTTATATAAAGCAGAGCAAGCCTTCTGTTTACAAAGGATTCTTTTGTAATGCACTTCTAAGCCACATGTCAAATCCACAACTGGAGGAGCTGCAGAAACCGAAAATGCAGATTTGAACTTGCGGCTGAGTGAGGAAATACGCAGGGACTCGTCTTAAGACTGCCAGAGCACAACAATACAGGCTGGCTTCCCATGACTGAGCACAGAGGCTCACCGCATCCCACATCACATGATTCATCTAAATAGTACCCCTCCGGTCCCTTCTCCCCCCTCCTCACGCTGTTGTTTCATCCATCTGCGGTGCTATCTGTAATGGTGGAGGATAACTATAAATGGTGTCGAAGGGCACTGACACACACAGGCGAGTACATCTAACAGAGGAGCTTCCAGCCAAATCCCTGTGCGGCGGCTCAGAGTCCAGCATTACACAAGACCTGCACAATGTTAATCTTCAGCCGAGGCTTAAGTGAATGAAACAGCCGCCCTCCCTCCGTCAAACAAACCTACTCACTCCTCCTGGGCTTCAACTCGGAGAAACACACTCTTTTTACCTCCTACACACTTAGAAACAGGGCAGAGAGGAGCAGGCTGAGACATTATTATCTCTTTCCTGTCTGAGCAGGAATAGGAGCGTGAGATCTTGGAGTGGCTCGGCATGAGGTTTCAGATTTACCTCTGATACAGTGTGTCTTCACTGTCGCATGTAGCTCTGGAAGGCTGCAGGTATTGGCAGGTACCAATTAACTGAACTGAACCACAGCTGATAATCAATTAACTGTGTAAAGTGAAGAGAATTCGAACAAAAAGGCCAAACATTTGCTGGTTCCAGCTTTTCAAATGTGGGGCTTTTTCTCTGTTGTACATCTTTTAAATTAGGGATGCACCGATTAGATACTGAGGACAGATATCAGTACGATACTGACTCAAACAGATGGATGACAATGGGGCCGATTTTGGGGCCAGTTTATTAAATCCACTTCTATGTGCACGTCTCATTATGTTAGCAATAAACAAAAATTCTGTGCATTTACATCTATGTATTTATTTCTTACTTTAATTTTACAAAGTTAGGAAAGCAAAGTCAAGTCAATAAGGTGACCCAGTCTCTTCCACACAGCGAGGCCTGCAGCGTATTGATTAAACACTGGACTGAAAAAAAAAAAGTGAATCTGTGCATCTCGATTGTGAACTGAATATTTCGGGGTGATGATTGGACAAAACAACTAGTGAAATGGAGATATCACCTTGAGCCCTTGTGAAGGGCATTTTTCATCAAAGTCACATCAGGTGATCAATGAGAGCTGACCTGCGACTTCATCTGAGCAGCCTTCTCAGGATCCACAGCCAGGACGTGCTGGTAGTGGCGGATGGTGTGCTGGCGGTCCTTGTTCTCGGCGCGGACGTACCTCCTCAGGGCTTGCAGGATGCGGTGGGGCTGAGGGGGACGTGGAATGGGAAGAAGAGGGCTGGTTAGTAGAGTTTCTGTGTAATACTGGCTCTTGGATCTGGACCTGGATCAGTATGGCGCTCTCTTCCTTCTCTGAGGTGAAATCAATCAATTGTACTCTTATAATTTTAGAGTTACCAGCCAAATAACTTTCAAAGTGATGCTTCTAGCTCTCATCCCCTTAAATTTTGTCTCATTTAATGATCAGGCTCAGATTATAGAGAGAAACAATATGACCTAACCTCCCATTAGACATAAGTACACTTTGTGCTGCTCAAGTTGAAATAAAACATGAAAATGATTCTTTCACCTTCACATATCTGAGCAGAAGGATGTCAAGAACGCTGCTGTCAAATGTGAGGTGCAAAAAAAATCCATTGCATATAACATGACATGAAATCTTCTGCAGCACCTACTGAAATAGCATCACACCACAGATGATGCAACTACCAATTTTGGAAGTGTAACTGAAGCAGGATAAGAAATGACTGCTCTCTAGTCAGGCAACATCCTTACATTTGAAATGAGTACAAAATAGAAATGTTTAATTCTCTCTTTTTCGGGTAACAAGCCCAACACCGGCGGTTCGACAACCAGCACCTTGTAACAGAGCGCCAAACTGTGCGCTGGCAGAAGGATCAGAGGACGATTAGATAAGAGGAATTTAAAAAACACGACACAGGAATTATAGCCGCAGGTTCAAATGTGATTGACTTCAAGCTCATAGAGGATTTTGGGATGTGTGTTTTTCTGGCTGCAGTAATCCATTCTCCTCATGATGAATTGCATGTTGGCAGAGGGTCTTTTGACAGAATATGAGATTAGCCACAGGACATAAGTAGCGTAAGGCTCAGCGTGGTCTCACAGCATTGTGTGCGGATATGTTTGCACATCGACAGAGGGGAGGAAAAGCCAGACAGATGGAGAGAGGTGAGGATAAAAGTCGCTCTCAGAGGCCGGTGTGTGGTGTTTACCCTCGGGGGGTCGGCCTGCAG
This sequence comes from Chaetodon trifasciatus, assembly GCA_037975065.1. Taxonomy (NCBI): domain Eukaryota; kingdom Metazoa; phylum Chordata; class Actinopteri; order Chaetodontiformes; family Chaetodontidae; genus Chaetodon; species Chaetodon trifasciatus. Next base: position 5,503,405 of record JBBMOE010000027.1, on the reverse strand, counting down.
GGCAGCCAGGTAGTTCTCCAGGGCCAGACGGCGCCGGTCATTCAGCATGGCCTCGACCCGGGCGAGGTGAGTCTCCACCAGCTGCTGCTTCTCACTGGCTGCCTCCTCCTCCAGGGACTCCACCATGGCTTGGAAGTGCTTTAAAAAGATCACAAACATATAAATATGTAGATGCACCTGCAACAGAATGGCACAACGGAGCGCTTTCAACTTCCACTTAACAAAAGAGGAAAGAAAAAACAGCTCTCGGTTTCACTCATGCGCCTCTCAGGCTTGTCAGGGGAGTTTGGGACTCATTTAGAAGTCTCCCCATTCAGACAGTGCCCTAATTTAGCCTTAGAGTGATAAAGATAGAGCAGCCAGGGAAAAGGGATCTTTAATGGCACAGGGAGTGAGGGACCCAGGGCCTGTAAGCCGTCATATCTCACCCAAACAAAGGGACAAAGGGAGGACTCCCAGGGGGAGGGATCAGTGTCTTACCTGGATCAATGTCTGCCTCTCAGCCTTGGGCAGGTTCTTAGCCTGGCGATCAGCCTCTTCCCACTCTTTCCTTACCTGCAGTGAGGGAAACACAGACAGAAGGAAATGAAGCGAGATCCTGCACCTGTTCACTCAGAGCGAGCCAGGCAACTGACGGTATTCATTTTTGTACACGCAGACGGTAGAAACAAAGCCTTGAAGCCCTCGAAGTATGACCTTGCTCCTTGCCATATTCTCGCATTCAAATGTTCACATCTTAAGAATACTTAGAATAGCCCACCGCACATTTTCTGGCCGTGAATTCCAGCTCCTCTGTGCTGCCCCCAACAAGCTTAAGAGCTTAATTTCTAAACTTAAACTACAGAAATGTCACACTTGTTCTGATTCGTGTTCTTAAAAAAAAATCTGATTTTTTCTGCTTCTCAAATGTTTCAACATTCCTCCAATCTTACTACAAAATAACAGCAAAATAGGTCCAAAACTGCATCACAGTTACTGAGAAAGACTGATGCAATTACTGTTCGAGCTGATCCTCGCTGTGCAGAGCTCATCTGTCTGCTTTCATCTGCGATGATTCCTTCCTAATGAGGATAATCAATAAAGGACAATAGCTTTCACCTCTGTGAAAAGAGTAAATGTGATGTTTATCACCGTGCATCACCGTGATGATCATGCTGCTTTTGTTTTGTGGCTCCGAACGCAGTTATTAAGCCAGCGCTGCAGGTTTTGGTAAGAAGCTGTTTTAAAAGCCAAATTCTCTATCTGGCAAAGCATTTTTTTAACAAACTGGTATTGATATGTTTCATATATTCACATTCAGATATTAAGCAGGAATACTCTTACTCATTGCCTGTTTAATTAGCGAAGTGGTGTCCTGGCTCCACCTGCTAACTCACCCTCTCCATGCGGTTGCGGTGCCTGATCTCCAGCTGCTCCTTGGCCCTCTGGAAGCGGCTGTGCTCCTTGTCATCGGCCGGGGTCTCAAAGTAGATGTCAACATCATCGGTGGGCTGAGGGGTCGGAGGCACGGCTGCAAGTTGGGAAACAGATGGTGAGCGGACGGGGCTGCAAACCGACAAGCAGGCGGACACGCAGACGCGGACAGACAGGCAGACGCAAGTAGGCAGAAAGACAAAGACGGACAACTCGGCACAGAGAGAGAGAGAGAGAGTTGAGAGTGGAATGCAGATTGAAGTTGGACAAAAATCCCCACAGAAGCACTCCTCTCACTGGCGTTCTTCCACCCTCAGTAACTCTGATAAATTTAAGAGAATCTGACAGTCTTTCCTTTTGAATTCCTTTCATCTTCCCGTCGGCTTTCTGCTGACAGGTCGCATCTCCAACACTAATGGAAATATCTCTGCGTTTGATGGCTGGGTCAGCTGGGGCCAGGCCAGAGGGCTCTGTTCTGGGTTCCTCGCTATACAGTCACGCAGGACTCACTCCCTGCACCGCTGTAAGTCGCAAAAACAATAACGCTCCGGGCTCGCAAACAAGAAGAGACCTCATCGTTTCACTTCACCGTCAAAAACAGGAGGCGCAGGTTAACGGATAAGCACACAGCTCCTGCTCTGAACTTTAGCTTCAGCTTCTAAAACCCTCTTATTTCTCAAATGCCAAAGAAAACTCCGGTTGGTTATGTTATGAACTGTGTCTGAACTGATGAGAAGTGAGTCACTGTGAGGTGCAAAAAGAAAAGGTGCTCGCTGATATGTGCTGGTGGGGTTCTAGTAAAGGCAGTGACACAGACAGACAGACAGACAGACAGACAGACAGACAGACAGACAGACAGGCTGGAACATGAACATATGGCAGGAATGAACAGTCAGGCAAAAACAGAAGAAAGAAAGCATGTTGCACACATAATATGACCACTAAATTAGGAGAAGTCATGCTTTTATTTGCTATTTTTGTTGTTTTTACTTCAGTTTTTATTTTAGTTTTGTTCCTCTGGTTAAATGTTTACTTGTGAGGTCTTGACCTGATCTGACAGTTGACCTTTGTATTATCTGAAATTGTAGCTCCAGTACGTCACCTCAGTTTTGGTACCTTTTTTAATGCATTAATTTGAGCAAAGTAATAAATTCATTTAATAAAAGAAGCGAAATTTCTCAAGCAAAAAGTGATGACATGACATTGATTTAGAATAAGTAAAGAAGAGGATGAATCTGAGGAGACGGGGACTGTGTGTGGTGCACTGATTGTCCTGGAGTGAACACACTGTTCTCTCAAATCCAAATCCTGTGGGTTCACATTTTATTTAAGTAATAAGAGTTAATTAGGTAATAAAACTTAATATAAGAATAAATTACGTCTGTCTCATATTGTTAATATTGAATATTTCAACAGCTCTGATTCAGTAGGGCATTAACCCTCAGCGTGCACCATATATGACAGCATTAATATCCACTATGTCCCTACAAATAACCTATTTTTAGTGGAGAACTGGATGCAAAGTGACATTTTATTCAGTGCTGGTGCTATTAATTGATTAATCTATTGACAGAACTTAATTCTGAACTGCTGGTGAAACAAGCAATCTGAGTATTTGTCTCTAGGAAATTGTGACTTCCTGACATTTTCTAGCCTAAACGATGAGTAAAATAATAATTGGACACATTGAAATAATCAAAATAAACATTAGCTGCAGCGCGTGGTGTGTTGGTGGAATAATAAAACAAAAGAGAACAATGTTGTTTTGACTGCTGTGGTGGAGGTGGCCTGGTGACAACAGCTGTAGTGACTTGATGAGTGACAGCTGAAGACTGCAGAACAGGTGTTCTGCTTAAAAAGTCAGTGACAGACTGTGTCATCCTAACGTGTTTTCAGCGGCGAGTCTGCAGCAGAGACACAAACAGAGAGAGAGAGACGGGCGTTTTCAAACCGGCCTCTGTCAGGTGAGACTTACTCAGGCGCTTGCACACGGCCATGCAGTACTCCTCTGAGTCGAAATTGTTGCGGTTCCCGGCACAGCCCCCGTATATGAAGCGCACGCACTTCCTCTGGCTCATGTCGAAGTGCCAGCGGGGCATGGAGGCACGGCAGGGGCCGGTCTCTGCCTCCAGGGTGCACACCGCTGCCAGGGGACAGCTTGTTAGATCATCCGGCCACTAGGGGCAGCACTTAATTCCAGTCGCAATGACAAACACTCAGAAAAACTACCATGAAAACACTCCTTCCTACTGCAACACATGTGATTAAAGAAAAGAAAACAATGCAAATAAGGGTGCAGCTCCGCTTTGGACATGATGAGCGGGATTTATCAGCAGTGAGGCTGCACATCAGCGGGATGATCCGTCCTTGTGCTCTGATAATGCAGAACAGTACATCACAGTGTCTGCTGTGAGCTGGAGAAAAGGGGATTTGCTGATGCATACACTTATCTAATTACAGTCTAGCTGCGATTTACGCATATGGCTGATAGTTTAAAAGTTAAAAAGGTTTGATTACATTTAAGTGGTAGGCAAAGTGTCAATAAGGGAGAGAGAGAGAGATAGAGAGAGAGACAGAGAGAGAGAGAGAGGAGGAGGTGTATTACAGTTTCAAACAACTCATTACAAACCTTTCACCTCCTGCAGAGTCTTGTCCTCATCTTGGCTCTCTGACATTTTGCCGCTCTCTTTCTTCTCTTCCTCATCCTCCTTATCCGCCTCCTCGTCCTCATAGACGTAGTGGTACTCCTCCTCGTCTTCGTCCTCCTCGTCTTCGTCCTCGTCCTCGTCCACCGGCTCCTCCTTTTGCGTGGGCTGCTCATCAGCGGGTGTCATGCTGAGGGCGGAGGAGGCGGAGGTGATTGAGTGAAGGGGTGGAAGCCAGGAAAAGGAGTCATTTATCAAGGCAGAGCAGCTGCCATAGGTCAATGTCACAACACTTTAATTCATCCAGATGGCTGCTAATATCTGCCCTTCGCCGGGGAGCGGATGTTACGCTCGCAATATTTCAAAGACATGCCATGATCACGAACACAAGCGCACGCCGCCGCAGACTCTGACCCCGCGCTTCACCCCCGCTCACCTGTCCTCCTCCTCGACCAGGTCGGCCTCGTCGATCTCCTCATCCTCTATCTCCTCCTCTTCGTCGTCCTCCTGGGAGGGCAGGGAAGGTGGAGCGGATTCCCCGGCGCGAGAGGAGGGGCAGCACACGTACTCGGTGCCGTGGAACTTGTCGATGCCGCAGGGCAGCAGCATGCCGTAGCTGTGCAGCACCATGGAGCTTTTGGCACAGGCCTGACGGAGCAGAAGAAGTAAGATAAGTGATGTTATTGACTGAAACTGGCACAGGACCCCTGACTGATGAAGCTGCAGAGCTTTTTAGGACTCTCGCTACTTTAAAGTGCCAATTTTAGCTTTTATAAGCCAACATCTCAACAGTGATGCCCATACCGGAGGAGGAGCGTGTGCATCCTGGTGGGAGGAAACATGCTGCAGTGAGGCTCTTTGTTCTTTTTTATAGATGCTTTTTAAAAGGAGGGAATCCGTTTAATCTGATTTTCACCCACTACTTATGTCTCCATGAATCCATTTTCTGCTGCCAGAAAACAGTAAACGATGTCCTCCTCTGCTCACGTGGTTCAACTACAGGATCTTATTTCTAAAGTAAATTTTTCACCTCCTGTTATTTTAGAGAACTTTATCCAATCATCATCCATTTCTTTAATAGTTGTGATAAAATTATGAATTGTTAATATCCAAAATCCTTTTTAAAAACTCGATGAGTGCACTCAGTAAAGTGCAGATCTCTTCAGGCGCATGATGGCAGTGAAGATTTATTAATCTCATATCACGTCAAACTTTAGTGGATCATCACAGATCTGGAAAGGAATTAATCTGCAGATGCTCTGGCTCAAGATGAGACCACATCTTTCTATGGATGTCAGTTTTTGGCCTGCAACAGACTTGGTAAGCCTCGTTTTGAGCCAGAAATGCCTTTTGTTATGTTGTCGCGGGTGGAAATAAGATTTCAGACTGGAGCGGTTGTTGATCACTTGCAGGAGGAGCGAGGAGTCAGCAGTCAAAACAGATGTACAACAGCAGTCAATAAAATTGATTTTTCAAAAACTGTGAATCACCTCAACCGCGAGAGGTCCTTGAGCACACAATCATGAATGTACACAAAAAATATTAAGCTGACGGGTCGAGTAAATGCGAGATCAGCTGCAGACGCGCACACAGACACACACGACCGAGCCTGCATAATAACATCCAAAATAAACAGCAGAGTTTGTCTGCCAACATTTCTGCAACTGACATCAAACATGGACCTTAGTTTTAGGAGAAACTTGACATTTTGCTCTCTGTGAGGTACACATCCAGCTTTAGGAGACTGGCGCCATCACAGGGGTCTAACAAGACATAAAGTCAGTAGAAATCCCTGTTTGTCATCCAGCGTATGTATTCTTTATTCTTTGCCTGTAGATACGTAGGTAACGTTCAAAAACAATTTCATGATATTTAAACTTTGCTCCTTTATTGTGTGTGCTCAATAGCACTCTTCATCCTTCCAAGTGTATACAAGCTACCTGAGAGATGCTACCAGTGTTTATTTCATGACTTCTAATGTCACAGATCCGTCCACCTACTGAATATAGACGCGCTGGTTTGAGAGCTAGTTCTCTCTCTGTCGCATGCTGAGCAAAATGATTAATGGGCCACACTTCCAAAAAGTCATGCAGTCCTTTAACCGAAGGGCGATTTTGCAGCAACGCTGTGCTTCATATAGAAGCGAGGAGGTACAGAGTACAACTTCAGTCTAACTGATGGCTGCTGAGAAACTCCACTGGAGCAGTCGAGGATTAGCTGCCCTGCTTAACAACATCTCGGTGGCAGTTGGTGAGGGAGCTGAGATTGTTTTTGAATCATTTTTCTTACCCAGATTTTCCCACTGGTAAGATTTATTACTGCTCGGCTGTAACAAATTTGTTATCGACTGCAGGTCACTGGTGCCTCTGGATGTCACGCTATCTGCAGACTGCAAGGCTGCAGATGACACCCGGGTTCAGGCATTTGTAATACGTGTCGGGGAGGAGTACGAGTCAGGAAGCACGAGGCAGGGAGAGACAAGAGCAGACGGCTGCTGCTCGCACTGTCATGGTCAGAGTGGCCCCCAGGGGCCGGCTCTGGAGCTGCCCAAGGGGGATTAGCTGTATTACAGCCACAACACTAATCTGATTAGGAGCTGAAATGTGAGGGCTCCCAGTCAGCCTGTGATCAGAAGGCCTCAGAGACTCACAGAGACAGGTGGAAAGGTATTAGGGAGGGAAGAGGAAAGATTGGAAAGTAATAAAAAGTGTGACCAGTGCGTCAGGGAGACGGGACTTAAAGTTAGTTTAATTTCTAAGAGTTAAGTCGATGCTTGAGACTTCCTCTTCCCACAGGACTTTTCTTTTCCACTGCTCTGCTATCACTGAGATACAGCCTCCCACTGTTTCCTCTCACGTAATTCCTTCCTTACCTCTTTGGCCACGCCGTGCCACTGCTGATGGCTGACGCACATGTCCATACGCTCTTTGTGGAAGAACTTGCACTTCTCTGGCACCAGAAGCACGTCACTCACGAACTCGCCCACTGTAACAACAAATCACATGGACCAATATTCCTGTTAGTCATGCGACCAATCTGTCCAAAAAAAAAAAAAAAAATCACTCCCCTGCCTGGTCACTGCCAGGGTTAGACACAATAAATTGCCAACTGGGACTAAAAAAAGAATAACAGATGAGATGAGTGAAAAAAAAATGGCATGGATCAATAATTCATAGCTTCCTTCAGAAGTCCGTTACATTTCATTACACTGGTGTAACAGATAGGGCATTTGACTCTTGAACATCTGTCTGTGCACCTGAACCTGAGAGGGATTCAGCCCTCTTCTACAGCTGCAATCAAACCGGCATGAAGATAATCAGATTTCACACTCTTCTAAGGTAGTCTGGACTCATCCTGTGAGTCAATTATATTACTTGATGAAATCAATTCAGATATTTTGTTCAAAGAACGGGCTGATCTATGGGAAATAAAAGACGTGACGGGCATTTTGTGCATTCTTATGAGTAGTTTCAGGTTGAGAAACATGTGCGTGCAAGCATATGGTGCAGGGGTCATAAGTAAGATTAAAAAGGACAGTGACTGCTGATAGGCTGGCAGCGTGACGAGGCGTTCAGGTAGAAACACTGCCATCAGAAACAGATGGAAAGCCAGGCGGAGAGAGAGAGAGAGAGAGAGAGGAAGAAAGGGAGGGATGAATAGAAGGTTTAGGGCAAAGTCCAGATCAGAGTGGCTGAGGAATGGGCGGACTGAAAACACACAAATGAGGCTCCAGAGGTCTCACGATGAGGGCTGGGAGCTGTCCTATAACCGCTCATTTAGTGGCTTGCCACAACCCCGGCCTGAGGCAGAGCTCCTGGAGCACTTCATATGAGCCAGGCGAGGCAGGCGGGCAGGCGGAGGGTGAAAAAGCAGTGTTTTGGAAAATGAGCGGGTAGGATAGGAAGAGGAGAGAGCTGGAAATAGCAGAGGGCTCGGCAGCTGCTTCTCATCTCCACCCAGGAGGTACAGTAACACCCCCTCACAAAGCCCCCCTCGACCCTCCAGGCCCTCGCTCTCCTGCCTCTCCACTTTGTGCCCACCACTGCTGGAAAGTAACTGAGCGCATTTACTCAATTACTTAGACGTAGTTTACAGAGAATAGGATACATCTGGGTTTTGGACTACAAGAAGAAATGTGGAAATGTCACCTTGGGTTCTGGGAAACTGTGATTGGCCTTTTTCTGACATTTTAAGGACTAAACACTCAATTCATACTTCAAATTCACCACATTTAAGAGGCTAAAACTGTATTTGTGACAGCTATAGTGGCTTTGCAGATGATTATAAAATATGACGCATTGGTTTAGTCTGTCTAAACTACCTAAACCATGTGTTAAGCTCCATCTTGACCAGCTGTAGCATCTAAAGAGTCCAAACGAATAATATAAATAACACTGTGAAAGTGGCCATTCTGCACAGGTGCTTTTACTTTTGTTATTTTAATGGATTTTGCTGATAATCCCATTTTGTTTGAAAAGTCTTGCTGCATCAAAATCAGAATAAGCACAAAAATCAATGAGTTTGATGAGGTTAAATATTAAATATACTGTTTTTGCACTGTTTTCAATTGAGCATAAACGGGTTGTAATAGAGTACTAATACATTTCTGTACACTTTTGCTGAAGTAACAGGATCTAAATATGGCTAACTGACTCATTCACCGGCACTCGCCCTCTTTATTTCATCTCTCTCTGTCTCATTCTCTCACATTCACACTCACAGGCTGCTGTGGTTGTGTGCTGGAGTGGGTTTTTTAAAGCAGCCCCTGTATGCAGTCACACTGCAGTGGGTGATGGATGGTGGTGTTTGGAGAGCAGCTGTGCCTCGCAAGCACTCCTGCTCTGTGTGTCTCTCCCTGCGTGTAGCTGGGCAAAGTGTGTGTATGAGAGCATATACTCCTCTTTCTCAGTGACCTCCTCTCCTTCTACTTTATTCATCCGCCTTTCCTTTAACCTTCCGTCTATCAGACACCCTCGCTAACACTCTCCAGTGCTCAGACTGGCTGCACTACAGGCGTCTGGGGAGAGTGAGGGTAAGAATACACCTGTGTACCAATGATACCTTCAGTACTGAGCGATGGTGAATTCAATTAAACGCCAAGATTTGCTTGTCGACAGCACGGCTATTGTGTTTCAAGGACTTTGCAAAGGAGGCCTGCTGTAATGGAATTTAGAGTAATCAGTGTGAGATCTGAAAATGCAAATGACTTGTTCAGTGTACTTAATGATTTAATCTGTAATATATTTCACCACTTAACTATGAGATTTATGATTTATGAGTGTGGCTCATAAATAGAAAGCTTTATTGTGTCTTTCTCAGTTTACAATCATTTAAATTGACATTAAAGATGTAAAAAAAGCTTTTTTTGGTGGCGTGGCTACCCTTTTATTTACATTTGTTCACAGATTGTGCCTTTCATGTGCAAGAAATCTGATTTGCCGACATGAAAGGATTACATGGGGTAGACGTGACGAATGAACATTTGCATTTAACTCCTCATGCAAATAACTGCAGCAACATCCGCATCTGAACCAACGCTGTATTGCTTGCTTAAGCCTTACGTTTAGCTAACCTTTCACATAAGCTAAATTTGTAGTATAGTCACATAATGTTTTTGTGAATAGTCATATTTTTGTCCACAGGCTAGTTTCAAAGCTCAGGCTCATTTCCAAACATGTCCAGAGGTAAAAGAGTCAGTGAGTCAGAGGTGCGGTGCTCTGAAACAAGCCCGAGTTTATGTCCATTATCAACTTACTCACAATCAGGAGTCGTCACTGTGTGCCTCACCCTTTGCTAAATCAACAGGCTTAGTCAACAGGAAAGGCAAAGTATGGCCCTAAATGTTGCTCATTAAATTCCACTTCTCACCAAAACACAGCCTTGAAATTCTTCCTGTTCCCGAAAAGTCTACGAGGTGAACAGTGCACAAACTCAAAGGTCAAGATCAGAGATAAGATTACGCCTCAGTATTCCTGGAATGACAGAGGTTAAATATGTTTGATATAAAAAGTAACAGACATTAAATATACATTTTGAAAGAGCCTTTTAAATGTGCGTTTACCCTGAAAATGATTTCTTTGCATGCACGGGAGGAGGCTGCGGCTGTCGGCTCTGTCCCAGCAAGTTTCCCCCACAATTTAGCTCTCGCGTAGGAGACAGTCTGCCACGAACGCCAACCAACACCCCAGTTACACATCTGCCGCTGACTGTTCTCACCATTCCAGACATGATAATAAAAAAGTCTCTAAAATAATCCTCTGCTGTTTGACAAAGACATCATGCTGCAGGGATTAGAGTGCCACGGAACAAAAATCACATTCATTTGCAGAGCCTTTGTTTGGGGACAGGAAACATGGAGGGATTGTGGGTCTGTGACTGAGCCTTTGCATGGAGAGATGGGATACAGCATAACCCATCTCTCTCTCTCTTTACACTGAGCTCCTTCCTTAGCGCTTGCATTATTCATATAAACCTATTAACTTGACATGGGTGCTGGTCTGACCTTTTTAATCATATCCTTCGAGCTATAGCCTACCTACTTTGGTCTGTTTCATTTCTTTTTCATTCTCCTGTAATTAATGTACACTGATGAATATATGGAAGGCTCTGATGTCAATTTCTCTGGAGCACTATTTGAACATCACAAGTCATGAATAATTCAAAAGCAGTCTTCATTGCACTTTATATGACAGAGAGGCCTGACAAATAATGGACTGAGGAGGTGAGGCGCGGTGAGGTGGCAGAGGCTTGCCGTGGCTCCTAGCATATGATCAGAGCCCTCCAATTAAGCCCCTAACATGCTCCATTACATAATTAAGCAGAAACCCTCTCAATAGCCTCCTTCTCGCCAACACCGTATGTTTATCTCTCCTTCTCCATCTGTCTCCTCTGTTCTCTCAGTTGAAGCTCCTCATTTACAAAGCCGGCAGAGCAGCAGAGAAGGCCTCGGTGATTTGATGGGGCATGAGTGCACAGACCTTTCACGAGCATGACAAAAACTGTGCAAAAACAAGCAATAAAGCTATTTAATTATTTTACAGGAGGTAATGGGATTCTTTTAATTACATGGCAGTAACGGCGCTGTTGGATGCGACAGCGAAGACAAGAGGACAGAGGCCGATCGGGTGTTGCAGGTCGAAGGGAAACAGCTTCAGGATTTAAGATGAACACAAACTGGAGGACCGATTCTGCATGCGAACCTCTCTGATCTGTATTCCAGTCTCAGCCACCGAGTGGCCACTCCAGTTGTGATGTTTGCTGTCCCATGAATTTCCCAAACGCCTCCTCTTTGCGTTTGCCAAAAATGCTCTTGAATGGTAGCCCATTTCACAGTCCAGTGGAACTGCTAATAGCTTTTTCATCCCGGAAAGCGGCACAACTCAATCAGCAAGAGGCTTTTGGACAGAGGAAGGGTGCCGGGAAGTGTTTGCAGCATAGAGGAAGCTGTCTTTTCCTTCCTGACATCGCTTTTTAAGTACAGAGAGGAGCCTTGTTTCAGAACTCTACTTCTCTGTTATTACAGTCCTCAGAGGCAGCAGGAGTGTGCTGTGTTTTTCCAAGTTAGGGAGCACAAAGACATTTGGCCTGCAAAGTCTGAGGCTCTATCTGACATTTAATAAACCAGAATACAGCCATGTTGCCACTGCTGATTACAGTGATGCTGAGGGGGACAGAGGCGGGAGAGAGGTGTGTGTGTGATGGCACAGGCGAATGGAGAAATGTGGAGTAATAAAGCAGGTCCTCACAGACCTCCCTCTCGCTGACCCTGTGTGTCTGTGTGAGTTTATGGCCACAGTCTGAGGGGGGAAATAAGATTGTGCTTTATTGCTCAACAAGCCTCCCCAGCAATAATAGCTTCCCCCCTTAACCATCCATTCTGAGAGACATTAGCTCCCATCCAGCGTGGATCTGCTCAATCTGCAGCTCAAGGCCAGGATTAGTCAACTGTAGCAGACTCCAATATTGTTCGATGTCACCTCTGCCTATGGCTAAGATGTATCATAATCTCCTCTTTCTCTATATTGAATGAAAGGCCAGCGTAGATGGGGGGGGGGGGGGGGCCATGGAGGACACCTGATATGAAGGGCCACTCACAGCCCTCTAAGTGGTTTCCCACAGCCCCTGAACTCCTTCGAAGTGTGCGAGCTTACCTAGGCATTTGTAAGGCACCACGATATGGGCATGCCCTTTGCACACCTTCTTCTCCTTCTTGCACCAGTTCTCAATACGAATCGGCTGGTTGGCTTCCACCACATTTGTGATTTGGAGCTCGGGATACATCTGTTGGAAAAGGAAGCGGAGAATGCATATTAAAATAATGAGAGAGATGTGTGTGTGTGTGTGTGTGTGCGCGCGAGAGGGAAGGTGTGATAAGTGGAGCTTCAATGGGATCCTTTAATCTACACTTTATATTCTCTAGATGCCATCTGCTCAGCCATGAAAGAGCACGCAATTTACACTTTCCACAAATGCCATCAAAATGTCATCAGTAAATGTAACTGAAGCTCGTGAGGAAGGCTGCTTGAGAATATTCAGCCCTGCTTTTTCTCTTGGACAGCTGCATAATAAACCATGACAGTAATACCAGCAGCCTCGCGGGCTGGGAGATGCTGAGGAAAGTAAATAAGAGCGAGGATGTCCACGCCGTGGAAGAACATTCGTTTTAGAGACGGCTCCAGAAAATGACAGTCACAGGGTCTGTTAATTGAAATGCCACCCACAATACTGTAAATAATGTCTGTCTCATGAACAGCTCAATTGCCTCTTCAATTATAAATCACAGTGAAATTAGACTTTTTCCACCTCACTAGCTCAATATAACCTATGTATTCTCACCTCATAGACCTATCATAATTTCCACATATTTACTTTTTCATCCCGAGGCGTTCTATAATTCCAGAAAGGGAGCGATAATTGAAATTATGTTCAACATGCCAACATCTTACATCCGCGACGCTGAATTTGAGCTTCCATTTTGTTGCATTTATTTTGGAGTGAGCTGACTTTTAAAGGAATAGCACAACATTTTGGAAAATGTGCTCATTGGCTTTCTTCCTGAGCTAAAGATTGAGACCATTCTCTTATCTGCCCATAAACTCCAAAGCTACTACCAGTTAGCTTAGCTTAGCACAATAACTGAAAACATGGGAAAACAGCTGTCATCTGTCGCAGTTGTGATTCATGTGATGACATAAATGAACAAACGTGCTCTGATGGCAAGGCTGCATTGCTAACCTGAATCTATTTCACTAAAAATTAAACTTGGCTGGTTTTGTTAGAAGCTTCCCCAGTCCTGTTAATGATTGAGAAAAATGAAATCTGCCTTTGCTGGGGTGGGAAGGCGGTATGACAGAGAAAGCTTGAGAATCAGTGGTTTAATCCATAGCTTCATATTTACCTCAGAGACAGGTGGTTTCGATGCTCTCAGAAAAGTGAATTAGCCTATTTCCCTATTCTCAGTAAATACCATTCACAACACTTCCTGTGTGATGCTCTGAATTCAACAGACTTTATTAGCATGCCTCACTGGAAGAGTAACTGGAGCAATAGCAGCACACAGAAAGCAAATCCAACCATAGCAAATGTGCCAGTCTTAACATCTCAGGCTCAACTAGACACCATGAAATTATGATGTTTAAATAAAAAGAAACATATTCAAATCTACATCTGAAACTAAATCTTGTAACCTCACATCAGACCTTTGTCACGTGAAGCCCACAGAGTAACGTTAATGAAGGACTGTGGCACCTCTGTACATGGGTGAGCACCTGCACCTTCAGTTCTCCCTCAAGTAATTTCACTGGGCGTCCCTGTGATGACAACCCACTTTATCTCTGCGGCCTTTTCTAACGGACTTTGGTGCATGAATTTCACCACTTCTCTGGGACTGATAGGGAGGAGACCGGGGATGTGTCTGCGTCACAGCGGCTCACCTCCTGGCAGTACTGCAGCACGCCCTCTTTGGTTCCTACGCAGCTCTTGGTTCCGGATGGGTCGGGCTCCCAGCGGCCAGTCTGAATGTTGACATGCATGTTGAGCTTTCCGCAGAACATCGCCACCTGTGGCTCGGCCACAGCAAACCCTGTGCCTGCATTGGCTGCTAGCGCCTGCAGAAAGACAGACGGGGAGAGAAATGGGGGTTAATGCAATCAATCATTATACATCCCATAAAAGCTAGCAGTATTGTGGCTGACAGACTTGAGACACTGTCTGCTCCACTCAGATTTCTCATAAACTTCCTTATGAGCCTGACAAGGGAAGCCTGCTGTAAAGTCTGAATACATAAAGCAGATTCAGCTCATGTACTGCAACGGATAACTGTAGTAGATGTGATGAAGTAACATCAGAACTGCCTGTCAACGCTTGGCTGCTACTGCGACTCAACGCTGCAGCGCTGAGAGAGCAGAAGGGCTCAGAGAGGAGACAAATTAAACGCACCTCGGGAGTGTTTGGCTGAGTTGATGGTTAAATGAGTGGGGGTTTGATTGGATTTGTGCACAAGGTTTTTTTTTTTGCTCTGATGCCCACTGAATGACTGAGACGCTGCACACAGAGCGGGAGAGAAGAAACAACTGCATCCCATCATGCCTCATGAAACAGGACATTCCTGGTTGAGGGCAGCTTTGCTCATCTGGGCCTCCTGAGACCAAAATCTTTCCACAAAGGACGGATCATTTATTCTTCAAAGTAAACACTGATGGTTCCTGATCCGCCATCAAACAGCTACATATATGATGTAATAACAACATGTGGTCCAAGATACCGCAGGATTTGTTCTTTGTTTACCTCCCAACCCTCTGAACATGGCAGGAAATCTGCCATCTTTCCTCCCTGTTGTCCTTCCTGTCATCTTTGGCTGAACCCTGCACTTCCTTCTTCAGCAAACAGGAACGCCCAGTCTGTCTGTCCTTCACTCAAAACAACTTTATACCGCTCACTACAGGAAATGGACACCGACTGTCCGAAACCACAGTGTAATCAGCTTCCATGCGATTGCCTTTCAGATGACAGGGTGCAGCGCTAGCATCAGTCAAGTCATCAGCTCCTCGTCCGTCACGGCCTGCTAACGCTCGCCTGATGCTGGGGGTGTCAGAAACTCTAATGAATCAGTGAGGCGATGTAGCTCTGCATGCCAAACTAGCCCAAAACACACACCAGGGAGCCTCCAGACAGGAAGTGGAACGGAACTGATCCCCTCTTGATTGTCATAATGTCATCAGGCTGAGTAAACAGGCTTCAGCCCCAGAGAGAGATCAAGGGAACGAGCAAGGACTGTTGGACACAAATGTCTGACAGTTAGCTGGGCCCTCAGCCTTGAGGAGACACATGCAGAGGTGTCCTCTGCGGCGCAAAGCCAAGGAGAAAACAGCTGAGGAGGAGACTTGAGTTATCAGCGTGTTAGACAAAGCTCTCCGTCTAATTCTGCGCAGGCTCCCAGGCTGATAATAGGCGCAGAACAGAGTAGAGCGAGGACAAAACAAGTGCTGTGTAATCAGCAGTCGGCTGTAGCGTGTGATGTGCCGCAGAGCCAGCCAGAGCTGAGTCTGCACACAGACACACACACACAAACAGCAACACACACACGAGCACGTTCAGTCGCACAAGAACATCGGTGCCCACGCAAGCACACAATCATAAAACACACAAAAACCACGCATGCAGCCACACGGGCACATGCTCATCCACAAGCACACAAACAACACGCACTGGACTGTCCCCATTTGGTCCTAGAGGCACGACAGCCTCACATTCAACCTCATTTCCCCTCGTTCCTCCATCTCCACATCTTTGTCCTGCTCCGCTCCTCCCTATCTGCGCCACCACAGGCTTGTTTGCTCTCCTCCTTCTTATTCCTCCCTCTCATTCCTTTGTGAGACTGGCTCTGGATGTTTGAGGAGCAGAGAGTGGAGAGGAAATGAGGGACGCACATTAGGGAGGAAGATGAGGGAGGCAGTGATAGCCTGCTAGACTCTGCGGCTGTGGAAAAACAAGTGCTGGGACCTCCTCAACACCCCTTTGACTCCACTAAAGTGATAAGGTCTCTGTGTGTCCTTAATTCCTGCACAATGGCAGTGGAGGCAGAGTGGAGGTGGGTTATGCCACTGCCTTAAATCACACAGCCACATGTCTGTTTAGGACTGAAGGAAAGAGCTGCTCTTGGCTAGATTTGCACAAAGACAAGTGCCATGGGGGGCAGCAGAGAGCACACACACACAGAGGGCTTGAGGGGGAACAGCGGGGCAGAAGAAGAAATTTGTCTTGTCCGTGGTTCCCGTCTCATCGCCAGCTACACCTGAACCAGACGGACAACTGGCCTCAGGACAACAGACTGGACGGGCGGCTCTGCTGACTGTGACATCCTGAAACACAAACACACACTAATCTACTTTGTTCCTGAGACAACGTGTTAAGAGTTTTGGTATGAAACTGGTCGTGACTCAGTGTTGGTCAGCCGTGAGTCAGAAATACATTTCGAGACCAGCCGAGCACACAGCTGGAGCGTCATCGTCACAATTTTTTACATCATCCAACACCGATTTGTTCCATCGGCCACCGGAGGCCTGCAGATGGACGGAATCGGAAGAGGAGAAATGAGAGGAAATATTGGACTCAGAGGGGAGCTGGCTTCAGGCCACAGTTAGCTGGTCTTGTTTTTCTTTTCGCCGTGATTTGATGTAACTGAACTCCTCTTTAAAAGGTCACATGAAATAACTTTGACAGTAATTTGCTTCCGCGGTTTGTTGCGCTTCCACGTGAAACAGAGGTTCAGGGCAGGGCCTCATGCCAAGAGCGACTTCATTTCAAAGCTCAAAGGTGGTGAAAGACTGCAAAATTGACACTGACGCTAGCCCGCGAGGATCATGTGGCTTCTAGTTGGTTGATGGGGTTCTGGCGCAGGAAGCTGCTGATGACATTGATGATCCAGGTGCGAATGAGCACCCAGTTACACACTTTAAGGATGATGTAACTGCTCGGGCTGTTTCACCTGGAGGTTTTCTAGGATGGGAAGGGTTGGCTGGATCGCCCCAAGAACTGTAATCACATTTTATGAACTGGGATTAAGAGGGTGAGTCATCAACAACATTTCGACTTGATTACAGGAAGAAAAAGGAATGTGGATATAAATTATCCAGAAATATTTCCAGGGGTAATAAGCCGCTTTCATCACATTTCATTCGACTGTATTGTACTAACATATCTAAAGCATTAGCAGAAGGATTTACCTGGTTTCTCTCAAACAAGCAGATACAAACACACATCTGCAAGAAAAATATGCTGCCACACCTAACAAGCGTAAGTCATCAAGCATCCATCTCATTACTGACTCATCGTGAGATGTTATATCATGTGTAAGTGTGAACACCTGCTGCTATGTGGAGGCATATCGAGCCGGAGGGACAGACAAAGGAGGGAGAGAGGGAGTGGAGGCTGGGAGAGGCGTTGAGGGAATGGAGCTCAGGCAAATAGGGTAAATAGACAACGGCAGCAGGGAACGCGTGCCGATTGGCTTATGTCCCGGCTTGACATATTATTCTCAAATGAACACAGACTGTAATGCAATAAAGAACGGCGTGAGGCAGCGTGAATGCAGGAGAGACAGGCCTGCCACCACAGACGCTTGTCAAAAGCTGTGTGGGCTGAGGATCATTTAGCTCGTTTTCACTCTTTACTGCAAACACACACTAGTCTGTCGCTGCTTTCCCAGTCTGCCTCCAGCACACAAACACGTTTTATTAGCCTGCTCCGCGTTCCGAGCCAAGTTTCACATAAAACAAGCTCAGACACGACGGTGCTCGTCGTGAAATAACGCACGGAACATCATGCGCACACAAACAAATACACACTCCTTTTTATCCTCGTAACCGATAAACACACCTCCTGAGTCTGGATGTCTAATGAGCGGCCCAGACGCGCACACATCAGCGGTAAATCTGTCTTGTTTTCTAGTGAAAAACATTATCCTGTCACACTTAAAGCAGACGACGACGGTATTTTGAGCCACGGCTCATTTACTGTTCACACCGTCAATCATTCTGTGGAACATACACAGTATATGCTGCATATATTCAACTTGTTTTCATTGTTGCAATACAACCTTCACAGTCTCACGCCTATCTTAAAAATAAGTAGAGATATAAACATGTGAGAGTGAAGTTTAATTGTTTTGCAGGATTGTTTTTCCCTATTTCTTGCTGTGGGTGATTGACAGGAAGCACAGCGTAAACTAATGCATTCATATCAAAACCTTGACCGTCGTTGCAATGAAACAATAAATCAGAGAAACTTTGACAAAACCAAATTAAGTCTTTACTTTTACTGTGATAGATTATTTAGCTCAGGAAACTCTCCAGTCTGTGGAGGCAGTTTTCTGCTGTACAAGAACAAGACAGAAAACAGTCTACTCCAAATGCTCTGAAGGGGAGAAAATGAGGCCTGATATCTTGATGCTGATTGTGTGCAGACACCAGCAGGGGAAACAGAGAAAGGAAAAGAGTAACTACTGGCACAAATTTACAAACAGGTAGTATTTCTTAATGAGGTTTTGGAAAACCCTGCTGGGACCGGTACGGGTCAGTTATTACATGAGCTACCACACAGCATCTGGGCAGGATCCAAAGAAGCTAATCCAATCTGTGTGTTTGTGTGTGTGTGTGTATGTGTGTGTGTGGTCTCAGGTCAACCACTCAGGGCAGCATGATCAGCAGTGTGTGAGCTCAGGACACACACCAAGAGGATAGTGGGAAAGAGGAAATAAATTAATGACCGTGATTAAACCCTCAGGGTGTGAGCCTTGGTGACGGTCCTCCAGTACAAACACAGACTGCACCTTTGAAAAAGCCAAAACAAACTAATTCCACTGTGAACAGACAGTCTAATGAACAGGTGAGCTTGGCTGACATTTCTACATTACAAACACCATTTCTGCACGTCGCCTGCTGCATACAAAAACAGCACCACAGTCAACTGCTCTGAAAACCTTCCCGGCCTGACCGAGCGGCGGCAACTGGTCTAATTTTGGCAGAAGTGTGGTGAAGCCATCGTCACAGTCTAGCCCTTATAAAAGCAGATCCAGAGCGAGGCACCGGTCAGGACACGTGGGTTCCCAGAATGCTTACTGTCCATGTGACTCTAGAGAAATGCCTGGCATCGTTAATCCACCTAATCCTTCCCTGTGGTGGCTTAATACTTAAACAAGATAGGCAGTGGTGGTGAGAAGGCCACACACACACACACACACACACATACAGGAATATGATCTATTCACAATACACAGTGACATAAAATCATTATTGATTTCCATTTCTTATTGCTTGGAACAAAAAGTATTGACGAGTACGAGGGAACGGCATTCACTGCAATTGCTGTGCTGTGCTAATATGTGGATGGGAGCAATTACAGCATTTTTATTAGCTTCTGTTGGGTTGCATGTGTTTGTTTACCGTGTCTTGTGTTCGTTGCTTCTGTAATGACCGAATTTCCCATTGGGACAGTTGCAAAATGTACACCATAACACAAAATAACCACAATATGTATGCAGAGGCTCAAGTCGCTGATGAGTGAGCACATTGATCAATGCCATGTGCTCAGACTTCTGGCTCTTTCAAGGCATGAAAACACCTCCTGAGTACTTACTCAAGTGTCAACATCATTGCTGTGAGTGTATGGTAGAACAAAAGTGAATAAAATGGATGGACACTGGTGTTATTTGGTTTCTCGCGTTTAAGAATTCAGTGAGCTACTTAACTCAAGCTGCACTGATTGCAGTGTCCCCTGAGATATGAAAGCCGCTGTGCTGTCGCTGCAAAGGAATGAGTTGTTTCCCACCACTTGCATCCGTGCTGTTGCTTTTGCAAGCACAGCGTTGCATTTGGTTTGCTTTGGGACCACCGTGGCACAGCCGAGAGCATCTAAAGCAGACTAAGACCTGGACATGCAGGAGTGATTTGCACTACTAATGGACAATCAGGCTCTAATCAGGTTTTATTCAGATTATGAGTTTAAAGTAAAGTAAGACAACCTGGTTAAGATGTTTGCATGAGCTGGACGTGTTAGAGCTGGGTGGGAATCACAAGATATAATGTGACAGGATGACAGCTGGTACTGTCAGAGGTTAACTCATGTTTAGGAGTACAACTATTTTAATTAATTATGTAGTCTACAGACTGTCAAAAAAATCTTCAAATATCTTATTTTGTTCAAACAGCAATTCAAAATTTGATGTTAAGAAAGAAAACACTAAGAAAAGCAGCCAATCTTCTCATTTGAGAAGCTGGATCCAGAGACTGTTTGGCATTTTTCACTAATTTTACATGAGCTTATGTGTTATAATTTGAGGACTTGACTTCTATAATTCTGTCCATTGTGTCTGCTGCTCAGTGATGGGGGTCAGTGTCTATCACGCACACACAAACACTGCAAATGAGCCTGTGTGACACTGAGCCTGTGGGAAGGCCGGGGCCCGAGCCTCATCACTACAAAAGCAGTTCACCGGGAACAGATAACAGATTGGGGGGGGGGGGGGGGGGGCACTGAGCAACAGAGGGACAGTGACATTTTCCTAGTGACCAAACACCTCCACCACCACCCACCCTCAAAAGGGCAGACAGTAAAAACAGAATAATAAAAGGAAAAAGGTGGTATGTTCATAGACTCTGAATCAAAAGGGCAACCCCTCACTGCAATGCAAATGAGCTCCTCTGTCTGAATGAAATGCCCTTTTGTCTTCTCCATTTGAAGTGTCCCAAGGCTACTCTGGAATCGCCCTGTGAGTCACCGCTCCAAACCCACAGTGTGAAAAACACTCCCACAGTTCGGGGAACAGTAGAGTTCAGTCAGTCCCACTTTGCCTCCAAAGGCAACAACCTGAAGGGGTGAAATTCACAGCTCCATGTCAGCTCTGAGAGGGACTCTCCGTCCTCTTTAAGAGAGACGTCACTCACTTTCCACTCAGCTTCCTCCAGCAAAAGTCTCCATTTCTGCAAACAATCTTGTACTTTGTTCTCATACTTTTTTGTCCATCTTCGTCTGTCCGCATATTGTTTATATATAAATCTCCTCTCGGGCTGGTTCCCACCTATCTGTGTTCCTATACGTGTAGAGATGCTAGTCGGTACAGCCTTCGCTCACAGGACGTCCTCCGCATGTTGGTTCCTAGAGCCAACACAGATCTTGGTAAAAAAGCCTTCAGATGTGCTGCCCCCTGGTCCTGGGATGACTTACAGAAGGATCTGAGGCAGCCTGAACTGATCACTTTGGGGGAGTTTCAGTCCATTTTAAAGGACAGAGAAACCAGTTCTATTGGGAAATGTACTTGTTTCTAAATTGTTTTACTGCTGAAACATTTTAAATTATTTTGACCTGCTGTGTGCTCTTGTGTCAATGCTGTAAGTACTTTCTGTTTCTAACTATAGTGTGTGATTGCTGTTGTTGTTGTATGTATTGTTGTAACTTTGTCTTCGCTGCCCTCTTGGCCAGGTCACTCTTGCAAAAGAGATTTTAATCTCAATGAGTCTTTTACCTGGTTAAATAAAGGATATTGATTGATTGATGAATGTTTTCATACCTGAAACAATTTACTGAACGTGTTCAAGGGAAGCATGAGATGCATTTGTAAGCCTGTGTGTGAGTGTGTCTGGTGTGTTTTAGAGGTTGAGGTGGCAGCTCAACAGAGAGCTGAACATTATGTTTCTGTTCACTAGTGGTCACCTCTGCTCGCCTCATTAACCTCCCATCATTCATAGCCAGGCGGGGCCGGACAGGAGAGGAAAGTCTGCTGCTCCTTCTGCCCCGAACTGTCACAGGGGAGCGGAAAAACACCACACGCCCAACGCCCACTGCAGAAGACAATGACAAGGCCAGGACGTGCCGGTACCAGCCCCGGGTCAGACGGTAAGCCTCTTTGTAATCCTTTCCGCTCAACCTGTGCTTGATTGAACCTGCCTTTGTTAATGAGATGGCGTGGAGCGGTCCCAGGGTGCGAAACACTGGGAATACCACTGACGCGACCATGTCCAATATTTCCTTTCATGTCTCCAGCCAAATGAAAGAAACTCAGAAGGGGGAAGGAGCCGATTGAGTCGGAGAGTTCAAAGTGATGAAGGACCTGTGGGAGGCTCAATAAGGACATTTTTACCTGTTTGACTCCGCTGACCAGAGGTGTGCTGTTAGATTAGCCCGCTGCCTTTTCACTGCTTGGTAGTATTTGATTTTAAGTGCGCTGCTCTCAAGTTCGAGCACATGTTTATTTGACCTTCTGGCGTTCCCGAGCAGAGCTGCTTAGCCTTAAAGACATGACATGAAACTGAGTGGGACTTAATGTCCTACATATGTTTACATACGCACACAAGGATAAAACACAAATAACACATCAGGATCGAACTGAGGAAAACAAACAACCCCAATGTTTCTCAAAGTTAAATCTCATCTCCCATAAGCCTCCTTGATTTCTATCTCACAGACCGTGCAGGTATTTGTGTCCACCTTCGATGTGCATTAACTTCAGTTTTGTGGTAATTATCTACTGGTGTTAATATTCTACCTGTTCCATCTGTTAATACACCTGACTAACAGTTTCCAAGGTGAGCTGTGATTGAGCTGCAGCTTGATCTCACCGAGCGTCGCCCTGAAGTCACCCTGCTCAGAGACGGAGATGAACGGAGGCGAGACGTGTTGGTAATTAAGCTCTGGGTAGAAGGTGCGTAGCAGCTCGCTGGCTGCAGGGTAACAGTTGTGGTGATTGAGTGGCACAGATCTGCCTGTGTGTCACGGGGAGATAACATGGCCTCTCTCCAGCTCACAGCCAACAGACGTGAATGACGACTTGTTCAAATGGCCCATCACTATGGAAACCCTCCACAAAAGCATCCCAGCTATTCACAAGGAGAAACATTGAGGCTGCAGAAGAAAAAGTGGCAGAGGGAGGAAGAGAGAGAGGAGGGAAGCGGCAGGGAAAGAGAGAGAAACAGATTGAAGAAGTGGAGCAAGGAGGAGGGAGAAGAAAGCAGGGAGACAGATAATCAGAAGCTCACAGCGACAGAGCGGGAGGACAGGAAGGAGGAAAAAAAAGAGGGGGGGGTTCGAGAAACAACAAAAATAATGGAGGAAGAGGGAACGAGGCCACAGTTGTGAGAGACTGGCATATGAGGCAGTGTGGCGTAGAGGGAGGGGAGACGGGAGGCGTAGCGTGAATGGCACAGAGGACACTCACAAGAACAGCAGCTCTGGCCTGTTTGGTGCATCCAGCAACGCCGTGTCCTTGTGTGCAAACAAGAAAAATGACCCTCAGCTCCATCGGTTCCCCCCCCCCCCCGACACACACACCAGAGCAGACGTACAGCACACAAAGCTACGCCTGTGCTCCGTCCCCTCACTGCGCCCATTGCCATGGCAGTGTGCATCGGCGTGTTCAGAAATGTCGCTCCCCGCGACGAGTGGACGCTGCACCAACTGACGCTAGTTTCTCCTCAAACATTCGCAGCTCGAGTTCTGGGAGGCGCCGTGATCAGAGCAATGAAACCAACCAGCGGGAGATTGTTTAGAATGACTGACAGCAGGTTACCGCCGTGTTGGAAAGTCCAGGTGAGTGTGGGTGGAAGTCATTAAGCTAAAGTCAACAATAAATGCGTTGGCATGATCTACAGACGTTCACTTGAGTTGAAAATGTTTTGAATTGAGAGAAAATGCAGCTGTGCTGAGCTCCACGGGAGCAGAAGTGAGACGTTTGAGATGAAAATAAGTGAAACTGGAGTTCCTGGTAACGTCTGTGAGGTCAGATGAGGCATGATGGCTTTTTGTGGCCGGAGGCAACTGAATGCAAAACCGCTTCAGCTGTCAAAGGGAGACAAAATTCAAATCCACATATCTGAATGCAGCCTGCTTTTAGTGGTGCCTGACTGCAATTGGTCTGACTCTCAAAAAAAAAGCTGCTTCATGTTGATTTAGTCTATTTTTCAGCTCCACAACACACACTGTCACATTGCGAATATCATGCCTCGACGTGCTGCTGCGATTCAAGCTGGAAGTCGAGGCATGAGGGACTAAAACATTTCAAGTGCAGCAGCGAGAGGGCGGCGCAAGGTAAAGAGCTCAATATGTCGGTTTCAGGCATCTGATGCACTTCAGATGTTAACAAAGACAAAAGTCGGTGATTCATGTTCGCTCTTCAGAGTCTTGGTTTAGGTTCCACTTGTTGCGAGCGAGCATTTCAGAGCGTGATGAACCTCACCTTAGCGAATATATGCGAAGCTTCCAGAGACGTCCTGTTAGCGCGTCCTCTCGGTCACTTCACATTTCCAAAGTCTGAAATTTCATATCTCTTCAAGAAGAACCTCATGTCCTCTCACCACAATCATATTCTCTGATCTTTCTTCCCTGCTTGCTATAAATTGCTCTCATAAAAAAAAAGAAACCTTTGACATCTCTCCTTGGCTCATATTTTCTTTTTTCTTAGCCTTGCACATCTCACTTAAAGGACCATTTTATTATCAGAAGAACACTGTGGGGGCGCCACCGCTCTCACCCCTGCACTCCTTATTGTAGGCTGCTTGTAATCGCTGTGATCTTATAATTATTCTATGTGTTCATTTTAAGAGTGTCAACCGAAAGCCTGGCCTGTAAATGTAAATGTGGCGAAGTGGAGAGATACTAGGCCAAGAGAGGAGAAAAAAGTGTTAATTAGAGCAAAGCACTTTTTTCTTTCTGTGGCACACTGCCGTTTCACTGGGGAGAAGGTGTGTCTGGGCTATTTATAAGTGGCTCCAGTTGGTGGGCCAGTGGGGTCTTGTTTTGCAGGCCTGCCCTCACCAGCAGAGTTTGCTCGGAGTGAAACAAACACTGAAAAACATGAGGATTGCTCTACACTTCTTGGTTAAGTGGTTTCATCCTAATTAGAATCACATTTGATCTTAAGAGGTTTTGTAAATGAGAGCTCGTGGGGGAGATATATACTACACTCCATTCTCTCTGATGAAAAATACTGTGACAAAACTGATTAAAAAGGTAAAAAAGGTGACATTCATTTATTTTTAGTGTCTGATGTGCTGTCACAGCAGGCTCACACTGATGTTATTGAGGGTAATGCAGCAGCCTGGTAAGATCTATGCACTTATTTCATGGATCTAGTTTTTGGCCAATGTAAATGCATCACACATTCATTTCAAGCTGTGGTATTTTCTCTACTTTTATGTCATTTTGATGAGTTAAAAAAGTGCACATCAACTGTTCTACAACCATTGTTTGGGGGATTTATTGATATAGTCATTCATGAAGTAAACTCATTTGCAGACCAGAGATTGACGCATATTTTCACCTGCCAGTGATGAGCTTCAGCGGACCAAAGGGGCTGCGTTGGTGAGGATACCCCAGAGACATAAAATGCAATCCAAGAAGACCAGATTAAACAATAGATCCATGAGTTTGAAGTTTTATCAGATGCCAAACCAGCGAGCTTATTAAGCAGCTCTGGAACATTATCACTGCGCCAATTATTTCATGTTTTGCAAGGTAGAAAGAAAAACATGGCATCCACGTTACAGAGCGATCGACCAGGAACGCGCACTTTCACGTATTTGACCGGCCACTGCAGCTCCCTCCCAGAAGACGTGTTCCAGCAAAAGTTGAGTCACTTTTTAGCAAGACGACCCCGTTTTCTTTCTGCATTGGTACCCCCGCTGTGCCGACGGACCGGTCTCATGCAAGTCACCACAGGGGCTGCGTTTTATCCTTCAGAGCGAAAGTCAGCCTAAAGCCTAAGAGGTGTGAACATGAACCTCTGAACACGATCAGTTGCATTTGTGGGAATACACAATTAAGGCAGAGATGCTGCTACTGATGAGGGAGCTCAGGTGTGTTGACTGGTTCACAAACCACACGTGAGCCGTGTTTCCTTGGTCACTGAAGTCCAGTAGAAGGAAAGAAAGTGATTCCAGGTGTTGTTGTTTTGCTTGTACACACACTAAGATTCATCAGTGAAAGTCTTTACTGTATGGGTGTTTTTACAAAGAGACACATCAAAGAAGCTCATGCAAAGTGCAGCTCAGATATTTATAACATAGGACCAAAGGGCAGCCAGTCCTGGGAAAAAACATCCATTGCTGTGGATCGCACAGCCATTTGCTGACATCACAGGGCAAAGGTCCTCCCTTCTCCCCAATTTAATCCCTTTCCCCTCCCTCACTTCACACAGTTGCTTCCCTCTGACACATTTCCCAGCCTGCCGCGCTGTCAATACTGTGTGGTCTCTGCGTCTTTGTCTCAGCTGTTATCAGTCAGACACGCAGAGCTGCTGTTCAGATGCCTGCTTGTGAACACGCCTGACAGCCAACATCAGGATGCCTGCTGCATCTTGTGTTTCATTATTCTTTTTCTCTGAGGGCAGGGGCTTGCAGTGAAGTGAGGAGAACAGGGCAGAGCAGGAGGGGGCCGAAGAGCCATTTCCCCCACGGCCCTTCCTGACACAGATTTCAGGCGGCACGCATCTCCCTGAAATATTACTCCTCTCCATCCACCTCTCCAGCCCCATCACACACAGCTTGAGGGGCTTCCACAGCCATCATAGCGTTGCATTTGGTTTGCCTACCTGGTTAGATTAGGTAGATACAGAGCAGATGCCTTCTAGCTGGCTGAGGAGCAGGAGGCAGGGAGGACAGAGGATGAAGGGGAGGAGGAGGCAAGGGAGCAAATTTGTTTCGATTCAGCTCGGGGTGTACTATTTGCAGTATGTGCTGCCAAATTTAGGAGGAGGCACGTCAAGCAATAGCTAGGGCTTGACTACAGCTTCCTCGTTAGTCCAATCGCTGTCAAGAGATGTCGGCAAAGAGGCAAGGAATGGAGGAACAAAGATGGGCTGAAGGGGAGAGGCAGGGCAGAAGAGTGTGACTATTAGACAGTAAAACATGCCCTATCTCAATAATTATCCATCATGAAAAATGTATCTGCCTCTCCTGTTTGGCCTTTACACAACAGCAATTTTTCCGACAGCTTTAAAAAGAGAAATAAAAACGGCACAAGGCTGAATAAATCCTTGATTGCTGCTAACTGCTGTAATTCTAACTGAGGGGTTTATTAGAGGGGTAGCTGAATTTGAGCCAATGTCCTCAAATGTCTCAATATGACAAAACAAGCCTGAAAGTCGAAGGTGTGTGCTGCTGTTTGCGGAGAACGTTGGTATACGCATTAAACTCAGTCAACAGAGAAATAACTGATAACTGTGCTGCAGCGATAAAGAGATAATTACACCGAGGGTTTTACCCGGAGCTTGTTGTTTAGTTGCTAAGCTACGCAGGTGCATGATTGCATAAATAAGGTGCTGGACTGTAAAAACTATTTCTTGCAGGAAGGAGATAATTGCTTTTCATTTTGCATTAATGACTCGAGGACTGTGATGGCGGAGGTCTATTTTCAGGTGGATTTTTTGCAGCAGCCTCACAGCTGCGCGGTGTGCCGGCTGCAGGCTCGGCGTGGCTGCCTCTTCTGCAGAGCTCCTGTCAGCACAATCAGCCATTCTTCCCTTCTGCCCACTAAAAGCTCTCTGCATGAGCGACCCCTTCCATCCTCCATCTCCCTCCTTTCATCTCTATTCACTTTGAGCACTCTGGACAACTGTTTGTGCACCCATCTCCTCTTGCCTCAGCTATCTCTATACATTTACCTCGCCACCTGCTTCTCTCTGACTCTCTCAGTCAGTGTCTGTCTCACGGCCACGTGAGCTGGCGACCCTCTCAGCCCTCTCTATCCGGGCTTACCGTCCACGTGGCCAAGAGCGGATTACATTCTTGACATCACTGTGCCAGATGTTTATGACTAAAATAGACAGAACAACTAGCTTCAATATTAAGTCAAAAATGCATTTAGCTTAAATTTGACACTGCATTGCTCTAGTTTAAAGGGAGAGATTTGCTTTTGCCTAATGACCTCCCCTGCTTCCTTTGTCTCCAACGTGTCTCTCTTTAATTGGAATGAGACCTGCTGTCTTCACTACCTTGTTCAGCAGACTAAGTCGGAGGTGGAGGACTCGAGTCACATGACTGGACTTTGAGTCGCACATTTGAGGACAAGAGTCGACTTGACTTTGTCTTGGTATTCACGAGACCTGACTTAGACTTGAGACAGATGACTCGAAAGGACTTTTTAATTAAATATTGTGTGATTTCTGGTAGGACTCGTGCAAACCTGGCAACCTACGAGGACTCGGGAGATCAGCAGAGGTCAACACACGAGGCAGCTGTCATGGATTCATGGATTATGTTGTTGATGAAGGCAGTAAGAGGAGAGCAGAGGTACACCAGGCCTCAAAAATCAGTGACACCATCGCCACAGCATCATCTGTCACTACAAAATCCACAAAGAAGCCACCTTATTGGGTGGTCCAACTTCAGCTAGAAAGCTACCATTACGTTTATGCTCTGTTAGACGTGGCTTTGAATCAATTA
Source organism: Chaetodon trifasciatus (assembly GCA_037975065.1). Taxonomy (NCBI): domain Eukaryota; kingdom Metazoa; phylum Chordata; class Actinopteri; order Chaetodontiformes; family Chaetodontidae; genus Chaetodon; species Chaetodon trifasciatus. The sequence goes on along the minus strand of JBBMOE010000027.1, from coordinate 5,474,919 downwards.
ATTGATAATTGTGAATGTAAAAGACAATAAGGGCCATATAATGAGTTGATTCATACCACCGTACCTCCTCCACTGCCGTTATAATTTCACATGACTTGCTTGACTTGCAGCAGGGACTCGACCTGATTTGCATGAGACTTGCACATGTGTGACTTCCTGCCACCTCTGGACTAAATTGACTAGCTTTGTCTTCACTTCATTGCTTGCTTCCTCCCCTCCAAGCGTGCATTTTCCCATTCTTCCTCCCGCAGCTTCTGCTCTCTCCGGTGAGCCGGTATGGAGATCAAATAGCCGATAAGCCGCCCACTGTAAGATACACATTAGCATGATTAAATTGGCCATTGCCTGCCCATTTATTAAAAGCCTCTCTGTGCTGGGTGGGAGGTCTATCTAGCCAGTGAGTGGAGCAGGAGAGGGATGGGCTGTGTGTGCGCGAGTGTCCACGGTGTGTATCGCTGTCGTGTGTGTGTCTAAGCCTGACATCTCCAAGGCAGAGAAGTTAATGAGGGTTGCAGGGGTATTTCTGACACAGTCCTGTCTTCCTGTGTGGAATTTCAGGTGACGTGATGGAGTTGAGAAGCGATAGCGGGGCGGGAAAAAGTCTGCGGTGGTCTCCTCTCTGGCAGCGGCTACACGGGAGATTTAGGGCTTAGGCGATTGTTAGACGGGGCTCAGTTTGTTTTGAACCACGGACCTGTGTTTTCTGCGGGCCGCGTTATGTGGACGCCGACTCTTTCCCCACTTTGTGCTGCACTCTCAGCAGTTTAAAAGAGGAGGATTAGACGCAGCAGCGTGCCTCTCTCTTGTCTGACGAAGAGCACAGCCGCATAATCTCTCGTGCTGAGGAGAGGGGATTTGAAAGAAATGACCTGTGCTCACTTCACTTTCTCTTGCCTCTCTTCCTCTCACACCCTCCGAGTTGAGTGAAAACACAGCGCTGCGTCCTTCCTTCCTTCCTTCCTTCCGTCACACCCACTCCCGCTTTTTCATTTTCCTGCTGGATGACTACGCTCATCAGCATGCAGCACCACGCGGTTGCTCCTCAGGACCAGGCAGGCTAGCAGACAGGCAGGCAGACTTGTCAATAAAGGAACAACAGTAACTGGGCACCTCAGCGAGGCCTCCAGCCCTATCACTGATGTCTCTCTCAGCTGCCTGGACTCTCTCAGTTAATGAGCACGTAATTGTTGAGCAAGCAAAAGATAAATTGGGGAAGCGAGGAGGGAAGAGAACCATGAGGTGAGAGGTGTAAAAGAGATAGCAGAACGAGAGGAGAGGGAGGTGAGGAAAGCACAAGGACAGAGTGTTCCAGTGAACAAAGTAAGACATAAAATAGCCAATTTGTCCCAAAATGTGTGGTGCAGTGTAGTCGGCAGGGAGAGAAGAGGGGAGGAAGAACGCTGTGTCTAAATCAGTGGGACTGTGGGGGGAATGCTGCTCGGCGGGAGCTGACATTGAGAGCAGGCGGGGAAAAGCAGTTTCAAGGACAACATGGAAATATCACACTCAGTCGCTACAAGGCAGCCATGAGTTGTGACGAGGCCACGCCGGAGCAGGAGAGCGGCCAGAGAACGGCGGGAGGAAGAGCGAGATCAAGGACGCGTAGCGATGTTTCCAAAAGATCTGACAACGTGACACGAGAGTGGGTGACAGATGTACTGCGTGGGAATGCTGAAAGAGAGGAGAAAGTTGTTGACCTTACTAGCATTGGCATGATACCAGGGGACTGACCTTGATGCCACAACTAATCCGAGCATATTCGGATTCAAAACCAAAGCAGAAAAGCTCAAATACCAAGCTACAGAGAGGTCTGGAGGAAATACTGCACCAGAAAATACATCAATAATAATTGTTTATGCAATCTTTAAGCAAAATCTCCAACTACTTCTCAGCTGTTACACACTGAAACCCCATGATTCTGTTCAACGCACAGCTCTGATTTTTCCATTTGAGTGTGCGGAGATGAAATAATCTGAACCTTGTTCACAGGAACGTTTCTGTCCAGCGCTAACTGTGAGACGGCCTTCATCACACACATGTTCCAGATTCACACGTACTATAAGCCGTGTGTAGGTGACGCTAAAATGGATTTTCAGCTTGCAGAATGCATTTCCAACAACATATTGATAGATAAAAATATATACTACATATTAAATAGTTTTTCATCTCTGCCGGTCGAGGCTGTATTCCACTTTTCAGTCAGCACTGAGCCTGACTCTGATTACCACATGGAGGGAAGTTATAGGCGGCAGCTGAGTTTGACTCTGGTCCCAGCATGCAGTGCCACTCTCCCATGACCACCCAGGCTGATTTTAAATGAATCTGTGCTCTGATTGCAGAGCTCCGTGCTCCTTTTTCTCCCCTGCAGACGCCGAGCAGTGGACCAGAGACACAGCCCACATGTCTGCATTACACTGTGATGCTCCCGGCAATGCAAGGGAGGCCATCTTTAGCAGGGAAAATGATGGATGTAATGTAGATATACTTATCTTTCATTAAGCCCTGCTCTGCCCTCCCTAAGCCACTCCTCAGGGGGAGGGCGGAGGGGTTTCTATCAAACTAGTGGAGAATATAACTCTATGCTGAGGCCAACAGCTAATCAGTCATGCCTCCACGGAGAAGACACAGACTTCACAGCAGGAGCATCCGTCTCTAAGCTCGTCTGCTATACTTGCTTTCTGTCAGTCGTCTGACCTTGCTCCCCCACCTCCTCTGTCTTCCCCTACAAACCATTCTGTGGCATCTTACTCCTTCTCAGGGAGAGATCCCAGAACCGAACCAGCACATCGACAGCGACTGTGAGGCAGACACCTCCCTGCGCCCTCGCATGGCTGCGCCACAGTGTCCGCCCGTCAGCTGCCAGCACCTCAATAATAGCGCAGCGACGCTAAATAGCTTCCTGAAACATAAGGACGGGATGTGATGAACACTGAAGGGAGCGGTTGGAGGGTAGGTGGGCAATGGAGGGGGTGGAGTCTGGTGAAGGCGGCTAGCTGCTCAGAACTCTATAATTAGCCGCAGAAGATCAAATGACTTTTAATGGGTTTGTCTGAAAACAGCAGACTATTTCAGATTTGCGCTCGGAGCTATATTCATATCTCATCAAACTAATGGAATTCTCCGGAGTGCTTGATTGGTTTTTATCTCAGATCAAAATGGCCGATAGAGGTGCACGGCAGCGGCGTTCATGAGCTGCAGTTTTGTAATGAAAAGAGTGCAATTTGAGGGCACCGTTACGTAACGCAGAAACGGTTGTAACAAAAACTTCTGATGTCGAATGACATGAGCGGCCCTTCAACTGGTGATCTGACAGCACTCACGGTGCGATGCACAGTCATTGTTGCTATAGGAGTCATTTCACACGGAACGGTCTTCTAATGACTTCTGGTGACAGATAATGGAAACCTCTACTGGTCATTAGTTAGAGAATTAATAAGAGAGACACTACAAGGATAATATCAGGGTCATAGCTCAGCCACTGCCTGATCCGGGCGGAGGGAGGTCTGGTGCAGAATGCTAAACATGCTGCCTACAAATAGGCCATGAGCATGCAGTAACACTGATACACACACTGTGCAAAGAGACACACTTGGGGGACTGTCCAGTGCAGACACAATAAGCTGACTAATTGATTAGTCAACCAACAGAAAATTAACTGATCGTTTTGGTAACTGATTAATCTGCTGAGTCATTTATCAAGCAGAATACGCCAAACATCCGCTGGTTCCGGCTTCTCAAATGTGCAGATTGGCTGCTTTTCTCTGCTTTGTGCTTTCGTAACTGAATGTCTTTGCTTTGGATTGTTGATTGGACAAAACAAGCGACCTGAAGAAGTCATCTCGAGCCTTTACACAACTCTGTGAGCTCTCCATCCACCGAAAAAATATCAACAAAAGAAACAGTAAAAATAATCATGGCTTGCAGCCCGACAACTGCTCTAACCCTTTTGACTCCTGCAAGGTTATTGTTCTGCATAATAAACTGTACTCCTCAAAACTTGTGTACAGTTGATGCAGGGGAAATATCACACGCTGAGGCAGAAAGTGAAATTATACATGTCACAGTCTGTTTGTGTGTCTGTGAGTGTCCCTTATTTCCCTGGGTTTCCTGCTAGCATTCAAGCTACATTAATTTCCCCTCCTCAGTCATCTGGGTTTTTCTATTTTAGACTGAGGAAATTATGTCCGCGAACGGGTTCTGCCTCTCATTTATATTTTGCCTTCTCCTTAAATTATACAATGCACAAACCCTCTTTTTATTGCTTGTGCGAGGGCAGGGAGGGGATCTGTGGGCTTTAGCTCTTCATCATGCATGAACACCTCTCATTAAATTAATTACAGAGCATGAAGGTAGGAGCTTAAAGATAAGTAGGGGGAAAAACTCTAAAGGTATTTTTTTCATCTAATTTCTATTACAGGAAAAAAAAGTCTCGCTCAGAAGCCCAAGGTAGAACGCTTAGCTTCTCCCTTTCCCACTTCCTCCTTTGTAGGTGAAATCTCCCCTGTGTCTGCCTGTGTCCCATGTGGACCATCCTACAGAGCTGCTGTTTGTCCTTGGCCACCTTCTCCTTGAGAAAGTGCTGTATCAGACAGGCTGCTAACAGGGCTGTCACGTAGCCGGAGCACCAGCAGCAGCAGCGGCGGCGGCGGCAACACGGGCCTCTCTTTGGGGGTATACGGTTACACTGCACTGCTTCTATCTCTTACCATTCTGACATTTTCATTTCCCCCCACTCTCCTGAGGAAAAAGGGATGAAGTTAAAAGAAAAAAAAAACAGGATGGACTCCATGTCGCCGTTGGTTCCAGTCTGGATGATACCACTTACACTGCAGGCACGGGGGTAAAGAGAGGAGGGATGTGAAAGAAGCTCAGTAAGCAGGAAGACGGACAAGGAGGGAGCTGGAACTAACATGCTCTGTTTTCCCTCGCAGCGAATGGAGTGTTTGTGCAGCGTTGCTCAGCAAATCAGAGAAATGCAGCAGCGAGGCAGCCTGCCAGTCATCCAGCCTTGCCTATCAAGTCAAGAGCTTCCTTCCACATTTTCCTTCGGCTACAAAACTGCTGCTCTGTGTTTAAACCTGGGCATGCAGATAAGTTAAGAGCACAACTTGATCAAATAGACCTTCTCGGGGCTCTCAAATCACCACAAAACAAGAAAAAAATAGACACCGCGGCTCTGACAGTCCTCAAATCACAAACTAAAGCACGCTGAGCACGACGCCAAGACACTGAACATCAAAAAATGGCCTCCCAGCTTGCTGCACGCACATCCAGAGAAAATAAGGACAGAGCCATACGATAAACAAAGACACACAAATACACACACACAAAGACAGACAGGCAGACCCACCCACACGCTCGAGCTCTCACACAGAAATAGACAAAGAAACAAATCAACAAAGCACCCAGAAAAGACACATCAATTATAAGTGAAGTTTGGAAAACTGGGTCTGATCTGAATGCTCTTGTTTGACAAAATTCAGCTGAAGATGGGTTCAAACACGAGTAGAAGAAGAAACAGCCCCTGAGTAATTTATGCTCTTACATTTTCTGGTGTAGTTGAGCATGCAAACAGCAGGAAGCCGTGCCAGGCACACAGTCAGACTGGCTCTTTGCTTCTTAGCTGCCTGCCTCCATTCTATCTCACTTTGTGCAGGCAAAAGACAAATCAGTGCACAGGCCTCGCCCGAGCCTGCGTATGACTCACTAATCAAACAAAAACGAGAGCTACACACCTGAATAAGACAAGGAGAGGACGGCAGACACAGTCCACGTCACATATGGACAGACGGGGACTGAGGACGAGACGGGCGGGGCCATAGGCAGAGGTACAAGTGCACTATAACTCATAGATAGCGCACCAGATATTTTATTCATGGGAAGAAAAACCCAAGCAGCGAGAGTGACTCACTGTGCCACAGGGACACACACACACACACACACACACACACACACACACACACACCGAGAAGTGGGGTGACAGGGTTTAACCCACCTACGTTGACTGCCTTCTCATTCTCAAACAGAAAACACATTAAAAAATAAAGTCAGAAATGGCAGGGCTCCTCTCGGAGGATGAAAGGGGATGTTTTCATCTACCCAACTTGCCAGAGTGTACAGTCTCTCTCTCTCACAGCGCTATCACAGGAAGAGAGCCGCTCGCAGCACAATGCACTGAGCCGTTTGCACTTCAGGCTATGCATTCCTGAGCGCTCTGGCATATAAACTGACAAAGGAACTCTCATGCAGCCGTGCTGAGCCAGGCTGCTGTCGACAACACGCAGACCCAGGTGTGGTGGCGTTCACGCTGGCTTCAGGACTGTCGAGGCTGTGCAGATTGACCTACATATGGCGGCGGGCCTTGTGCAACTTAAGCGATGTGCAGTCATCAGTGTGCCGATCTGAACCCACTCACTCCCCGCCAAGTTAGCGCCACCCAGGATCCCTCACAGAGAAAAACGGACTAAATATGTGATGAGCTGAGCCATAGGAGGACTCAGGCGTACGCACACACACATTTCAAAGGCGCACGCAGACACAAAAACACGCATTTCCAGTTGCAAAAAAACGGAGGCAACTCTGCTCACTTGGGATAATTAGAGCGCACGCAGAGCCTGGGAGACAAAGCCTGGCATCGTGAGAACAAGGCTCGCCTGATGAGGCCTCTCTATTTAAATCCCCGGGATGAGCTGAGAGTGTGTCTGTCGATGGAATCACTCCAGGAGACATGCACGGGCTTGGAGGGAGAAACAGCCACGGCAGCGAAAGGAAGACAGGAAACTGCACATGAACCGAGTGGCAGGAAGGTGTCTTAGAGGAAATGAAAGGACGGAGAATAAGAGCTAAGATTCAGACAAATATCCCTCCCTGCTGTTAGTCACGGAGCACAGATCACACTTGGATGTCGAGCGAACACCGATGAAATGACACACAGGTGACTCACTGCGTTCTGTGCCACTTTAAAGCCAGCTTGGCTGTGCTGGGTTTGGAAATGAGGGTTTGACTGAGCGAGTAGGCGAGTGGGGGAGTGAACTGAGCAGATAGAGATGGGTATGGCTCTAGGATTAGTACCTTTCCCTTTGCAGATCTATAAGCACCAAGTGTTTCTTGTCGCTAAGAGGATTCCCGGGGATACGGGGCTGTCCCAACAATTGAAAGCAAGGTTTTAGGCACTAATCTACAAATTCAAGGGCGAGCGAGGCTGATTCTCAGCTGATGCAGCACATGCCGCTGCCGTCAACTTGATTGACACAGCGGAGCGTGGAGGTCAAAGAGGCAATCTTTACAGCTTAGAGGAGAGAGGAGAAGCAGCCTACAGGAGGCTTTAAGTGTGCTCCACCAACTGCAGCCATGTTATTGAGAGATCATTATCAGATGCAAGTGCGACTGATTGTTTTGTTTTTTTCTCAGGCGTGAAATGCACCAACTGTCTGCTTTGACCCTCGTTTCCACCCGCTATCTTGATCACCTCTGTATGGTAACAACGCCCTGAGCTGTCCCGGCTATTCAGGGCCACACAAAGGGCCCTCATAGGGAATCATTCAGCCCTCCCAACAGACGGCTCTACGGCACCCGCCCCGACAATCACAGCCAACTGGGGGCATTCATTCACATGCAATTGTTCAGTATCAGCCCATATCCAGAGCAAACACACACACACGGAAGCACACAGGAGCAGACTTTAATATCAGCGCTCGCCCACAAGCACACATGGCCAGGCACGCACACACACTTTGGACGATAAGGGAAAAAATGCTGTTGCAAGAGGACTGCAACCAAAGAGCAATAAGCACAGCACCACAGTCTTTTTTTTTGGGTTATGCTACTTCTCCCTGTGTACAAGTACACAGCATTTGTGCACATAGAGCTGCTCTGATGAGCTCGTATTTGCAGCAACAGGCCCTAAAAAGGCAAAGTCACTGCACCAGCATGAGTTAACGCTGCCATTCTTAAGTGTTGATGTATTTGATGCTACAGGCCCACTTGCTGTAGCCAAGAACAAGCCGACTGGGATATTATTTGGATTTTTTGACAGGCACAAAAATCTGATGTAGTGTTGCGTAACACTCAGTCATTTTTACACTGTGTGTCATGGCTGTGATAATCTCTTCTTGCTTAAGTCAGCAGAGAATAAAATGTACTGAATGCATTAACTGTTCCAGATATTCTGTATTCCATTAATCCAGTGGGAGCGATATCAGCAAATGCCTCAGTGTGATGCAATTCTCTGGGTAAACCTGCTGTGTGGATCGAGCCTGCGCCCTATTTCTAAATTAGCTCCAGAGAAGACACAGCTGCTCACTCTGGATTCTCCACGAGCAAGTGAAATACCCCGCTCTTTGTTTTTTGGACACAAAAGAGGAACCAGGGCAGAAGCCACTGCAGACTGTAAAACCTTGTGACACAAAGATGCTCGGATGAGAAGGGGGGAAACACAGCTGAGGAAACAAAAGCCCACAATCTGGCACTCTCGCAGGTATCTGACAAAACAAAACCGTTTACACAGCTGAAGCAGCCGGCTCACAAAACGCTTCCAAAGGAGAAACTGCGAAACAAGAGGGCCGTCGGCTCTCCGACAGTCGCAGCACACAAAGAGATGAGGAAATATGGAAGGAGAGAGGTGGATGAGAGCGAATAAACCATCCCTGACCAACAGCGAGGGTGTCTCTGAGGAGCTCGCCCAGCCTCGTAAATTCAAGCTCAAGGTCCAGGGGAGCCAGCGCAGTCAGCATGTCAGCACAGCGATATCTACCTCCGCTGTGTGTCCACAAGCTCATCAGCCGGGCCACGTCTGCACACACCAGCAGCTTCACTGACAAACAGCAGCAAGCACTTGTTTTTCGGGCTGCGCAGCCTTGACATGGTTCAAACTGAGAGTTGCAAAGGAAAGGGCAACACTGCTTTGACTACATTAGCAGCCGAGCTGAGAAAAGGACAGTTTGATGTTTAACTTGATGCTTGGGAGGCGTAGCACTTCCTGAATCTATAATCTTTTACTTCACCTCACTAAAGATGAAGCCGTTTTTGAGCAGCCACACGAGACAAATCCTCTAAATTTGTATAGTCTTCTGTTTGTTGTCGTCTTCCTCTGACTAAAGGGTGTTCATAATTACTTTTTACCCTACAGGTGCATACTCAGGTGTTTGATTATCACCACCTCAGTGCTAAGTCTTGCATTTCCTGTGGACAGTGTGCATTTGGAGGCACAGGAGGATGTGAATATCCATATCATGAGATGAGAACGCCACATCAAACAAAGAAAAAAGCTTTGTCCTTCAGGACAGCCCATTGATTAAACCACAGGAATCCTCAGCATGCGCCGTACAGTCAAGACGTACAGCAGCCACCATAAATTTCTCAATTTAATCTGGGTGACTGATCGGGAAAATTCAGTGATTTCATCCATTAATCATCTCAGGAGAGTCTGTACAGTATCGATCAGCACGTCTGTGCGGTTAGGAAGGCTGACTGAGGAGGCAATCATTGCAGAGGGGACAGGTCTTTGTAGAGAGAGTGCAGCAGCATAGATTTTGTTAGGGACATAATAACCATTATTCCCCCCCCACACAATGCCAGCCAATACTGCCTCAAAATGGCTGAGGTTTCTGTCGCAAACACAGGAGAGAGAGAAACCTTCCCTGATAACCACTTTGCGACGAGCACAACAGTGCCAGGAGGAGACGTCTTGTTAAATGTTCTGTCATGGTTGCTCCAGCAGTGAGCAGGCAGCCTTGTGTTTGCTCTGCGGGGTTGGGGGGCTGTTTGCTCTGAAAAAGGTTGCATTGTTATCAGATGACACACACGTCTGACTCTGCAGGCATCAGTGTCCAGGGACAATAACTGGTGAGCCGGCAGGAAAATAGGACATCAGGCAGGTAAGGTGTGTGTGCACGTGTGTGAGCTGGGGTGTTTGTCCAGGGGGGCCAACAATTGGGTCATTTGGATCTAACAAATCGATGGTTTTAGTGGTTCAGACCGTAACACAGACAACAAGCCTGTGAAAATAAGACATGAACACACAATGCTGAGTGGGAAGAGGGGCCTGCCTGCATCACAGGGCCAGCACAAGAGGGGGCCATCCTGTAGACACAGGAAAAGCTGGAGTTTGGACACATACGCAGAGGATTTCAGAAAATAATACACGATGATTCCTCATAGACACAACTGTTGCAGAGCAGGCAGCACACTGCGGAGGTCCTGTGTGTCCCCAAAGGCCTGACAAAGCGACAGCTGTCTTTCATTTGATCTCTGCAGCAAAGCCTGCTATAATTCATGTTTCAGCACCTTCCGGCTCCACATTGTTCAACTCACACCAACCAGCTGCAATCAGTGCTGGAGAAGGAGGTGAAGAATGACCTGAAGGCGAGCTCATTAATATTTAACCACATCTGATGTTATATCAGCCTCACGAACACCTCCAAAACATTTCTAACTGTATACAAATATGAAGTGTGCTGTGCGTAAATCTTTACACGACTAACTGGAACCAGTCTGATCAGCTCCGCTGCTTGTGTGCGGGTCTTGTCTGGGAGAGTCACAGATAATAAAAAACCAGCGAGATAAAACAGTGTTTTCGCTCGCAGATCAGCAGAGCTCAGCCACAAATGCCTCATGCGAGGAAAGGACAAAATACAGGCCGAAAAGACTGGCTTTAGCATGAGCGAATCACGCTGGGTGGGTTTGATCCAAATCAGACGAACCTGGCACAGAATAAAGCCGCAGACGTTTCAGATCACATACCTCGATGTAGCCGGCCAGCGCTGGAACCACAATGCCCAAAATCAGGACAGATATCGCCGGGACTGAACCCATCTTCCAGATCTCCTCTTATGCTACTGTAAATAACTTATATATCCTGAGAGCTATGCGTGTGAAGTGACGTCCGGGGGGATAAAGAGCAAACCGGGTCCTGGGAGTCCTTTGAGAATGTGTCCCGGAGCGCGACGCGGCGCGAGTCCGGCTCCGCTTGTTTTGTTACCCGAGCTGGACAGAAATGTTGGAGGGAGACTGTCTGTCGGTCTCCTCTAGAAATGTGGACTGAGTGTCTGTGGCGCGGCTGCTGAGCCTCCGCTGCCTCCTCCCTCCTCTGGTTCATCTGATCCAGACGCAGCGCAGTGCGCCACCAGGCGACCCGCTGCGCAACATCCACCCTGCAACTCTATTAAGGCTGGACAGGTCGTGAAGAATGGCAACACCACCTTCATTTAAACATCTGTTCGATGAGCTGCGGCGGTGGAGGGAGCAGATATTTAAAAGCACTGCTCTTAACCTCTCTGTGGCACTTTACTCCATCACTGCATCTGCTTTAGAGCTGCAGTCATTTCATATTAAAAACATGTTTACACAAGTTTATTAAGTAGTTAAAAGTAGCTCTACCTCAGCCTGTTGCATGTTTGTATGTATTAATGTGTAAATAAAAATGTACTTTTGTGGCTGGTATTATCATAATTAATATTATGAATACAGGCCTTGTATTTGCAATTGTGTACTTTTACATCGTGGTATTGCTGTTTTACTTCAGTAAATGATCTGAATCTACTTCTTTGAGTACAGCTGAGCTGAATATGAGAAGCAGAAGCAAAAGCAAAGACACCATGGTGGAAAGTAAAGTACATTTAATCAAATTCTAGTGCTTAAGTAAAACTACAAGGTTTATGTTACTTTAGTATTTCCATTTACTCCACAACAACACAAGGGGAATATTATACCTTCTACCACCCAACAATTATCTGACAGCTGGATTTACTTAACAGACATTTTATACAAACAACATGCAATCAGCTTATGTAATATTGTTTCATTAGCACTGTTTTAAATGAAACTGGGACATCAACCAATTATCAGTTGACGATTTCAACTGTTTGTTTAAATATAAGATTAAATAGAATAATAAAAAACAGTGAAAGAGAGTCCAAGATGATTCAGACAGAGAAAAGCAGACAATCCTCACTTTACTTCCCATACTTTAAGTATATTTCTATAATTATTGGCTTTTCTCTTGTGTCAAATTTTGACTGTATGACCTTTATACTTGCAATTTAATATGTCAAATATGTCTGTAATATCAACCAGACAGCATGTGCTATCTTACATACTCACACACGTTCTCATTTCCCTTTTTTTCCATACACACACACTTTCAGCTTTTCTTGGAGCAGTTTATGTGTGTACAGTAAAAATTCATGGTGAGTAAACTACACGTATGTCTGCTTTATTTTGAAAGTATCCACCGGATTATTCATTTTATCTGCCTGATTACTAAGTGATGACTTTTACTGTTATCATGAGTGCACACTGCCCTCTCACGGTAAACATACTGTTCATTGTCTTGAGTTTTGATTTAACAGGAAGTGTCTTCACTGTTCTGTCTGTCTTCACATTAATAAATGCATTTGTATTTGCTCACTGACTGCAGGAAATGAGAGATTATGATTATTACACTGACCTCTACAAAGTAAACGGCGAGGTCACGTTGTATTGACGTTGTATAAACGACATAAACCTTCTCTGATTATTGTACTTGTTTGTAGTAATTATACCTTGATTTATTATAGAATCTATATAAAGAACTTTTCATTTACTTGTACTGAAATGTGCTATGTAAATAAAATTGCCATTATTATACACCTGTAAATAAATTGCATCACATGGTGCAGGGCTTTATATTGATTACAAAGTATGCACCTTTGAATAATATAAAAGATCAGTACTAAAATCTGAAAAGTGGAGTCGTACTCTATAAATTTTGACCACTGTAATAATAATGTGTGTAATAATAATTACACTAATATTTCCTGACCGTGTGTCAGTTGGTGTGTTTCCGTTTGGCCTTTACATTTTGAAAGATTTACCGGAAGTTTTACTGTCATATCCGTATAGACGCCAACTTGATAGAATTGATACTGCAGTTCCTCTTTGTGACCACTAGAAGGAAGTAAACACGCGTGAATCAGATTACAATTCGGTCAACTATTATCCTTTGACTCAAGTTTTTTAAAAAGAAAATAGTTTCTATTTTTTAGGGCATAAGTAACGTTAGCATAAACTAGCTTTGCTACCAAAACGTAGAAAAAAATGTAGTAGTAACGCAAAGAACGCCTTTGGACAAGAAGTTTAATTCAATTGGACGACTTCGGTGTTTTATTTTTCTGATTGGCTGTACTAAAATTGATCATGAAGTTTTAACCACGATTAATAAACACGTCAGCGGTGACATACTGTTTCAGCGTTGTATTATATAATTTCTGCGAATGCATAAGCTCTTCCGTTAAGATAATGTTTTAAAATATTAAGCTACTTTTGCTCCGACTAAAAAACACCAATCGGGGGCCACGCTCCCGCGTGTTGCTAGGCAGATTATGTTAATATATGCAATGCAGCCATCTCTGCAGCTACCATTGTGAGGTAAGAACAACTTCTACGCTTTCCACAAAATGTAAGAAAACTAGGAATTGCTTGACGGCCAGATCTGTAGCTCGACTACTCGACAATCTTTCTGTTAATATAAATTAAATGTGCGGGTTGTTTCAGTGCATTTGAACGAGGAGAAAACATCTATTTTTTCTTTCGGTCTCCTCGGATATGGTTGTTGTTGTTAGTCCCACCCAAAATGGAGCCCATTCTTCCTTGTTCACGGCAGACTTGAAGGGCTGGGCTCAACTAGAATGGGGGGACGGGTGGGTCAACCCAAATAATTCGGGTTTTTAGCGCTTCAAAATAAGCTTTGTTGTGAACCGCAGAACGTGGTTCACGCCCTGAAGCATCAGAAGTAATGTTTGGCTCCAAGGTCGGCCGTACATTGGGGCTAAATGGCCGTAATGCTAATGTCGCGGTGCAGTAAATGCCCGGGTTTCTATACCGCCGGTTTTTGTGGTATGGTCCAGTTGGGACTGAGAACCTGCGGGGTTAAAATAGGGGGGAATTGAATTTATTATTGATTATACCAACTACATATCTGAATAAGATCACAGAGTCGCGATCTTTCACGGCCGCTTTTGTACCGACACACGGTTGTATTTAGTCACCGTTTTCCGGGCGGCCTCGTCAGCAAACGGTGACCGCGTTTTCGCTCGTACCCCCGCTGAGCGTCTTATGTGGCCGCTCTGTACACGAAGCTACATGCGGGTTTATTTTGAAGAGCATGCCCTGACAGCCGTGGCGAACTGCGGCCGGAGACCCAAAGTCTCTGTCGCAGGTGACACCAGAGGTTGAATTCAGGGCCAGTTTGCTCAGAAATGGCTGCTGCAGTGGCTCATTGATGCAGCGGTTCCCCCACACAGGCCTGTCTAGTGCATAATGTGACTTAATAAAGCAGGCGAGGCTTCGTGCATGAAGCTACTTCAGACCGTATACACATTTCTACAGCTTTCTATGACCTGGCAGCCTCACACTCATGCAGCCATGCATATTTCACTTTGGTTTTAGCTATTATCACCATGCTGCATTACTGTTATTAAAATCATCCCAGTGCTCTCGTCTGCGTGCATTACAGGCATCCCTGGCTGTCTCCAGACTGAAGTGACAGGTGAAGTGGTCGGGGGCATCGTGCTGCCATGGAGACCAAGCAGGAACCCTCTGCTGTGTGGAGTCAGACTGCAAACAGTGATTCAGGCAACGGCACACAGGTCCGCCACCCTTCCTGAGCTGTCCCTGAGCTCAGCGGTCAGAGGGCTCCTCTTCCTCATAAACTCATCATCATTTGTTCAACACTCATGTATACTTTGTGTAGCTTTATGCAGCATTGTGGGCTAAGTCACAGTCAGGGAGTGTAATAATGCTGCAGCTGGTCTTGTGCACGTGTGTTGCAGGTGCATTTTGAAGGCGGCACAGTGGCCCAGATCGTGTACAGTGGAGATCAGGGGGACCGAGGGCAGCAGCAGGTGGTTTACACAGCAGACGGGAGCTCCTATACCTCTGTGGAGTCTGCAGAGCACACGCTGGTCTACATACACCCTGCAGATGGCACGCAGGTAAGAAGGGATCTTATTTAGAGCAGGTATGCTTTTGTGTGTTGTGTTCAAGGACGTCATGGCAAGACATGTTAAGGCCAAGGCTTTTATGCGAAAGTCATTCTTATCAGCCGATATGGAAGATTTTCCAAATGTCAGTATCAACATGTCAAGACTTTCATATATCTTAAGTTGTTTTAAATTAACGTAAAATTCATAACACACACTCTGTTTACCTTTCTGTCAGACTGTCTTCGCTGATCAGCCACAAGTGGCGTACATTCAGCAGGATGGTACAACCCAACAGGTAAGTTTACCAGGTGATGTCATCTCATTACCTGCCCGTGTACCACCTGGTTACCACCTGCTTTCATGTCTCCATTATAGATTAAATGAATGAATGAACTGCTGTAGTTACTCGTTTGCATGAAGCGATGGTCAAACTGTGTTATTACTCCAAATATAATTCTGACAGTTTCACGTGACCTCTTCAGAGAAAATGCTGCTTTCTTCACTCTCATTTCCAGTGGTGGTGCAGCAGTGGCGCCAGCAATGTCTGTTTCCACTTTAAAGCGCTGTGATCTCATTCGTAGGTCACCGTTTTGCTGCCCAGTGGACAAAACATGAACGCTGCCAATCTGCATGTTCTCAGTAATGTCGCAGAGGCTCCCCAAGCCATCCTGGAGCCAGTTTCCCAGGTGAGGGCACGCTGTACTGCTTACCTTTCCAAACAAGAAATACTGTTTGTTTGCAGCACAGAGACGTAAGTGAACATGATTGTTTCATGACGTATCTGTACAGTGATAACAAATTCAGCTTGCTGTTCCAGCAGGTCCAACTCGGTGCAGTTCATATATGATTTACATGAACACATTTGCAGTGCAGACACAGTCATGATACAATATCCAAGAATAATCTTCAGAAATGTCCCAGCCTGACATTTTAAGATTCAGTCCCTCAGAAATAAATACTCAATGAATGTTTCTAATAAATAAAAGGTATCTAGCTGTGAAAACAAACCAAGGATACATTATATTTCCGTTATATTAATCTTGTTTTATTGTTGCATGTGAACAAGCCTGAAGATGAGAGCTGGTCAGTGTTCATAAGGATAAACAGAAGAGTGTGTTAACTGTGTGAAATGACTCACGCAGGAGCAGCTGTCTGTGGCCAATTCGCTCCCATCCATGGCTGACATGGCGGACCCCCCCACCAGTCCGCTCGGGGCCACAGACTCCACGGACGATTCTGATGAAGATGAGGATGAAGACTCAGAGATGGATGACTGGGAGCCTCGTGAGCCTCAGTCATTCAACCCTCACAGCCTCTGTGAGTGACGGCCAGCTCAGGAGTCTCAGTCACTCATGTAGAGCAGACACAGAATCATAATAATAATAATAATAATAATAATAATACAGTTTATTTATTTATAGTCGCATTTCAGGGTTCAAGTTGATCATCATGATGAAAACTGCGATGCAAAAATGATTGAAATCACACATTATGTCTCTGTAGCAGGTGTCTCACTAATTTCTCCTTTTTGTGGCCTCTCAGGGTGTGAGGAGTGTAATAATGCCAACCCCTCTGTGTGTCCGAAGCATGGCCCTCTGCACCCCATCCCCAGCCGGCCGGTGATGTCCAAGGCCCGGGCCAGTCTGCCTCTGGTCCTCTATATCGATCGCTTCCTGGGCGGCGTGTTCTCCAAGAGACGCATCCCAAAGCGCACACAGTTTGGTCCCGTGGAGGGACCGCTGGTTCCTCAGAGCGAACTGCAGGAGCACTACATTCATCTGAAGGTAAAACTGTCTCACTTCTCATCTTGGTGTTGTTTGGAATGAAGTAACTACAGTGTTGTGTCATCCACTTATACTACAAACATCCAGAACTTTGTAGTTATATTATAAAGAAGCAAAAACAAAAACCTGTTTTTGTGAACGATGATTTGTCCTTGTGGTCTCAGCTGTGCATGCTGGATGCAGAGAAAGATGGAGAGAAGTCTGACGACATGTGGTTGGACCTTTCTGATGAAGACAGCTGCAACTGGATGATGTTTGTGAGACCCGCTCAGAACCACCTGGAGCAGAACCTGGTGGCCTATCAGTACGGCTCAGAGATATTTTACACGACCATCAAGAACATCCAGCCCAAGCAGGAGCTCAAGGTCAGCCCCGGGTGGTGCAGTTTGTCTGTAGCAACACGCATACAGCGTGCGTGTTTGTCCTGTTTCATACGTGCTACTCCATTTACTCCAGTAAATAAAGGATGTCAGAATAAGCCGTCGTAATCAGTGTTTTTCATGGTATTTCCTTCTGCAGGTGTGGTACGCGGCATCATACGCAGAGTTTGTCAATCAGAAGATCCACGATGTTACAGAAGAGGAGAGAAAAGGTGAGACTGCACATCACTTTGTTTGGTATTAACACCATTTCTCAGCCCTGCTGCGATGGCATGTGTCCCTTTTCAGACTGTTGAAACAGCAGTGGAGGTTGGTAGTCCTGACTTTTCTTGTTCCTTCAGTGCTGCGGGAGCAAGAGAAGAACTGGCCTTGCTATGAGTGTAACCGTCGCTTTGTGAGCTCTGAACAACTGCAGCAACATCTCAACATGCACGACGACAAATTAAACTCTGTTACCAGGTGAAGCCTTAGTTTCTATTTTCTCTTTAGTTTCCACAACATTAGAGCCCAAATGACCCGTTCACGGTTCCTTTCCTCTCTCAGATCCAGAGGCCGCAGTCGAGGACGAGGCAGGAGGAGATTTGGGACAGGAAGAAGACCGGGACGCCCTCCTAAATTTATCCGTTTGGATCCACCATTAGATGCTGGTGGAGACAAGACAACAGTGAGGGACATCTCAATGAAACTGTGATTGAAATTTTTGGCCTCAAATACGTGACTGAATAACTTAGCATTTGTTTTTTAATTCCCTCATTAATCAGGAGATGCTGGAACTGACGGAGAAGCCGCTGGAGGAGCGAGTGGAGGTAGCTCAGAACGGGCTGAAGGTGGTGGAGATGGAGCCGGAGGTGGAGGCTGTGACTGAGGCAGAGGGCCAGCTTCTACCTCCTGCAGGGGAGCCGGTCCCAGAGTCCGTCAGTCCGCCCTCCAACACGGATCTGCCAGTTGCGCTGAAGGAGGACCCGGCACAGAGCAGCCAATCAGACGCACACCTCACATCTCAGGACATGCGCCGTGCCAAGAGGATACGGGTAAGACTGGAGCCTCTGACCACATTCACACCTGGTGTTAAAACGTGATCTGAATCTGGACATCTCATCTGGATCTGCCTGACCAGAGGCAGTCTGACTCATATTGTGGGCTACACAATGCACAGATGTTTGTTTTTAGTCGACATACAGTACAAGATGTTCAAATTCAGAGAGCAAGCAAGTGAGAAGGCTGAAAGAGACAGGCCTCTAATTACTGATTATATGTCTCTTCTGCACCACGAAAGCACCAAAAGACGTGTTATTCAACAGATTGGCATGAAAAGTGAAAGCAGTACAGCTGGGAAATGAATGATTTACAGTAAGAGATAACTGTCTCTGTGCAGCTGATCTGCTGTTAACAAGGCATGTCATTTATCTAGTTACAGAGAGGCCGACGTGCCGCTACTGCAGCACACCGGCAGAGAGATTTACAGATCCCACTTTTGATACCAGGTGTAAATGTTGTGTCTGCATTACCTGAACGCGACAGTGCTTTGGATAGTTTATTTGGTGTCACGGTGGCCATGATTTGCTTTACAACAGTGTGCCTCTCTTCCTCAATGCATGCGTCCCTCAAAGATGGATGTACAGGTAGGTGGGATGACAGAAAACATGAGCTTCTTTTGCCATTTTCTGTAATATTAATGCTCATATGACATTTCAGGGTATGCCTCCTGTCATGTCTCTGCAGATCCATGAGACAAACACTTTTGAGTTTTTTTTGCTAGTGGTTCCTCTGTTTCTCTTTCCCGTGTCAGAACGCAGCTCTGCAGCACCTGTTCATCAGGAAGAGTTTCCGTCCTTTTAAATGCAGCCACTGTGGCAAGGCCTTCCGGGATAAAGACAAGCTGGATCAGCACCTGCGGGTCCACGGCCGGGACGCCTACGCCTTTTCCTGCCACATTTGCAGCAAGAGCTTCATGAGTGACTCGGCCCTGGAGGACCATCTGCTGGTGCACACAGAGAACCGCTCCTACTCTTGTCTCTTATGCCCAGAAACCTTTGAAAGGCTGGACCTGCTCAAAGACCACGTCGGGGTGCATGCTGTGGACGGCTGCTTCACCTGTCCGTCCTGCAAGAAGACGTTTACTGACTTCATCCAGGTTAGCAATAAATGTCTCTTACAGGGTGATGAGGAGAGCGTATGAGAAGAGGATTTGGTTGGTTAGAAGTAAACAAAGGAACGACACTGACTACAAAACGTTCTCTTCCTCAGGTGAAGAAGCACATTCGCTGCTTCCATTCAGAGAAGATCTTTCAATGCCCAGACTGTGAAAAGGCCTTCTGCCGGCCTGACAAACTGCGCTTGCACATGTTACGCCACTCTGACCGCAAGGACTTCCTGTGCTCAACGTGTGGCAAACAATTCAAGGTAAGACGAGAAAACAGTTGGTAGTGTCAGATTATAGATGCGTGACGTCTTATGCGGCCGTTCTGTTCCTTCTGTGACGTTAAGAGGAAAGATAAGCTGCGGGAGCACATGCAGCGCATGCACAATCCTGACAGAGAGGCGAAGAAGGCCGACCGCATCCACCGCTCCAAAACCCTCAAACTGAAGGTGCCCACCACCGACTTCGAGAGCTTCATGTTCAAATGCAGAGTGTGCATGATGGGATTCAGACGCAGAGGAATGCTGGTGAGCAAAGGCCCGCAGAAACCTTTTTATTTGGTGAGACTGAATTGCGGTACGCTTAGCTTTATTTTCCTGCCTACAGGTCAATCATTTGTCCAAGCGTCATCCAGAGATGCGTATCGATGATGTGCCAGAGCTAACGCTGCCAATTATCAAGCCCAACAGGGACTACTTCTGCCAGTATTGTGACAAGGTTTGTTTTTCCCTTCTGTCATGTGCACAGTGAGTTTTGGAGGAGACTTACCAATGATATTTTTTATTTAATGGTACCAGAGTGCATTCCAGTGTGCAGCATGAAAGTTCATGCCTTCAATCAGTGAAATTTCTGCTTCACCTCAAATTCTGAACCTTTCAGTGATTAATGAGTGGACTGATCTCTGTGCAGGTGTACAAGAGTGCCAGCAAGAGGAAAGCCCACATACTGAAGAACCACCCCGGGGCAGAACTGCCTCCCAGCATCCGTAAATTGCGTCCGGCTGCTCCTGGAGAGCCAGACCCCATGTTGAGCACACACACCCAGCTGACTGGCACCATTGCCACTGCGCCGGTCTGTTGCCCACACTGTGCCAAGCAGTACAGCAGCAAGGTCAGTAAGGAGCTCTGTCGAAGACGGTGTTTTACTTCATTGGAAATCTGTACCAGCACTTAGAGATGGACCACAGCTGTGCATGCATCTCGTACCCCACCTGGTAACTTCCTGTTTGCTTGTATCTCAGACTAAGATGGTCCAGCACATCAGGAAGAAACATCCAGAGTTTGCCCAACTCACCAACACCATCCAGACTCCTCTGACTACAGCTGTGATCAGTAGCGCTCCTGCAGTCATCAGTGCAGACGGGACCACAGCTGAGGCTGTCGTGGTAAGGAAGAGTTGCAAACATGCACGTTGAGCACCAACGCTCAGTGGATTTCTGTCCAAAGATGTCACGTCTTGCATGAAAATTAGTATTAAACAAAAAAAGCAGTCTTAGCAAAGAACATGTGAATGTAAAAGTGGACTTTATATAACAGAAGCAATAAAGAAGAAAAGAAATAAAGGTCAGCTAATTCACCGCAGATAATCTAACTTTAGGATTTATTTTCTCCGCAGACCACAGATCTGCTGACCCAGGCCATGACGGAGCTTTCTCAAACACTGACCACAGACTACCGCACCGCACAGGGAGACTACCAGAGGATCCAGTACATCCCCGTGTCTCAGGCCGGAGGCGGCCTGTCCCAGCCGCAACACATTCAGCTGCAGGTGGTGCAGGTGGCTCCGGTAAGATCCGTGTTTTATGTTTTTTAACTTCTCTGTGTCCCAAAAGCTGCTTTGACATGTAAGTTTCAAACATCTCAGCAGGTTAGCTTCCTTTTATTTCCTGCTGTACTTTGAAAATGTCGTGTGCAGATTAAAGTAGCTTGTTTTGTTTAGCCACATTTATGAAAAATGGTCCTGTGGTGGATTGATGATGAATATAAGAAGCGGTAGCAAGTTGATGTCCTCTGTGTTTCACAGGCTTCCTCCCCACATTCCCAGCACCCGACAGTAGATGTGAGTCAGCTGCATGACCCTCATGGCTACAGCCAGCACTCCATCCAGGTACAGCACATCCAGGTCACAGAGCCCTCAGGCGCTGCACAAGGGTCCACCCAGGTAAACGCTCATCACACTGACTCTGGAGTTAGGATGATGAGTAATTTCAAACCTGTAATGACTTTATAACACAGCCTGTGGGCTTGATAACAGAATACTTACATGAACACCTCCTCTCTCTCTTTCAGGTCACAGGTCAGCCTCTAAGCCCCACCTCCCAGCAGCCTACTCAGGAACTGAGCCCCACTCAGCTGACCCCTGTCACCTTAGCTCAGAGCCACACTCTGCAGACCAGCAGCACCCAGCAGCAGCAGCAGCAGCAGCAGCAGCAACAACAACAGCAGCAGCAGCAGCAGCAGCAACAGCAGCAGCAGGGGACTGTGCAGCATGCTTACATACCCGGGAACTGGAACTACAGGGGCTACTGTGAGTCACATACATGCTCCCATGTCATCCAGTCAGACTGCATGTTTTGGTGGCTCTATGCTGTATGATCACCTGCCAGGTTCATGTGTTAACTTTTTACTGTTGCAGCGTCTGAGATCCAGATGATGGCCGTACCTCACGCGCAGTATGTGATCGCTGAGGCCAGCACGCCTGTGTCTGGAGTCAACAGCAACCAGGTGAAAACGGTGAGTGAACGCGGTCTGATAGATGAGAATGACCATCCTGCACAGCTGAGGCAGCTTCAGCTAGATGATAAACAAGCAGAAATAAGCAGAAAGTCTGATTGAACGCGGTGGAACTAAAGACGTTGTCGTCCCCGTCCTGCAGACGCATTACGTTATCTCCGAGGGTCAGACCGAGCTGGAGACCAAACAGCCTGTTCCTCAGAACGCGAGCCAGGCCCACACTGAACATCTGGAGCAGCAGCCGGCCAATCAGCAAGCCACCACGCAGTACATCATCACCACAACCACCAATGGCAGTGGCACAAGCGAAGTTCACATCACAAAACCCTGAAGTGTACAGCGATGACCTCTGCAAACCCAGCGCGGACCCACGGGCCGATCCTGCATGTAGACCTCAGCAGCTTGTATGCACATAGATGAACAACCAGTCATACGCACATGGAAACAGACTTGTGTACATACAGAGCCAAAATGGGGATGAATTAATAACCAGCACAGTTTTATGTGTGTGTAAAGTGTTAAGACGTTGGATGAGCTGAGAAAATAAAGCCAGTAGAGAGAGTTTGGATTTCGAACAGAATATCTGAACAACAAAAGCTCAGCGTTCGGTTTGAAGTCACGGCGCTGTGTGAAGTGTAGATTCCTTCAGAAGCATTTTCATCCAGCCTGCTGATGTTACATCACTCTATCAAAGACGTAAACAAGGAAAAGGAGAGCGATCATTGTCAGGTGTTTGTTGCTCAGTCCTACAGATTCGAGGGCCCATTTTACATATTTGTAAAGTTACAGACATTTCTTAAACTATTGTATTTGTAAATAAAAGTCTGGACAGAAATACAGAACTGAAAAATATAAGAAAATACTAAAACAATGCAGCGGTTCCTTCCAAAACAGGTCAGTATGTTTTTGCCCAACGCACCATCTGTTGTCGTGTATGTGAACCCCCTCTCTGAATTTTCCTATAAAAACACAGCTGTTGTAGTCGCGATGATGACAAAAATACCTGTTTTTTTATGGTGAAATTCAGAAAAGCAAACAATCTTCCAAGTCTCGCTGAATGCTCCCAGCAGCTTTGGGTGTTTCGATGTTTTGCTTTTCATTTGGTTTTGCAGAGTTTGTGGAGTTACAGTCGATTTAAACTCACTGACGTATTGAATCATTTTGTTTCTGACGTCAGAAAGTGATGATCACAGACGAGAACAGTCACTTAAAGGCAGAATGAGTGGGAGTAGTTGTTGCACAACAGTCAAAGTTGGCGCCTCGTTTGCGGCTCAACGACTTCTTTCGATCTGGCACCTCTTTCTTTTAGAGTCCTGCCCTCGCACCCTGCACGCTGTTACTGACAGGGGGCTACACCCTCTCTCCTCAAAGCTTGACGCCCAGAAATGTAAAGTGTGGTTGGTCTGTTTGGTCCTATCTCTGACCACACCTACTGCAGCAGTGATGTCACAGGGTGCTGGAGCACACCTGTGCATCGCTGCAGCCAGACGAGGAGCTAAACCACCGGAGGTCAGATCGAGTTTGTCTTTTGTTTTCCCGGCCACGTGTCAGTCTGAGGAGGAAGACGTTCATGGTTAGCTGCTACAGGTGTAGGAGCCTTCCACGTCTTTTTATAGAAGCTTGAAGCCAAATACAAAATGTGTTTTCCTCATTAACACTTTTGAAGACAAGTGACACAAAATATTTGGCGTTAAAATTTGAAATATTTCGGGACAGCGTCACAGGTCTGCAGCTCAAAGTGTAGCAGCTAATCCCACCGTATTAATCTCCCCATTAAGTACTAATTTGGGTTTGGTACTTAGTATTAGTGGGTATCCCTTCAGGGGATATTATCACTCAGCATGTCTCATATCTCCTTCACAGTAAAGTGAGGAAGGCGACTCTAGTGTTCAAACCTCACAACAATCACCCATCCTGCTGAAGTGTTGGTGAGCAAGGCATGCCTGGTGCTTATCTTCAGACTGAAAAAGGACTTTTGTTTCTTGTTTAAAGTCTTAGATTTTCATTATTTACTTGTACAATAAGTTCCCATGACACAGGTTAATGCACTGAATTCTAAAATGCTCTTAATGTGCCCGCTATTTATATTCTCTGACAAAAGACATGCAAAATAAAATATAGCTGCAATTTTCTGAGTTTGGTCGTCTTCAGCGATTCCTATTGTTGCTGCTGACTTTGTCCTTTTGTCCGTGTGTTGAGGAATTAACTTCTTTTCTACATGTGCATTGTGTTTTCCCTCCACTTCATCCTGAATGTGTTGAACTCGGGAGCAAGCGGCGCCCAAACAATTTCATGGCGTTTCTTGAGGTCAGTTGGAGCCTGATTTGTGTGGATGTTCTTCTTGGTCTCACTGCTAGATGGCAGCATGGCTTCAGAGGACGGAGACCAGTTCTGCAGCATTTTAAAACTGTCAACAACGATAGAGACAGAGTGTTGACCTCAGTTATGTTTTGAGCGTTAATGATTTTAAATGTGTTTGTGAACCTCTTGCAGTCAAGGATCAGTTTAATGCTTTTTAAATCCCATCAGGTGTGATCTGATAATGACTCAGTGTTTGTGAGTGACAGAGTCAGAAGTGGCTGTTGGAGGGGTGACGTTGACTCTGGGTGTATCTGGGTGGAGCAGGGCTTGTCCTCCACACAATCACGATCAGTATGTTTAACACATTCCTGCAAAGACGGAATGTGGGAAAAGGAAAAAGCCACTACCCAGATTAAAAAACTCTTCCAGTCGAACCAGTTCAGCGAGCCTGTCGTGTCAGAGAGCTAATCACGTTCTGAGCAGGTGTGTGTTGTCCGACTAATTGCTCTCAGTTTCAACTCAACATGTCTGCGTCCGTGTTGCTCCAATGCCTCGGTTGACAGTCACCTGCCCCAACGGTCCAGGGCAGGGAGAGAGGACGGAGGAGGCGAAGGAGGATGGGGAGGGAGAAGCTGGCGGGAGCGGGCGAGAGCTGCTCAGGTAGGTAGACCTGTGTGTCACTCAACAGCTGGCCTTTCATTTCAATCAGCGTTGGAGAGATGAGTCTCTGATTGTCTGCTGCTGTAGGAGGAGAAAGCTGAGAAATGATGGTTCTCGTGCATTTCTCTGCTCAGACTGTGTTGACAGCAAATGTTTTCCTGCTGCATTAGGCGTATATCTGTCAGCGTGTCACTCCTCTGGGTTTGCATCTAACTGCTTACCATTACACATGTGCCAGAACACCTGAAGTGACTATAAATTATACAGTTCAGTGCTGGTTTAGGGATTAACCTCTTTGGCTCAGCTGGACAGTAACAGCTGGTCCATCATTATAAATGGATGTTGTGTGGCAAAGCGTTGTTCAGACCATTAAAACTTTAAATTCCAGTCCGGACACCACACTGAGAAATGGAGCACAAGAAATCTGAAACTTTGTGTTGCTATAAAGTCATTATATCAGACATATTACAAGATTTCAGCCAATTAAAATTGGTCATAAAATGGATTTGCATGACATTTTCTCTCCTTTTCCTTCCACTTTAATTTCAACTTTAAAGTCAACCTGTTCTCTCTCTGTCCTTCTGTCTCTGTTACTCAGTCCAAACCAGGCATCAGCTGTCCCTCAGCCACAGCAGTCATCCTGGTCACAGACTCTGAGGACACTTCGACCCTGGGGAGGTTGGCACAGATTCGCTCTGCCGGGTGCAGTGTGGTCGGTCTGCCAGGCCCAGGCGGAGGAGCCGCTGCACCCCTCTCTGTTACTGGTGGATGTGTGCTGGAGGCTGCTGCTGGTTTGCTTGCTGTGGATGCTTCTGGGAGGTTGTGTTCATGCCCTTAAGCGCTGCCTGCAGCCAGGACAGGAGCAGGTGAGCGCAGCCGCATGAGCTGAATCTCACTCGGCCGTGTTGGTGTGTTTAATGGCGTTATGTTTATTCAGTGACTTTGCTTCAATTCAAGGGGGAGCCTCCACCGAGGATACAGCAGGAGGTTGTGACTGAAAGCAGGAGGAACCAGTACACGTGGTGAGACTTAATTTTACAGTCATTCCTTCATTATTTGATATCAAACTTTGTCATTTTTTGACACCAGACAGACAAACACCCTTTAGGCCAGATTTAGTGCTGTGTTCACTGCATGTGTCAGACATTTCCTCACCCCAAGCGAGCCAGAAGTTGCTCAGCAGCTTCTATGGATGTCAATTTTGACAAATTGCTGATGAAATCATAATCTTTTCTAACACATCTGGGCACACACTCACTGTGGTGTCCTTCTTTGTCCAGCATGTCCCAGCCGAGGAGCCCGGACCACGCCGGTTCTCTGGCCCTTGCCCTGGCCGACGGCCTGCTGCTGTGTGTGCTTCAGGAGCCCCTCTCGGACCCCTGTGTGCCCCACATAAAGCCTCTCCTCTCCAGGCTGGAGGTGAGAGGGAGGAAACCACCTTCAAGAAGCAAAATACCCCCTGTCTCTGCCACACACAGCAGCCTGCAGCGATGCCTGTCGTCTCCTGTGTTTTCAGTCACTTTTTGCATGTAGATCAGTGCTGTCTTTGTCGGTGGTATTACAGAGATCAGACCTTGCGCTCAGGCATACACAGACAGTCTAGCCCCGGGGCAACGCACACCATCACTGAGCAGTTGTTGTCTGCGCTCTGAATTAACCATATTGGCAGAGGAGGGAAACTTGAGTGTTTTGTCTCCTCATGTGTTTCCTGTCAGTGCTGTAGCGCACACTTTGAATGATAGCAGTGTCAGTAGGTCAGCCAGCCTGTTTGTCTTTTGGTGCAACGCTTTTATTTCAGGTTATTATATCTTTTATGAAGTATTGAATGGGTTGCAATGACGCAGAAATTCCTCCACTTTCTTCTTTGAATTCCAGCTCTGTCAGGAGGTCAAACTTTCTAGCTGTACAACACAGAAGTTCATGACGAAATATGTCGAGGACGAATGACTGAAATCAGCTGCAACTCGCTGTGAGGTTAATGCTTAGAAATGTGCTGACGTGCCGGGTCAAGACTACGGCCTTTTCTTCCAGCACAAGCCTCAGGCTAAACTTTTTGCCATGAGCTTTATAGCATCAAAAGGCTGCTAGGAATGCCATAATTTTATGTCCTGTCTAAATCAAATTCCCCCTTCCAATGCTGCGTTTATTGTGTAACTGTCCCATGCTGGGGTTTATCATTTCAAAAATCGATTTTATGTGTTTTGGCATTTTTAAACAGTATGGAAGTGCGTCTTTGGACAGTTGCATGTGTAGAACAGATGTGTCAGTGCAAAATGGATATAAAATGCGACACTATCTTCACCTCTTTCAGTTTTTATATGATGGCATTATGCTCATGTAAATTAACACATGGCTTTCGGTGGATGTATTTATCCCGAGTGCTGCACAGCCACATGCTGCATACATTTAATAGAGGTAGTCTGAAGTAGCTTTAGCAAACAAACCAACAAAACTAAAGCCAACCCTCCGAATCCTCTCTTTGTCACTGTAGTCAGTGTCTCACGCACTTGAGAAGGCTGATCCTGGGTCAGAGGCGACACTGGAGGAGGAGGACGGAGCCTCCGTCCTGACAGACAAAGTGAAGCTCATCCGCGACTACCTGCAGCAGAGGTGAGGTCCAGCATCAGCGTACACGCCTGGAAACTTGGTTCAGTTGGATTAACATCACATGCGCCTCTCTGACAGGATGGGAACACTGCGTAGACTCATCCAGGTGCAAGGGGATTTTGAAGCCAGCGTGAAGGGCATGCTGGAGGGCCTAGATGACCTCTGGGCTCAGCTGGAGGAGCTGCACACTGGGGTCACGCTCACCAAAGAGGGGAGCCGGGGCCACGGGGACCTGGCCTCTGCCCAGACTGACGCAGAGGTAAGCAGGTGTGAAGGTCTGCAGTCCTGTGGTTGTGGTGGTGTTGGATTAGTTTTATCTTAATGACTTTTACAGGGTTTTACTTAAAGCTAGGAAATATATTTTTGTCCGGTTTGGTCTACAGTAACAGCAGTTGTCTTGTTAGGTTTAGTTTCTTTGAATCCTGGTGATTGCAAGAACTTTTGTCTTTGCTCTTGAGTCCTGCTTGTGATACTCTCATCTGTTTGGCAAAGACATTGTTCGCAGTCTTGGGTCGCCACAGGAACAAGCTTCAGCGCTGCCAGGCTCATTTGAAGGACAGCACTCTGCTACTACAGGTAAAGTTCTCCTCTTGCAGTGAACATGCTCTCTGACATTTACTGCTGTCTTCACTCAGAAATCCCCTCTGCCTCGCTCCACAGGAGTTAACCTGGAGTCACACTCATGTGAGCAACAGCGTGAGCAGCAGCAGTGAGTCCGTCTGGCCAGAGCTGCTGCTTCAGTGCAACATTGAGCGGGTACACGACGCTTCGCCTGGCAGACAAACAGCAGAATGTTGTTATGGGTTTAGAAAGACACCAGAACTAAAGACCTCTCTCTCTTTACAGTTTGACAAGGTGCAGGAGCGTTTCCTCTCGCTGGAGCAACAGACCTCAACGTTTCAGGCCCACCTGGAGGGACTCGGAAAGGGGAATCAGCAAGCACTCGCAGGGCCCCTCGGGCATGCCAGCGGGGCCCTTTCATGCTCAGTCTCACAGCTTCACAATGGAGGGACAAGCGATGTGTCACTGGGGCACGGTAACTCGACCTCTGCGGCCACATCTGCCTCCTCAGCAGATAAAGACACTCCTCTCTCACTGTGTAAGAGGTCTGCTCTGCACTTCTCTTCCACTTTCGGACGCCTGCGCAAATCTGGAAGGAGGAAGTGACTTTTATTCAACTGCACTTGGAATATGCACCAGAGATTAATGAGGGAGGACGTTTTCAAATGTTGATCATTTGCTGGTTAAAAATGCATTATTTATTACCTTCTGCGATTACGTAAGCTGTTTTAATGTTTCATTTCAAAGACTCTGTGGTAGGTTTGAAAGCACGAAAGAGCAGCTTGTAATATTTCAACCACAAGGGGGCACACTTTCACCAGTTATTCCAAGCACACGCAGACGTCTCCACATAATGTATTACTCTGTCAAAACATTTATGTGCCGCTCAGTCATCTCACATCTCTGTCTGCAATGACGGACCACGGCCCTGACCTCTTCCTTTCAATCAGCTTTACAGGAGGAAAGGCTTAGACGGGCTTTTCAAACATATGGCCCATAAATGTGTTTCTTTAAAATCAGAGCAGTCAGCCTCAACCTGCGTCTGAAGAATCTCTTAATGTGCCTGATGAATGAGACTCAGGCATGTATGTCTATATTTCTTAGAGTAGCTTAATCATCATATTTGTGCTTGTGTGCTGCCTATTTTGAGGCCTTTTCCAATGTCTGTTACAAGTCTTTTAACCACTGTTGTTAAAGTGGGAAATGTTTTTACCTTCATATCTGATTTGAGGAAGCAGTCATGTTCTAATGTGCAGGAGGAAAATGTTGCAGGTTAAGAAATCCCATCTATCAGACTGAGTGACCGCACTGACTGCAGTCCTTCAAAGCTGGGATTTCAGTTTGGGGGGAGGAAGGTAGAAGGGGGCAGCGGAGGTCAACACTGGAGGCGTTTTTGTTATTACTAAAAACTGAGCAGCCCTCTGAAAGACATGAATGCCTTTGATCCAAATTCAATTACCCCACAGCTTCGACACTGATGGCAGAGAAGTCGACGTCGTCTCCTCCAGCAGATTCCTGACTTTTCTGGCTGGAGCAAACGGGACTTCTGATGAGAATCGATTCATTCTGTCGTTAAGTGCTAGTAGGAGGGAGTCTGTACAGTATGCATGACGTGGACGCCATTTGACCGTGGACTTGCCTGCCATCTGCCAGATCCTGCATCTGTCTGATTCCCTCACACTGGAGCAGCGATTGGGAGAGGCCGACCCCTGGGGGAACTGGGATGAAAGGAATGTAAGCTGAACGCTGCAGGAGCCGAGCTGTCACAACACCGAAGACACAAACACACCATGTCTGGACGGAGAGAGGGATGTTAATACTGTTGTGTATTTGGTTATTTGACAAGAGCTTTCAATAAAAAAAAAGAAGTTATGACATGCGACATGAATCTGTAACATTTTCCACGAATCAGTCCTGAACAAAACGGTCTTGGATGCTCGCTTGCAATAACAATGACCACATTTGCTCCAACAGGTCAAAGACAGCAACAGAAGGTTTTAAACTGATTTATTTAGTGGATTAATAAATGAGAAGAAGAGGGGGTTTATTCTATCAAATGTGAAAGTAAATCAGTGCTTTAAATGCAGAGAAGTCCTCCTTCATGGGCCGGTGCAGAGCATCCTGGTCCTGTCCAGATGAACTCACATTGCTGGCATGTGATGTCAGAGCCGGCGGAGGGTACCAGCTATCTGAAAATGTAAGAGTGAGCTAATGCAATTACCACAGGCTTTGTTTAGTTACACTAAAAAGTTGATGACTAGCTTCCTCAAGGGCCGCTCCAGTCCTGGAGGAGAGGCTATTTCAAAGCTAGCTCAAGTTTGTGTTGTTTCAGAAAATATGGTTCATGGCAGAGGTCAATCCTGCGTCTTATCCCGACAATTACTCAAGATCGGGTTTCACCGGCGTGCACAGAGCACCCATTTGTGCTGATCCCTCCTCTGATGGCACTGCAGGACACCATACAGTAGTGTGGACGGCTGCCATTGAGATTTAAAATCTGTTTTCCTGAGAGACTGGTAAACAAAAACAGCTACAGAGAAAACCACACGATTCCAATGCAGAGTTTAATTCAACAAAATGATGAGTAGGAAGCTAGACTCTAACAATGATGAATGATCTAAGTGTGTGTGTGTGTGTGTGTGTGTGTGTGTGTGGACACTGGGGGTCCCGTTAACCTTTTAACTTAATGGCAGTGACATTTCCCAGGTTGACAAATGGCAACAGCCCGATCAAGAGGCCGTGTCTTCATGGTCTCTTATCATACAGCAGTTAAAGGTAAAGCAGGTGATCAAAAGTCAAACTTCTAAAAGTGAAAAAAAATCTTATAAAGGGATGAGATTACTCTTATGAGATATTCTTGAATTTGTTTTATGGATTACTGCATGAATGCGGCCTGTGTTCTCACCCCATTGGCAGTTTTTAGCACTCAGTAATGGATAAAAATGACTTGTGCTGCTCCAAGTACAGAAGCAAAATATTTTCCAAACATATACATGTACAAGTTCACCGCATTTAGGTTTTTTCTGCACTTTTAAGACATAACTTTCCTTTGTTAAGCACATTTATGCCAAACTTAACCAAACATTTCTGCTGGCGAGTGTTTGCTCGGCATTTCAGAGTAAATATATATACATAAATCTGTCGAATGGCTGGAGGCCATTTTGATCACGGTCAAGAACGAAGCTGTGCTGGCCTCTTAGTGGAATCTATGAATCTGTTAAAAGAGCAAAGCCCTCCTGGTGAATCACAAACCACATGCATGGCTTCTATTTAAGGGCTGCGCACAGATAACGGAGGGCCATGCCGCTTTTCACCAGAGGCTGTTGGAAAGGGAACGGACAGCTGCACATCGAGACAAAACTTCAAAACACCAGCCACAGATGTACACAATTAGCAACATGGTAGACATTTGGGGAGCAAAGGTCCATAAACTCACAACTTATTATGGCTGATCTAACGTGGCTGGAGGGAAGCCGAAACTCAACAGCATTAATGGGTTTGGGTTGAAACAATCCAGCGTCCACAATTTAATGTCAGCAAAGGCTCAACTCCTCCTCAAACCTTTAATTTCTATTCTGATACTAAATCTTATTCCATCCAGTGTCTGTGTGTGCAGCATGTGTGTACTGTACATGTATGTGTGTGTGTTGCTGAATGCCAGCAAGAGAGCGCCACGAATAGTCTCAACCTGTTTCCAATCATTAGGAAATTCTAAGCTTCCTGTTTGTGTAAATATTTTCTTATTTTGTTTTCCAAGAGAGGGGTAGAATAATCAGAGCTGACCTCTCTGCCCTCCTGTTTCCTACTGATCACGTGGTCGCTGCTCACCCTGCGTCGACGCCGCGCAGACCAGCGGTAGCAGCCTGTCGCGACCCGTCACCGGCTGGCGGGAGAGGTTAGCCAGGAATGGATGGATTCTCCTAAGGTCATGAGCAACAGCCATTGATACCAATGGGAAACAGCTGTGGCGCCAGTTTATACTCAGCAGAGTTTTAAAATCCATGCAGAGACAGAAATGCCTTTCGTATTGTTTCAGAGGTAGTTTTGAGTGCTCATATCTCCGGAGTAACGTCTCTAACAGGCATCAGTCCACGGATTGATTAGGTATAAAATGAAATAAATGAGTCATGCTGCATTAGAAAGATTAATCTCTCCCTAAGTCATTCGTGAAATTAAAATCTCAGAGACTTGAGGAATTCTTTGCAGCATGATAAACCTTTCAGCCCAGCATCTTTTTTGAGTGGCACCCTTAAAATCTCAAACGACATCGCCTGTCTTTCCTCTGCCATTTCCACCACCTGTTTTATCTGCGCTTCCAGAGGTGCTGCGGCTCCAACTCCGGCCTCCTTTCCTGTGGTTGCTTGAACAGTTTGTGCTCATAACACGCATTCATCCGTGCTGTGAAGTTAAGATAATATTGGTTTAATACAGCTGGGGCTAATTTCTTCAGTTCAGTCAGAAACACGTGAAGAAACTGACCATTTATTACAAATGACTGTACAGTTAAATGTGGCGTAAATGGCTCTCTCAAAGAATCTGAGAGGGCCAGCACAGCGAAGGCTCACTCTTTAGTTGATATCAGTGAGTGAAATATTCTAAGCTACAGCTCCACCATGATCCTCCACCAGCTTCTTAAACACTGTCTTCATGGCTTCCTCTCGTTCTCTCCCCTCACCTCTCAAAGTTTGCCCTCCGCATGAGGCACCGATGTGTGAAGCAGCTCTGAGGAAAGGCTAAACAAACAGGCTGGCCCAGGCACAAAGAGTCCGCCACTCAGAGACATGTGGCAGCAAAACCCTCTCAATCCACGTCCCCACCCCCCCCAGCCACAACTCCGAAGCCCTCACACTCCTGCTGGAGCCACACAAACCGTTCCTCATACCCTGAGCCCGGAGCCAAGAGGAGGAAAGATGGAGGAGGAGGGGGAGCGAATTCTGATTCCTATTCACCGAATGTCACCACCTCACAAAGGGGACCGCATGACACTGCCACTAAATCAGAGTTAATGGACTCCTTTCTCAGTCCTGCGAACATGACAGGGGGCGTGTGTGAGAGTAAGGGGGTGTGTGAGAAGAGCGGGGGCTGGTGAGGGTGCCTGTTTGCCCCATTGAAGGGGCACATGGGCCAATGAGCCTTGTGTGATATAGTGCGAGCAGACTGGCGAGGGAAGTGTGTTTTCCAGGGGCATTAACAGCTCGCCTGATGGAAAGCGCTGCGTCTCATTCGACGCTTATTTGTTTTGAGCAGTCCATAATTCAGAGGATACGCCGACTTTCTCTAAATTGTTAGTGATTTAAAAAAGGTGCATGTTAATCACACGGTTTGTTTGACTGCTCCGTCATGACTCTTTCAGCACGACTGATTTGCGTGTAAGAGGCAAAACAACATGACATAAATCA
The DNA here is from genome assembly GCA_037975065.1 of Chaetodon trifasciatus. Taxonomy (NCBI): domain Eukaryota; kingdom Metazoa; phylum Chordata; class Actinopteri; order Chaetodontiformes; family Chaetodontidae; genus Chaetodon; species Chaetodon trifasciatus. The sequence continues at coordinate 5,441,395 of JBBMOE010000027.1, read as the reverse complement.
CAGGCCGCTTCAACAGTATGTACACAAACCATGTTGGCGTGCAGGCAATCCATCAAACGCCTAAAGTGACCGTACGGGGAACACCATCCGTGGGGCTTGTGGGGCGATTGTTGATTTGCATGTGAACACTTATCCGACAATGAGGAGCCAGACTGGGGGACAGCAATTTCGGAGCCGTTTGTGATCTTCCCCACAGGGCAGAACCTAATAGGAGCAGCCCCTCCCACTCCCAAAGAGGCCGCGGCGGAGGCGGGCGAAGATGGCACCGGTGTCACTTGGCAGCCATTCACAGCCGCCGCTCCCCCCGCCTCCAGCTGCACGGTGGAGATGCAGAGAGTCAGACCCCAGGTATCGACCTCATTAGCAGATAAAAGCAACCTTTCCCCGTGACCCCTGACCCCAGAGGTTGCCATGGAGCCTTCCAGTCGAGGCAGAGATGGAGCATGCTGGGATTGCTCACAGCAGGGTAGAGTGACTATGGGCTGCTGTGAGAATTATTAAGACCCCCGCCCCCTTCTCTCTCATACACAAATCCATATTCGTCCACTTCATGCTCCTCTGAACTCACTTCTTGAAGTTGTGCCGCAGCTCATGTGCTGCTCTCCCTCGCTTCCTGCTTTGTTTCTGCTCAGCCGTCTTAATACCAGTCAAACAGTTAAGCTCATTACATCCCTGAGTTCACCTTTGATGTGCAGGGAGGAAAAAGTGTGATAGTTTACATAAGGACAGAACGAAAAGGCGACCTACAACTTCTCTCCACTCAGCGAGGTGGCCATGTACGGTGTTTGTTTTCCTCGCCGATGCTGTTTGTTCTCATGAGCTCGTGAGGGGCAGAACTGGCATTTACATGTGAACTGTATGTTTGTTTTGAACATACGGGAGATTGTGCACACGCTGTCAGAGCCACCATGTTGAAGTGTGTCTACCTCAGTGGTTTCTAAATTAGCATTTCTGGATTAAGAGGTCTTTTTGTGAAATATGTCCACTTGATTAATTTGGTACATTTTTATATCTTTTTCCAAATTATTGCTCTCATTGTTCATTCATTAATTTTACTTATTATTGCTATAAAAAACTAATTTCTATCATTGCACACAAATGTGTTGAAACAATAAAACCAACGTTAGTTTATGCTCTTAAAGGTAAAACCTATGGGAGAAAGTTCAGCATGTGTGTTCATGTATGTACAGTATCTATGTATGCATGTGTGCATGTGTGTGCGCGCGTGTGGTTGTTGGAGAATGAGGGGGGAGGGGGGTTATATCTTGGTCATGCTGACTGAGTTTTATAAGCTGTGGCTAACCCCACTCCCCACAGCTGACTGAATATTAAATAAACAGAGCCAAGTGGATGAATTCAGAGGAGCGAGCGCTCGGGCCGGAGAAGCACTGCTTCACCAGCGCAGGGCCTCCCCCATGGGGCCCCCACATCAGCCTGTCTTATTCTTGGCAGCTGCAGTGGAGAGAGGCAGCCTATGGGGCGGGCGGGCGGGTGGATGGATGGGGTGTGTTTTGGGGTTGTGCGCAAGGGGGAGTCACCTAAAGTGGAGGAGGGGGTGAATGGAAGAAAAAGTTGAAACGAGCGAGTAAAGCGGGATGTGGGCAGGAGAAAACTGGGGGCTGGTGTTTGTCGCTGCGCAGCTGTGAGATGAGAATCACTACCAGCAGCAGAAGAAAACTGAGCGTTGCGTCGCTGCTGGCTAATTTTTCTTGCGGTTTTGAGGAGAGTTGGTGGAAACTGCTCTCCTTCAGGCCAGAGTGTGAAAGTAAGGCAGTGTGTCAGTGTCAGTTTGTCTGTCAGCCATGAATAAACCTCCAGCCGGGGTGATCACAGGCCTTCATGCTCGCTCCAAAAACTCCTCTCATATCTAATGATTTCCGAGGTGACATTTCATATTTTGGGATGCGTCCGACACGAGAGCGACCTCCAGTTGATGATTGTTTCAAATGCATTTCATTTTCTACTGAATGTGTTCATGTTTTGACTCGATTGCAACATCCCTCCATGTGAGCCTTTTCTATTTTTTGTGAATCAGAAGCAGGCATGGCAATAAAACCACAGGTGTTAATTAATAGCTTCAACAATGACTCAATTAAAGTCATTCCAAGTGAGGCCGCAGTAAGGACAACATGAGGGCTCATTAAAATGGAATGCACTTATAATTGATATTATTAAATGCACTCCTGATTTTCCTTCTATGAAAAGTCTGAATAACAAAAACAATGATGGCTGAATTACAATTAGCTGCTTCAGTTAGAGGCTCCTGCAGGACCTCTGAATGCAACGTCTGCTGTGAAAAAGAGGGCTGTTAAGGCTCAATCAAGGTGACAAACGCCTCAGGTGCAGATTTACTTTTGCATTACACATTTTGGCTCGAGCCACAAAAACCGCAAAGATTTGGAGTCATGTGGAGTTTTTCTTTTTATAGTTATAAAACACCAAACCTCTGCATTGTGTTAACATGTTACGGAAAGAACTTTGAACTGGTTCTCCATCAGCTGGTCTCATCCTCTTTATAGGGTCATGTCAAAGTACACACATGCGCACACACCTACATGCACATGCACACACTACACACTGCAACATCTGGAAGCCCCTCCTTGGACCACTTCCCAAACATCGCTGTCTTGCATGTGTTTTTAAATATAGTTAAAATAAGACCCCAGACTACCCCTCCACCACCATCACTACACCCCCTGCGCCTTCCATACACACTCATACTGTGCTTGGTCCATCCTTTGGGAGCCCAAGACCGGCCATCCCAGACTACGAGTTCAGCCATTCCAGACAGCTACTAAAAAGCATCTGATATCAAGCTCCTGCTTGATTTATAAAGCGCTCCCTCATGAACGCTTTGCAGTCGCAGCGAGCATCTGGACAGGTCATGGAAGCCATTTTCTGGATGGAGTGAATCCTTTGGGCTCCAGCCTCACACACCCTACTTTATAAACACAGCTGTCAGTCTCGTGTCTCCTGTCATTGCCAGCGTTTGTGTTTTACTCTCTCCTCTTTCATTTGATTTGAGCTTTAGGGCTGAGCAGGCAGAGAGCTCCCTGTCAGCATCCTCCTCTGTTGTTGGTGGATGTGGGGGAGTTTGGCTTACTTGCTGACTGAACTGATTACGTAGCAAAGAAATGCGTAAGGGATGTTTACCCCTTGTTTACTGAGCAATCTTCGCCTGGAACGTGCACCACAGCAGAACACTGGCCATCTCTAATGACTCACACCAACAGCCAGCGAAGCACATAGCGAGAGTTCAGCTAATTGAAGCCAGCGTCTGTGCTTTTTGATGAATTGTTGTCCTCTTCGTATCCCTCCCTAAGCGTCCTCCCACACTGTGCTTTAGACCTCCCACAGAACCCTACATTGGCATGCACTCGCAGACACACACACATACTCAGCAGGGCAGGTAGGGAAATAGCATTTCATCTTGACCCCGGGAAGGCAGAGGCACGAGTGCAGCTCGTTGACTTTCAAAGGGTGAATGAAAAAGGAAACAGAAAGATCGAGAGTGATAGAGACAGAAAGAAAGCGTCTGTGTGTGCGGTGGAGGGAGAAGGAGAAAGAAGGAAACGACGAGAGGCAGAAGGAAGCCACTTGCTAAAAAGTCTCTGTGGACTTCAGCTTTCCTCTCCTGCAGCCCCACGCAGGCCGCCGTTCCCCCTCCATCTCCTTGTGTGGTCCGGAGCTCCGAGTCATTCCCAAACAATCGGCATTAATCCAGGGAGCGAGGGGCCTGGAGCGCAGCGCTGCCAGAGCACCCTCACCATGGCCTGCACTGACGCACGTTACACTACACCCACTGTACACACACAGACACACTAATAGACTCCTGCAGCCTTTAATCAGCCTCGGTGGTGTGTTGTATTGTACAATATGATACAGCAGACTTTGCACAGTACACCATCACAGACATCTGCAAATGTGCCAGATGCTATCAGCCAGACTGAAGAAGTGGCTTGTTGGTACTTTGGCAGAGCTGTTTTTAAGTCTTTTGGGGCTTATTTCATAGTCAGTTTTCAAGTTTTCATCAGCAAACCGCAAGTCAATAAGCAAATCTTTGAAGCAGAGGTGTAAATTACCAATCACAGTTCAAAGATTCGTAGTCACTGACTGTAATTTGTTCACGTTTTTCCAAATCTTCGCGGTGGCGTCGTTGTTGCAGTGCTCTGCATGTGCTGATGTCTTCAGCTCCGTGGTACATTCAGTTTGATGTCTGTCGTTTGATGTTGCTCGTTCAAGCTACTCAGTGTAGAAGTAGGCCTATGTGGGCTTTATTTATAACTTCATTTAATTACAGCTCCGGCAACCGATACAAATAAGATCAGATAAAACTTTATTGATCCCGTGCAGGAGAAATTAAGTTAGTAAAGATGGCAAGAATAAAAAGGAGACACAGAAAAAGAACAGACAGTAAAAAAGGAAACAAAAAACAACTATATTAATGTACATAATATACAAACAGGGTATAAAAATGCTATTGCCTTGAGAAGGATGACTCATTGGAAAACATTTCAGTTGCACATGAATAAGATGTGGATAATTAAATACAGTGTTTTTGTACTATTGCACGGCAGGAAAATATACAACAGTGAAAAAATGTGTAATATTGCACAAGATATTTGCACAGATGTAATGGATTTAAATGATGGCCACATGTAGAGATATTAAATATACTAAACACCATGCACTGAATGACTATTTTCAGTTTATTTTCATTCCCTTCATAGTCCTGCATTAATCAGTCAACACCTCGATTCTTCGCAGGTGCACTAAACCTGTTTCCCCTCATGGACAATCTTTTTCTACTCACACGTTTTTATTTTGGCATTTTGCGTCCCGCCAAAGGTTTTAAGGTTGTGCATTCAGTCTTCATGAAGGGCTCACATTGACCAGAACCTGGACCACTCCCGTCCCACCCCCTCCCGCACATGCAGGTCCAGGCATGTGGGATTAGCCAGCATCGTGTGCTGTGGCCTGGAATGTATATTCCTGGCAGCGCTCAGGCTAAATTGCTGTAATCAGCCATTACTCTAATTCAGTCATTTACCTGACTTTACACATTCATCACTTTCATATAATTCTAGGCACACACATGATGAATTTGACTGTTTGTGTGCTGCTCTCACTCACCCACCCCCCAATCCCCCCACTGTAACAGTCCAGAAAACCGGACTCCCCCTCCAGCCTCTTACAGCCTAATCACCAGCTCTGACCAGCCATTAGTCAGTCAGGTCAGACACCCTGACACCACGTCCGGTACCCCAACCCCACCCCACCTTGCTCCCCAGCATACAGGCCAGAAGGCGGGTGTGCTGCTTGGAGGTTGACTAGATGGAGTTGCGGTGAGGAACCGGGTCACTAGCTCCCTTATGGCCATTACTGTAATTATAGTTGGCATTGTTAATTGTTTTCTGTTGGGCCTAATGAGGTGGGGGGCTGGTGCAATGCAATTAGGGAGACCGGAGGAGGCGGCGGGAGGTGAGGGAGTTTTTGGAAAGACACAGGGTGAGCGGGGAAGCCAGGATGGGAGGAGGGAGCAGGCGATGGACTGCAGGATTGAATTGTCAGTCTAGGTTATGATTAGGAGGCGCAGATGCGGCCATGTGAGAAATGAATTTCATGCCTGTTGATTCTGTGATTTCTCCTGGAATGCAGTGGTTTCACTGCAGGGAGAGAGACAGAGCTCCTCAGACGGAGGACTAACGCAGCTCTCTGTGCTCTGACAGAGGGATGAAGGGCTGAGGAGGAAGAGGATGTAAACAAAGACTCATCATACAGAAGACACTGAGCTTTAATCTTCTCTTTGAATGCCTGTTAAAAGTCTTTATTACGGTGTGCACAAACAAAATAAAAGATATATAGAATTGTTATTATAAGTCATTTTAAAGTTGCTCTCCAGGGATTTAAAAACTCAAAAAATCAGTATTACATATTTAAACGTTTATTCCATTAAACGGCCTTCATGTTGTAGGCGCAGATCTAACAGTCCAGCTTCGACTTACAGCCTCGACTCTGCTCATCAAACACAAACCTCATCAGCAGCAGCTTTCTGACAAACTGTTTAACCTTCGCTGTAACTTTCTTTGTCAACACCTTCCAAGCCACATGAAATATCCAGTTAGCATCTGACCTGAATCATCCTGTGACTTGGCAGGCTAATGTTGGCTAACATTATCACCGTAGATTTGTTTGGACCCAGTCAACAGATAAAACATGAGAAAAATAAACTTACCAACATGCTGGCCGGTGCTCTCTGTGTCCCCGGGATGAATGGATGGAGCAGCATCAGACTTCAGTATGTTTTGTGATGAAACTACTGCAGGCCACGGTTTGGCTCTTGGACTTTCAGATCCTTTGGTAAAACATGAAGGCTCACTATTTCTGCTTTTATAACTTTGAAACTAAAATCAGAACACGTTTCTGCCATTGGTTTGAAACTAGTGAAACTAAATCGATGTGTATCTACACCTTGCTTCTCCTCTGATACCGCCGCTTTCATCATAAACCCACCCTGGAAATTGACGGGATTTGCTCACTTATTTTGCTCATGATATGTCACATAGTATATAAAAAGCACCACGTAGACATTATAACAAGGTTAAAAAGTTGATTTTTAGCTGTTATTGTAAAGCACTTCAATTTGTATAACAGCAATAACAATTATAATATATTATGTAACACATTGTCTGCATCAACAGAGTGCATTAAAACACAGTTTCCACTGAAGTTGACCGGATACGACCCCTCAGACGAGGCAGTTTTGTTCTCTTAATCACGCTTGGGAAGAGAGGCAACACTACGAGCTTGACCAATCCTGTGACAGTTAATCAGTGGACGTCAGATAAATATTCCCTGGTGTTTTTGCAGGGATGCGTCAGTTTGGGTTAAAGGGCTGAGTCTGAAGAAAAGGCAGGAAGCACTATGTATCCCTCACTGTGGGAACAACAGAGCCCTATGTACACTTCTCTCCCTTTTGACTCCTTATGTGAGCACATGTTTTCCATTTCTGTTTGGAGTGTCAGCGAAAAGTGTGACACAAGGGGAGAGCAGGGCGTCTGGAGTGGGTGTATGTGTGGAGATGGGCTGCCAAGCACTGTTTACTCTGGCCAGCACCAGTCGTGGATACCAGCCCGCAGCCAACTGCCAACCTGCCATCTCACCAGCAACTTCCCGCCCAGCGTTACTCTCCCACCCTGATTACTCTCCCAGTCCAAGGTTGGACTTACACTCCAGGATTTCTTGGACCAGGCGGTGGAGATGCCGGCCAAGTGGACTCCACGTCATGAGAATGCAACCTTCAAGGTTTAGGTTTGTTTTCCCTGCAAGTGAGCAATTACTGTTTTCAGCATGTGGAGAACAAACATCAGATTAATCCAAATGAGAGATACAGTTCATCACGGTTCAGGGAACGCAATTAAGACAGTTACAGTTATTCCTGATTGCACTGGATTTCATGTCATGGCAGAGTGGTGTTGGAATAAATGATGCTTGTAATTATTTGTCCTGACCAGAGGAACCAGAGCGTGGAGGCTGGAATTAAGGGTGAAGGGTGAAAGCGTTTTAGTTGAAGTTACTGACAGGATTTTCCCTGTTTCAGCCTTTTTTCCTGCAGCTCCTCTCCAACGCACTAAAAACTGAGCCAGCAATGCACTTCCCAAAACTGTTCTAAAGGTTTGTAACTCAGATAATTAACACCTATCTAAATAAATAAAGTTTTCAAAAGCTTGGCGGATGCTAAGCTAATTTTCTGCTTACTTTGTTCAGACTTCTTGGCTAGTGCCGGCAGGTATGGAAATACCCACTCAATTCAAACTTTGTTTGTAAGGTGGGCAATCAAGTCTTTGTCAATAAATGGTTTTGGTTCGAGTGCCCTGCAGCTCTTTTACAGCAGTTAAGTGGTCTGACTGTCCACTGGAGACACCTTAGCAATGAATTAATAAGCTAGCAAGCTAACTAGTTATGCTGGAGGAGAATTTCCACCAGCCGCATGCAGTTTTTACAAGTTGCAACCCAACTTAAACACCAAAGGTTGGTGGTCTAGATGGTAACATACTTTTCTTATAATCTGCATGGAGATTTTTTTTCTGGGCACTGTTTGCTCTGATCAACCCTCTGCTGATTCCTCTTGGTCCGGCCACTCGGAGGGTGGTGAGAGTCTGAGCAGTGGGTTCCTGAGCGGTGAGGTAGTGCACATGCTGTAATAGGGTGTCACAGTGAGTTGTGCTGTGTCTCTCCATTGGGGACATCGCATCATGGAAAACCGAGCACAGAGCTCAGCCTGTGCGGGGCTGGACATTGCGTAAAGTTTTCAGCAGCCTTGCCGGAAATGAGTCAACATACTGCCCAAAGCGCTTGTCGCGCCCTGGGCCCTGTCTACACCTCGCAGTGTGGGAGAAGGCACAGGTGCAGATCTCACTTCGTGTGGTTGTGCACAGAGCCCTGTTTGTACCTCTCCTGCTGGGTTTGTTAATGAAGGAGTCTAATTGGATTTTTTGGGTTGGTGCTGTGGCATTCAGGGGAGGGCGGGGCCGGGCCGCACCCCCTGAGGAGAGGGGAGACGAGGGGGACAAACCTGCCGGCTGGATTACCACTGTGCCCTTTTCTCTCCTGCTCAGTCTTCCCAAGGTAGGGGATTATTGTGTGTATGAGCAGGAGGCTGGTGAGAGAAAACTTCATGAGTTCAGCGAGGGCAGGTCATGTGAAGCTATGCAAATTCTGCTTTGAGCGCCAATGTTAAGGAGATAATTGAGTGCAGGTCAGCTGTTGCTATTCAAACCACAACATCTATTAACTTGTGCAAAGTTATTCTCAAAGGCACATCCTTGCACTGAAAACACGCTCATGAATTTTGCAAATTAGATTTTATGACATGAAACTTATGAAACACGTATGAGTGTGAATAAAATCCACTCCAGGTGAAAATTAAGCTTACTTGGCTGGTTCGTCTGCTGAGCTGTTTACTGCCATGCACTTTTCCTGCTCAATGAAGTGACTGAACAAAAAAGTGGAGATTGAGCCTCTCAGATATGCCACAACAATGGTAAAGAGTAGAGGGAGGTTCTGCACGTTTTTTCACCAACAAAAGCTGTGAAACAGAGGGAGACGTGGAGTGAGGGTGAATAGGGCCTACAGGTTTGCTGTCCCTCTCACTCCTTCCCACCGTCCCTTCCTCCCTCTCCCTCTGCTCGCCTATTGTCCTCTGTCCTCGACCTCCCTATCTTCCGGCTGGGGACTGGAGTAGTTCCCGATTGCCACAAACAGGATTAGGAGCACCCATGGCTCCGGTCATTCTCTGTGGATTTGGGAGTGTGACTGCGGCTTGGCTGAGCCATAGTACTTTAATTACCCCACCACCAGGTGGCCTCAGAGCAGCCCGGCGGGTAACAAGCAGGGAGCGAGGGAAAAGCTTCTGTCTTTACATGGGAATAATCCCTGAGCCCCTCTCATCAGGTCATCTTGTACTAAACACTGACAGCCATTTTTAACCCTGACTACCAGGCTTCAGTGCTGGCTGCACATGAGAGTGTTAAAATGTAGAAATATCAACAACACAAGGGAAATAAGGATTAAAACAACAGACGGTTTGTCTGTTGTCAAGATAAGGTCGAGGCCTAGGCTATATGCAGTTCTTACTGCAACAGAGAGGGACATCCTGTTGGTTTCTGAGGCTGTATTAGATTTATTCATGTCAGTGCAGCGTCCAGGCGAGACCTCCTGCACCTGCTAATGATTGACAGACCAACCAACACAGATGTCACAGCCACAGGAGCAAAATGTTATGCATTTCACTTCATGCATTGTATTTTGTGATACCACAAAGAGACTTTAAAAGCTTTTCTCTTTTATTATTCAGATGATGCAGAGGTGTAATCTAATTAAAGCGTATTTATCACAATGTTTTGCTTTTCATGGCTGCAAAATGCAGCTTCAGGCCAAATGGTTGAGAGCGGAATGAGAAAATACTGTACAGGCTTAAAATGCCAGCATCTGGGCTTGGCTTAATGTCACTATTTGCTATGTGTGTGTGTGTGCGATGCAGATACAGTGTGTGTGTTTGTGCCTGTGAGAGAGCAGAGTCTGCAGAGAAGGAGGCAGAGCGTGGGCACAAACAAAGGTAGGCCTGTGTGCCCCTTCCACTGTCGACCTGTGGAAAATTCCCTGTCAGCGCTGTGCCAAGTTGCCTGGCCCTACGAGGCAGGATCCAGGAGTAATGTGAGAGGCAGATGTGACCAGGAGTGCCAGCATTTAACCAAGGCCAGAGGGGGAAGAGGGGGGACGTCCTCAAGGGGTGGTTTATTTAAATTCAGATTTCTTTTTGTTGTGAAAAAATGTGTGATGTTGTGATTTTCATTCTGCGATGCGCAGCAGTCTTTGATGAGAAAAATGAAAACTGGATGACCTGCAAAACCTCATCTTTGTCTGCTCTAAGCCTCCAATCAGGTCTCTTCAGGTCCTTCACCGCAGCCTCATTTTAGGCAGCTCTCCTCAGGCTGTTCACCTGGTTGCCTGGCCCCAAGGTGTCAATCTGGACCAGGTGTCCCTTTCTACCCGTCACCCCTCTGGTGAGGCATGTCTGACCTACAGGAAGTTGCCAAAATATCCCACCCCACCTGCGCTGGAGGCCTGCATTTCCTCCAACCTCCATCAGCACTGATGGCTGAAAGCTGCAAGCTTCCAGGAATGGAACTGTTTAAATGTGCAACTTTGCTAATGAGCGTGACTTACTGCCTTGGATGGACATTAATAATGAATTATGAACAATTATTAAGGCAGTGGGGTGGGATAATGATTAGAGAGCATGCCTCTCATGCAGAAAGCCCTGAGTCCAATCATGTTTGACAGCAAAATCCCTCAGGGTGCCATTCTGTAGCTGATTTAGCTCTTTGATGTCCTCACGGCGGCGAGGTAAGAAAACCATGAGTTTCTTCTTCTTCTTCTAGAATATCACAAAAAGCATCTAAGTGGGACTCAGATCAAATCCTTTTAAGCTGTTAATCTAGCACAGAGAATCATCTGACAGCACAACAATCAGGTGTTGTTGTATTCATTGTGTTGTAAGGGGTGCAGAGAGGAAATTGTCCCGTCTGCCAAACCTCCGTGAATCCTGTTAGAGGCTCCACTGGGGCTACCGAGCCTCCCTCAATCAGGCCCAGGAGCCGCCAGGACCCTTCCATCTGGTCCTGTTTAGGGCAGCCCCCAGCCTCTCCTGAATAACATAACAATCATTTGCTTTTGCTCCAGTTTTCTACCACAGTGAAGCTGCAGAGGGGTGCTAAGACAAACTGCTGGGTGTGCTCCTCTGCTGTGCAACCAAAGCATGCGTGAAAACAGTCGGGGTTTGGAGGAAACACATGGACAAATACATAAATAAACACACATATGGAGTCCCACATACACAATGGAAAGAGAAAAAGGTCAGCTCTGCCTTGCCCCCACCCTTGAAGACATTCCTGGAGCACCTGCACTCACTTAATATTTTGGCAGGAGTGGAAAAAAAGCTCCTCTGCTCAGCGCCTGTCATGTTTGTTCACTGAAGGAAACAAGTTTGGTTTTAATTAGAGCCCCTGCCAAGAGCTGAGGTAATTGCCACTTTCTTTTTAAAATGTCTTTTCTCTTTTTGTTGCTTCACATACGTTAAAACAGAGTAGAGTAGAGCTCATGCTTGCAGAAAAAAAACATCATTTATCTGAGCATGCGTTGCATGTGGCCAGTGGGTGCATGCATGCTGGAAACTGAAAATACAGGAAAACAGAAGGTCAGCGCCCCCTGAGTGTAGCCAGACCTGCACTGTCAGTCAGGACGTACAGAATATGATGAGAACATAATCATTTGGATAATTACTGTGCATCCAAAGTCCACCTCCCCATGTCTGCCTGTCTCTCTCTTTTTGGCCCAAAACGGTGTTTTGTCCTCGAGGGGTCCGGGGTTCCGCTCTTACTTAACTCCCCCACAACCCCCCCTCCCCACCTGTAACCCAGCTGTGGCCTTGTGCGGCTCATGAAAATTCCCACCAAATTATTCTGACAAAACACCAACATCTGCTGCTGTGAGACACCCCCTTCAGTGCACACACACACATGCAAACACAATCATTTGCATATAAAAGGTCAGCTCTGTTTACAGTTATTGGTGCACACATGCTTAAGTGCCTACGGTGGCCAAGAGAGCTCAAGCGCTGCGACTTCATAAAGTGGAAATGAAAAAACTTGTTCACCACTTTCAACACACATCCATACAACGTAAAGGAAACTGATGAACACATTAGTAAAAGGCTAAAGCTTGTTGGAATCATGTAATGTGGATATTTAAACTAACTAAACTCACATTGTTTGCTCATTTTGCAACTCCAGTGACGAGTGGTTGACTTCAACAAACACACAGTCATGTAGCGCTTCCTGGAAAGTTATCCTAATTCACTTCCACCGGGATGTGCACAGTTTGCAGAATGTCTGCAGCGCGCTGCTTTTTGGTGTGTTCCACGTGTATTTTCTTCATTTGCTCATGTCGTGTCTATTTGCTTGTGTTTTTGTAAGATGCAGTGCATCAGTCTCTCCCTGCAACCTCTTGTTTCTCACGTGTAATGCAGTGATGGCCCAATGTGAAACACATACAAAGATCTGACAGGTTCATCCTTCACTCTGCTGCTCTGCTGTGTTTCATCACGCCTTGTGCAACCGGTCACAATGTTGAGATCGAGAGGGTGTGCTTGAGACAGAGAGACACTTTTGATTTGTCTGTCTGTCAATATGTGGATGGGAATCAGGGACGTGTTTTCTCCAGGCTTGTTCTTAATGACTTGAGCACATGCTGAGCCTTTCAGAAGTGCTTTTATTTTGATTTGCACCAGCAGGGGATGGAATGGAGCCGGCTTGGTCTCTCTCCATTGGAGCCCCTGTGGACCCATCAGAGCCGCGCTCCAGTCCAGAGATGAGACGCCACGGCGCTGATTTACTATTTAGAGGTTATTCATCACCCGTGGATAAAAAGACAATTGAATTATATTGTTGGAGCAGCCAAGGCTGGGCAGAGCAGCAGGATGGACGGTCTGCGTGATCTGAGACGGAGAGACAAGAGAGACAGACATGACAGACACATATGTCTGGTCTCTCTGATTGCTCTGGGCGACTTCCTGTTTCTCCCATCGGTTCTATGTGTCGATGGAAAACAGAGACGGGAGGGTTGTTTGCACCCAAGGCCGCTGATATTCGCTGAGATGCCTGCAAAAAACTCAGTGTCAAAGGTGAGAGCTTCCAGAACGTAACTGTGGTCAGGTGTGTATTTCAAGTTTCAGTCAAAATGCTATTCTTACAGCAGGCTGCTTCCATGCTGCGTTATCACCTCCTCGCTGCTCAGATGCTACGTCAGAAGTAGCGAACGGTAACTGGACTGCTTGGAGCGTGGTTTGAGAAGTTTCTGTGGGCATTTTAACATGTTTTTGCTGTGATTCTGGGTCTCAGTTGAAGCTTTTTATAACTCCCATGAATCCAAGCTGACAGCAGCTGCGAAGGAGCGAGTTACAACCTCTCTTCACCTTTCTGCAGATGGTAAATATTTGATACTCAAAACAACTCTAAACTTATACATAAATGCATTTTGGAAACATTAGGTGGTTTGGAATGAAACGTTTAATGTGGCTGATGAAGATCATGCTCCCCCTGCAGACACTGTGCACATGAGCTTCTCATTAATGGACATCATGTCATATCTGTAAGATATCCAACATACATAGAGTTGTAGCTGCTGTAAAGACGCAGGAATGCTGTCAGGTCTGAAAGCTCGAGCATCGGTTTCATGCCCAGCTGTAAAACTGTCTCTGAGATGTTCTGCTTCCTTCCCCTCAGTGACATCATGCTGTTAGTGCTGACCTGCCATCAGTGCAGCAAAACCATGCAGAAAACGGCTCACATTTAACTCTCAGTCAGGTCTCAGGTGAAATAAGCCCCAAGAGACGCTCATTACGAAGTGCTCTGTTTGCTGTTGAATCAAATTTTGATCCCTGCCGCAGAAATGTCTACGCCAGATGCAGCGAGGTGTTGGCAGGACATCCCTTGTTTTTGAAGGACGGGGATGTTTTACCCATTTCCCATCACCCATGTGGACTCACTGATATTAAATTGAAAATACACACTGAAATCCCAGGACACACACAGATTGCAAAAATTTCAAAACATCAACAAATGGAAAAAACATTGAACAGCATGGATCTCTGTATCCAGAAGTCCACTCCATTGGGTGGCCGTGGCTCAGGGGGTGGCCCACCGTGGCATGTTATGAGTGTTGATTGTGTACAGTATGAAGATCAATTGTAAGACCCCCTCCTCTGTTCGCCAAGTGGAACATAGCTCCCTGCGCCCCTCACCTCCCGGGACACAGAAGGTGAGCTGGACAGCGGCCCAGATAAACGTAACGTCTGTTCCAGCTGGGGTTGTGTCAGGATCTACTGGGCGGCGGGGACAGGCCCGTCTTTGTCCAACAGAAGCTGCGTGTGGTTCAGTATCTTAAGAGAGTCATAATCACATTGGTGATCGGGGTGTTAACAGGCCCCCACAGCTGTCAGAAAGCGATGCACCCTGGGAATGCATGACGAAGGAACCGCTGGCGTGCGGGTTGCAGTATGTGTTAATGTCTGTACGCACACACACACACACACACCATGCATATGTCTATTCATCTCAAGGGTAATACGGGTGGACGCCTTCTTGTCCAAACACACCAACAGCTATGGCAGCACATCAACAGCTTCATCCTGTGTAATTTAAAGGTCTTATGAAAAGCATCTGTCTGGGACATTGTGTGGAGGCATTCTGCTGCTACACATCTCCGAACAAACGCTGAAACGCAGCAAATGACTGGATTCAAAAATAAACAGAACAACATGAAACAACAATATAATTTCAGAACCAAAAAACCTCACAAAACGTCATCTGCTTTAAATCAACCCGAAAACATTCTCCCCACGCCGAAGAGACGTTTGGAGGCCTTTTGATGCATGGAGGGTGACCCAAAAATAGCCCGGTGGTGAGGCGAGTGGATCTATAGGGCATTTCAGGGAACTCTGTTCATGACCCACGCTCAAGTACCTCCTGTCCAGGGGCTGATTCATGAGCAGGGGTCAGTCCTTTAGAGTATATATCAGGTTCTCAGTTTTTGCTTTAAGCAGCTGTTATTGCATTCAAGTGGCTGAGCTGCCCCTGCTGAATCACAGGCATGAGCAGAGGGGGAGGACTTCGCCCTCAACGGCCCCAGCATGCAGGCAGAAAGGGAGGCAGGACGATGACGCTGCGGTACTACGGCCCGGCCCAGCCGGGGATACGGTAACGCCGGCCCATGCCAGGCTGTCTCCAGGCTGGCAGGCGAGGCAGCACAGGCTAGGTGGTCCGGCCTTGTTTACCCCTTCAGCCGCACGCACAGGCTTGTTTAAACAAAGTGGGTGCCTTCATAAGCTTCCCCTCAGCCCGTGGACGTCATCAGGCAGGCGCGTGTTGATGTGGCCTTTCCCTGGAGCACCCTGGACTGTGTACTCTGGAGGGAGAGAGAGAGAGAGAGAGAGACACTGCCAGCTGCAGGGCTCAGACCACAGCACCCCTCGTCCCAGTTGTTTGGCAAGATAGCTGTGGGCCAAAAAGACGGTGGAACGGCATCAAAATCTTGGCTCTCTGGCAGCCTTGATTAACATTTGGATCCCGAAGTCAAACCCTCCAGCCAACAATTCAACATTATTCAAATCCGCAGCACTGCCGGCTCTTTCTGTGATCACTGTATACTCACTCCATCACCTGCTGCCTGCTTCCTACAGGTGATCCTCACTGAGACTGTGCTCGAAAGTCAGTATAAGAAATATTTTACGGAAGCATGTTGGTCATAAAGATTTTCAGGGAGTTGCATGAAACCAACAAAAGCTAAAAACCTTTAGGTCCCAATAGAATTTCAGCCATTGGATCAGAGAGACAGACAAATGTGTCTCACTTTTGGCTCATCAGCTAAATGTCAAACCTAAAGGCTCTGCACACCTGCACAGGTGCTGGAAGTCATTTGAATTAATTACCGCTGCGCTGCTCAAGTTGATGCTGGTAGGATTACAATAGTCATGGAAATCACCAAAAGTGTAAATCATTGTGCTTTTTTTTTCAGTGATTGTACACTAATAAAAAATCAACTATGAATATTATATTATATTTCTGCTGATAGCTTTCCCTAAATCCTCACACACTGGACCTTTGATTAATGGTCAGTGTGTCAGAACTTGGTTGAATCCTCCAGACTGTCTTCCTGTGTTTCCTCTGTGTCCCTTCCTTCATGTGTCATGTGTGTTTTCCCTCTCTCTCCCACTGTGTGTCTTTGGCTGAGCTAAGCTGGGCGAGGTTGCACCTCCTGCATCCTACCTGTGCACACCTGTGGCTCATCATTAATCACCTGCACAGTATAAAACCCCTGGTTTGTCTCTTTTTCACAGTTTTTGCCAGTTATCCTCAGTGGTCTTTTGTCTCCTTTGAGACTTGTTTGTGATTTTGCTCTTTACTGGTGCTTTGCCACCTGTACTTTGTCCCCTCTGACCCTCTCTGCCTCGCCTCACTGGTCTACCGCTGTCTGCCATTCCTCCCTGCCAGCCCGGCTCAGCTCCTCTGGATTGCACATTTCATGTCGGCTGTACGTTATTGCAGTTCTTCTTTTGCACCAAATTCTGCCGAAAAATGAGGGAAATCCAAAGTTACTGCACCGAAAAAAGAAACACACAAAAAGAAATGATTTTTAAAGGGTGCACCAGATGACAGACTAGAAAACAGGACGCTGCTTTCTGGTCATGCTGAAACCTTTTTACTGAGGAATTTTAAGTGCAGAAAATGTCCACTGTCACTGATACCAGGCCACATCCATATCAGTCAAGAGCAGTTGAATGACTCATTAGTAGCTGCCATGAAGGCCACTTGGCTGTTCACTTTATCATTAATCAAAGCACTGTGTCCCTTAATGGCAACCAATAGGCTGTAACAAGTAGTGCTATCTGAGTGCTTTGATCAAGCATCGGCCTGTTCTCTATCACCCTGCTGGCCCCGTGCGGTCCTGGGTGGCCTCGTCTTATAATTCCCGCCTGGTCCATGGGGACAGGATTTAGAAAAGGTGGCTATCTCAGATGTCCTCCCCTCCTCCATGCCGTTCTTCAGCGTCCCCCCCTGTTTCTCCAGCACATGAAAGCAAACAGAGGGCACGCTGGTCTGATCCCAGCCGCTGACATGAATTTTTGATCAATGGCTGGTGCCTCTGAAGGCCCTTTTCCAACACTGCTCCCCTCGCCAGCCTCCCTGCCCCTGATGGCACCCCCCTCCCCACTCCGCCCCTTTCCTCTCACTCTAAAGCTTGGGCAACTCCAAATGTCAATGATGTTAGTTTAGCCATTGTACACGGCTGGCCGCATCTGAATGGGTGACTTGTCCCCAGGCCAGCCCCCTACAATGGCCTCCTTTCTCACTCTGACTTGTTCTCAGCATTTCCCCCCTCCATGAAGAGAGGGCTCTCTCTCTCTGGCTCTCTTAGCTCTTTGGCTCTGCTGAGAATCCTGGAGCCGGAGTTAAACTGGAAGAGAGGGAGCAGCAGATCAAGAGAGAAGGCCAGCGAGAGAGAGAGAGGGTGTGAAGGAAGCATGGAGGTTGGGAGGTCAGTGGGGAGGTGGACCGTGACAGAGCAGTAAGCGGTTTTATAACCAGAATTGTTACAGTGTGCTCTGCCAATAATTACCAGCATAGAGGAACGGCGGTAAATCTGGCTTTCACAGACCGGCTAAGCTTGTTAGTGTGCTTAATCGGACAGGGAAAGAGTGTGTTGTAGCGCTGAAAGCTTTGGGGACTGAGAAAATGTGCACCCACTTCCCTAATGAAGAGTGACTACAGGAGATGGGGTGGAGAGGAGACTGAGGAGGAAAAAGTCGTACATGTATGCTGAATTTACAGATCAGGATGGGTTGAAATTCCTCATCTGAGGGAGAGGGCTCAGCTCAGTCTGACAGTATGGACACAGAGCTAAAGGCGAGCAGGGTTGTGGAGGAGAAGAAAAGCAAGACAGAAGGTGGGATCCCTTATTTGGGCCACATATTTTTCAGGAAGTGAACTGGAGTCCAGCTGATGTGGTTGGTGGAGACCAGGGCGGGTTTTGAAGTTCTTTGGGCAAGTCCATGCCAAGTTTCAAGTCGGCTGAGACAAGTTCAAACCGCTAGCCTTGTCAAACCAAATGTCAAGTGTCAGGTCCTTGAAGGTAAATCCAGCCCAGTCAAGTCCTCATGAGCAAACTGCAAGTCATTTACAATTCTCTTAAGATAATTTCCTTTCAAAGTTGGGCGAGCAGTCTTTACAATCTTTGAAGACTTTTCAGCATTTAGTATAATTTAGATGTTGTAGCTGTGAGACTATGCGAGGCCTGTCTGTCGCTGTCTTATTTATTTCTTTCAAGTCTCAAGTCAAGAATCACAAGAACGAAAGACCTCTCAGCTGTTGCACTGAGACAGAGAGCGAAGCATCATTCATGCTCGTCTGTTGGACCGTGTACAGCCTGTGCTGCCTGGATCCAAACTGCCAGCTGCACACACATTCGCTGTGAGCTCGATAGAAACCGAAGGGTGTGTGTGTAGTGTACCTGCGTGTGTGGCAGCCCAGTCTCAGAACTGATCAGCAGTGGTGTCTGTTATTTCCCTCCAGTCTCTCTGCTTTGCCCTCTCATCTCTGTATGTGTATATGAAGCAGACTGGTAACGCCCTGAGCGCCAAATTTTCACTCAAGTTGAAAAATTTTTAAAAACTGCGTCTGTTCGTGCCAGCTAGAGCAAATTTGCATCATCACGCACACTCACATCTTTTTGCTGACTTTGTAAGCTTCTAAAATTTGTGAGATATGTTTGTGAGATACAGTACAGTTTCTGAGAATTGATACTTGAAGCCCGTCAGCACCACTATCTGCTGAAATAATTATTATCATTAAATACTTCCCTCATTTCCCATGTGGAGCAGATTTATTTTAGCCTGTTAAAACCCCAAATATGAATGCAATATTTTCTGGACCAGACTGGATGACTGCTGGCTGGGTCCCTGCCAGATTCTGGAGAGGACACACACTCAAACACACACAAAAACAACTCACTTTTCTCAGTGAAGCTTTTATAGACTCTGAACATCTGGAGCAGGAGAGGCAGAGAGGAAGGACGCTAAAGAAGAGAAGCAGCGAGTCGCATATTGTCGCTGATGTTCTCCCGTTGCAACAAGGTCATTGTTCAGGCTTCATTATCTTATTCTTTTAAGAGTAATACATCTTATTCATTCAGCGGTTGCCATCCTCATTAAAAGAAGAGTTCTATGATTGACTTTGGTCTTACGCAGATACAAAGAGTTCAGTACAAACCAGAATCAGCAGAGATTCAGTTCATAAACCAAATGCTCGTCACACAGTTGAACATGAAATGGAAACCCGTAGATTTCAGCAAATTCTTTCATTTTTTAACATCAGCTTGAAGAATTGCTCATTTTCAAGCACTGGCTTGCGTTCTGCAAGTAAACTTTGTGTGCTGCCATCTACTGATGCCTCATAGGATTGCTGGGATTTTTGCACTCAGGTATGTCCACATCTGGAAGGCACATGCCTTCTGAGACAGATGTACGAGGGGTCAGAGGTCACCTGGGCCCTTTAATGCAGATTAAAGAAGAAAAGTGAAGAACAACAGAGATGAACAAACCTCAGAAGTGGCTCCAAGGCTGGACTGGTCTGGAGTCAGGCTCTGATCAGCATCACTCAGGTACGCATGTGCTGACGGGCTGGTTGATTGCGCTTAAACAGACAGGAAAGAAGCTGCAGCAACCGGTCAGGACTGAAAAGCATTCCTATCAATCTGCATATATTTGTGATGACATAAATAACGTGGAGCCTACTTGTGCTGCTTTCAAATTCAGATTTTATTGCGAAATGTACAGAAATTTCCATTTTTCTCTTTAACTGAGGATTCTGGCAGTCCTGCTTCAAATGTAGATGTGTTACGTGGCGTGCTGCTTGTGTCGAGTCTTTGTTCCCTCTGCTCCTCTGCTCCTCGCTCTGCTCAGACATGTTTCTCTCTCCCTCCCCTAAATTCCCTTCTTTCAGAGAGAGGTCAGAGGCCAGGGACTGTGACCCCGCCTGGGGGTGGGTGAAGGACTCCCCACCTCCCTCCCTTCCCTGAGAGATGGGCCGTTCCTCCCCATCTCTTTATTTTGTATACACCTGAGTCCCTTATTCTCTCTCGGATCAACTGACAGAGTGCAGAAAGAGCTGCTGGATCCAGTTTCCTGCTCTATTTTGGATTGTTTGCACAGATCAATAAGTGCTCCACAGCCGCTTGTATGGAGTCATTGTGCAAGATAGAAAAAAATGTGGAAACTTTGCTGAAAGCAGGGATGATGCAGCTAAAAATAATGCAATCAATTTGCAAATCCAGTGGACCTGATGATGCCTGAGTAGAACCGAATCACATGCATTTGAGTGGTTTGCTTTTCAGTGTGTTTTTGAAGCAGTAATCTCTTTAAGTTTTCCACATCCTGTAAAAAGTAAGCAATCCTAAAGAGAGGTTTTAGTGTCATTACCTGGTTTAGGGAAGTTAGTTCAGATGAAGTCAGGTCTCAAAGTAATGCCAGACAATGTATGGACTCGTACACGTGTTTTGATGTTGACCACCCTCCCTCCTCCAGTACCCCCTGCTTCTCCTTGGCACCGGTCCTGCATGTGTGTTGGCTTAGAGGAATTTTCTGGAGCCTGCAGGAGAAACGAGTTGCATTATACGCCACTGTCTCCCGCTCGCCCGGTCCAAAGCAAAGCGCTGCTGGCCCTGTCTCTGCTTGCGCTTCTCAAACACGTTTAAACAACTTGCCTCCTCTCTGCTCCTCATTCCACATTTTGACAAGCCAGACAAGCGAAGTGTTCGGGATGAAGCTGGCCCCGTCTCAAGCTTGTGTCTCCTCATGGTGCCTCCAGTGATCTGGACGATTTTTACAATCTCATGTTCCTTTCCCAAGAACTAAAATGTTCTTATGTGCCTGCAGCTTGTTTTTATATCCACATTTCAAAATGGAAATGGTACAAAACTGATTTCAAGTACTGCAGGTCAGCATTTCCTTCTGTATTTATCCTTCAGTTCACCTTTCCCGTTCATTTTAAAGTCACCTGTGCCAGTTTATATTTTTTCTCAGTTTCTCTGTTTTATAATTTATTTCAATAAAGATAAATCAAAGTGATCTAAGACGCGTCCAAATATCATACATGGCTTTTGTGAGGTTTTGAGTGGGATATGGGACTCTGCCCTTCAGCTGATGGCGTTCCTCTGCTCCCCAAATGCAATTATCTTTTCCCATTTGTCTGTTTTTGTTTTCCCCATCCTTCCCTCTTATGCTCATTTCCTGTTTTGAGCTGCACCAGGCTTTTAGCCCACCGCCCACCCCCTTCCCATAAGTATGAGAGCATATCTGTTATTTACAGCCCCCGGGGGCTACCTGTCATTCTCACCGCTCCATTGTGATTGCCATGGTGACACCCAAATTCCACGGAGCGCAGGTCCCGACCCCCACCCGCTCCACCGTAAAGCCCTGACCCCTCACCTCCACACCTGGAGATGGAGGCCACAAAACTTGCTGCTGTTGATTAGAGAGTAGAGGAGATGTAGATGGAGGAAGAAAGAGAGATCTACCTATATATATGAATGTATGTATACATAGCTCTCTGTATACATAGTCTGTCTGCCTGCCTGCCTGCCTGCTTGCCTGCCTGTCTGTCTGTCTGTCTGTCTGTCTGTCTGTCTGTCTGCCTGCCTGCCTGTCTGTCTGTCTGTCTGTCTGTCTGTCTGTCTGTCTGCCTGTCTGTCTATAGATGGGAAGATTTAAAACTTGTATACTGTTGTGTTGTTTCCTGACTGACTCACTTTGTGTTTCTCTGTATTTTAATGGAATATTCATTGCAGATAGCACAATAAGAAAGGCCTTGTGAAAATGTGAAGACCCCAGAACATGTGACTATCAACCCTGTGACCCCCAAATAAAGCGCTGCGGCCACAATTACCACATCTGTAGCCGTGCAAACTGCAGCACCACACAAAACGAAAGGAATAGTTCAACGTTTTGGGAGATCTGTCTAGTTGCTTTCTTGTTGATGTTAAGAAATAACAGAGGTGCTGTAAGGAGGAGTTCGTAGCCTTTTGATAGAGCCGGGCTAGCTGTTGCCTCCATTTCCAGTCTTTGTGCTAAGCTAAGCTAAGCTAAGCTAAGCTAAATGCTGCTTGTTGTAGCAGCAGTAGATTGGTGCTGATCGTCTCCTAAATCCTTTTCTTGATATCAGTTTTAAAAAGTCAAAAGCTGTCTGAGGTAACTATGACGCCTTCTCCAGCACGCTGCAGTACTTTGGTTAAATGCTTACTGTGCGTTTCTGAAAATCTGAGGATCTGTTTGATCCACGTCTCCGTTTGCCTCTGTGGTCGTGACTTCGGGTTCATGGCAGCGCAGCCTGAATGTGTTTGCACATGTTCCTTTGTAGTGCGAGTGAACAGCTCTCAAACCATGATATCCTCTTTTCTCAACCCGTGGAGACGTGTGTGTCTCCAGACGCAGACCCGCCGCTGTGGATATAGAGGTAGAGGACGCATCAGAAGGCGATAAGAGGCCGCTGAGAAGCCATGACCTCCTGTGGGAGGTACAGTTACAGAGTTACAGACCGGTGCTGAGTTTAATCTGTTCGCAAAATCACGAGCTGTAAAGATATAATCTAATATCTTCCATTTAACACTGGAAAATCACACAGCAGGGGTTTAGCTTTCTTCTGAAGGACTGACTCATGCTGCTACTGTTACTAGAAATGATTATATGTCTGACGGTTAATAAAGAAAAAAGCTGATCCCATTCACAGGCGCCGTGCAAGTCTGTTGTGTGAATGGAGAAGAGACCTGTGCTCGTGCAACTGTTAGCATTTAAAGTTGGGTGAATTAACCCTCCAGCCCCTCAGGCTGTATTCCTCTGTAATTACATGGTTTCACATTTTCCCTTACTCATATTTAGCCATGTAATGGTTTACTCCTGCAAATATTTTGGTCCAGCTGGCGCTATAGTGTAACTGTAGACGGGGAACGCTGTAGTGCAGGGTGTTCTCATGAATGGACCGTGCAACATTTGACAGAAATCCAGGCAGACATAATAAAGTCAAAGAGAGGACATGTCAGAGACGGAGAGAAAAACATGTCACATTTAACAAGAAAGAGACATAGCAAATTTATTTTTGGGTGTTGACTTTAAAACAAACTCTTTCTCAGTGTCGTCTTTGATGCAATGCAAGACTCTGATCGAGGGCTGTATTTCACAGTTTGGTTTATCCACTTTTCTCGTCTCCCTTCTCTCGTTTACGCACAATACCTTTTGATATCTTCCAGAGAAGGATGTCTAAACTTCAGTTGTGCAGAAACACATAGTGACAATACAGCAAGAGTGAAATAGCAAGCTTTCTGCGGACGGTCACACCCTTAATGCAGCATGTTTTCTGGCTCCACTGGTTTATTGTTGCTTCAGTGGGCACTTTTCCACTTCTGTGTCATCTATAGTGGATTTCTGGCTATATGACTGTTAGATGTTCACTGAAAGTGTTTATTTTTTGCTCATGAAAAAGGGAAAATTGAAAATCTCTTTGATTCTGTACAGAACGCAGCTGTTACTGCTGATATTTCAGGACATTAAGCTCTTTTCTCTTGATGAGCCGGACTACTACAGAAAGAATAGCACACTGAGTTTCTCATTACCATAAACAGTAACCAAAGCTCTCTACCTTGTTATTTTACAGTGTGTTAACCCTTCTGTTGCATTTATAAACTTTACAGTCCTGACCAGCAGCGCTTCACAGGCTCTTTCCCCTCAGGAACAACCGGTCAGCTTCGTGGTCCAGATCTAATGAGGCAGACATTATTGTTGGCCCGGAGACTCGTGCGTCGGTCTGACCCTTCGTGCCAAGATGCCAGTCTGAATCCTCTGCTGCTGCTTTCCATCTGACTGCCACTCTGGCTGCTCCACACCCGTGTGACGCCCACCTGTCCATCACTGTTTGTTTGCCTGTCTTCTGAGCTATCTGCTGGTGGGCCAAACCACACCACCATCTGCCCTCTGCCTGGCTCCTGTCCTCTGAGACATGGCTCATCAAAATGTTATTCCAGTGTAAACCTCAGCAGAACTACTGGAACCCCGGCGCTCTGGCACACTCCTGCATTGTCTCTGAGACGTGAGGAAGGAAAGCTTGAAGGAAACTCGACTGGAAGAGAGATTCCCTCCCCGGGAGTCCTGAAGGCTTCAGAGTGAGCGAGACGTCAGGTCAGATGGTCCAGATTCAACACGTGGTCGGACGCCACAACCCCTTACACCACCTGCTGTGGCTGCAGCGTTCATTACTGGTTCTTAGTTTAACCTGTTTGACATGATTTTCACTCACAGCTACTGCTTTTACTACATATGTTTTTATTGTTTTTGCATGGATTTGTAATTTTAACCTCTTGTTTTAATGTGTTTTCAGTTCACAACTGCATTTGGATCATAACTTCAGACATTTCCCCGACTTTTGCTATTCTTTTCATCTACAAACTACATTTTCATCATCACTTTTCCTGTGCACATTTATGACATTGCTTCTGTGGTACACATACACACACGCACACGCAAAGTATGTGTGTATCTAGCATACCTGTGTCCATCCTCTGCCTCACACTTCAATTCACCCACTTAAAATAAGGTAAATCAATTAACATAAAGTAACAAAATTCACTGACTTTAATGCAAAAACAGTCAAATTTTCAAAGAAATAAAATGTCACAGTGACTGCACATTGTGGTCAGAGGGGACCCTCACAGATGACACTGTCTGGCCAGTATCACTCTGATTAACAATCTGATTCATCAGTGTAACTATAGCGCTGACAGAAAAGCTATATTCTATTCACTGAGGAACATCTCTGACCCTTTTTAACCCAAAACCTCTCCATCACCCTCTTTTCACACACTTCTTTTTTTTGCAGTGTCTGTGCTCTTCTCCTCTCTCCACTCTTGTCTTTCTTTGAAAACAGCTTTCAATTTCCTGGGTAGCTGCCTTCAAAGGGAGCGGGCGGGGGGCAAGAGGCCGAGTAGGATGCCAGAGGCACAGTGACAGCTGGGAGGCAGGAGACTCCGAGAACGAGATCAGAGGGTTCGAGTTTCTGCCCGCCACAGACACGCTGTCATTCTCTGAGCTCCTGCCCCTGCTGCTTCCACACACACACACACACACACACACATACAGAAGTATAGCTAATGGCAAACACAACTATGTGCAAAAATATACATACTGTTACACACACACACAAACGTGCACTCACACAAGCATAAACACACAGTTACTGCACATATCTAACACACACAGACTGTTAAACAACCGTGTATGCTGTTTAACCAAGAGGCAGACACACACATGAACACACACACACGCAGAGTGCAGAAAATAAGTGCATCTAAACATGCAGTCGATTGTTCACATGGGGCAAAATTAACGTCACTGCAAGCTTTCCCAGAGGCACCTGCTCTTCATTCCAGCACCAGAGGTCTTCTGAGGCTGCAGCGCGTGTTGCAACACCAAGCCTTTATTCCCAGGTGATGATGTAAGTGTTGAGGGAAGAGCGAAAATAATCTTATTCAATTTACATAATGTGTTGACTTTGGAACTGATACCATTCTGCTGGAAGGAACGCGGGACCTTTTCATTGGCAGCCCTCTCGCTCAACACATTTTAGTGATTAATGCAGTCAAACCGACTTGAAACATCTGTCCTGCTTTCTCATCTAACTGTCTTTTGGCGCTGCAGTTGGCTCGGGCCTCGATATGGGTTTCAGCGTGTCTGCTGTGCGGTGGCTCGGTCGGCCTTTAAAGCCAGGCCAGGTAATGGCGCTTTGGCGTTTGTGATGTTGCCACAAGCTCACATCTATGAGGAGCTTTGAAGATGCTGGCGCCACAATACAACAGTGTCTCTTTACTTTTTAATCATACCTTTCTAGTGGCCTGGAGAGCGCGCTGTAAAGGGAGACTAATTACCTCCTGATAGCATTGGGTAAAGTGATGCCAGGCTGTTTTGTTGCTGCCTGACGTGTGGCCTGGCAACCCCGTCCAACCCCTGGAGTAAAGTGACATCAGCAACCACAAAGCTCCCGTTTGCACACGAGCAGGGAGCGGGGATAAACAGAGAATCTGTTTGGAAAGGCTCAGTGATGCTTTCCTAAGTCTCACCTCAAAAACCAGAGTGTTGACTGCTCTCGTATTCCCAGTGCATCTTGCACTCTGAAGGAAAAATATGCAGGAGTGGCGAAGGAAAGCCTGAGATCGAGTATGAAAGAGAGAGTGGAGGAAAATGAGACAGTAGGGACTTCAGCAAGGGGGGAGGGAGAAAAAGGGGAGGGTGAGAGAGGGAGTGAGAGTGAGGGGGAAGAAGAAGGGGGGAATGGTCTTTGTTAATCCCTCCACATCTGGCTTCTATTAGGATGTGGGGGCCGCTAAAATAATGTTTTTCACCCTACAAGCCTTTCTGTGCTATAAATTACCCACCAGCCACTGTGCCTTCCTGACTGAAACTCTTTCAGTGAGCCAGTTTTCGTTTCTCAGGCGGCCGACTCAAGCCCCCCCCCCCCTTCTAGCTCTTGTCCTCTCTGCTTTCTCCATTTCCAACCCCCCTCTTAGTGCCGGCGCAGTAAAATCAGGCCTTTCTTCCTGTCAGCCGTCCACACTTCCTGTCTGTACTCTCTTTAAAATGTTGTCGATCTCATACGCTTGGACATCTTCCTCTCCTCTCTCACGACGGCGCGGTGACTCATGTATGGGCGAACGCAGCAGTGTAAGGCTGTGTTTAGATCGATGATAATTCAAAGTCCGTAAATGCAGCCTCTCGGCCATTTCAGTGCCACCGCAGCGTGTTCTGACCTCAGCGCTCACATGTCGCTCTGTGATTTGGTCACATAGCTGTCCCAGCCCAAACCTTTCACTGCGCTGAGTCTCCCGGGAACAACTGAAATCACATGTCCACTTCTCTTCTTCTTCTCTGGACGTACATTACATCCTCCGCCCTCGCCGATGGCAGGCTGGAGCAGTCGTAGTAGTGTCAGGCTTGTAGAGGTGTACATTACTTATCATTTAAAGGATGAAAGTAGAACGATCAGTACATTGATAAGGTTAATAGCTCAGCATCAGCTATTTGCGATGCATATCATGTTATGCTTCATTATTTCTGTGGCTTTTAATGTAGGTGTAATGTATCACAGCACTCTCAGTCACCAGTTTGGATCTCTGCTGCTAAAAGCTAACGATGCTGTCGTGATTCAGTGTAGTCAGTTGAGCCTGAGGATCCTGTGTTAAAGATCGTTTATGTGCTGAACACCTGATGAAGGCACGAGTGGATCCACGTTTGTAGTTCTGTCACTGGAAAACCTGGAAGACCTTCTGGAAACATCAGATTTCCCTGGGCAAAATTTATCACTCTGGACAGACTCTGAGTCATAAAAATATTTCTGAAGATGCAACGGGTTATGTTGGGAACGCTATGTGAGTAATGTACGGAGTTCACTGATGCGGCTAATCCTAGTTTAGCTTTTGCAGCGGTGGCGTCAAGCATAATTAAAAGCACATACCAGGCAGAATGTCTTATAGCTAGACATGGTAGCATGTTGTTTCTGCCATGATAACTACTCACAGTTGTACAACTCTGCCTCAAAGCAGCATGAACTGCTGCAGTGTCTCGGCATGTGACAAGCTGTCAAGCTCTACTTCCTGGTTTTTATTGTGTTATATTTTATTTTCATTTTGAACATGGCTCCACGTCCAGATCCTACTTCAGCCAGCTGATCCGTCAGAGGCTCATCATCACCAGGGGTTAAGCAGAGTTCAAAGTGCAGAGGTGCGTTAAAGTAGTGAGCTTGCATGTATGGAGCTGGAGACATGAGGTCTCATGGCTGGTGAGACGGCCAGGGCAGGGCCTTGTGGAGGAGGAGGAGGGAGGCTGGTGGAATGGGTGAAGGGCGGCAGGTCAGTGCCTCTTCACCAGTAACACCAATTAGATAAATAAGAGCTGACAGCCTGGAGGATGAAAGGGAGAGGATTGGCTAATGCGTGAATTCAAGTGGTAACGATGAACTGGTCGAACCTGATTTTATAGCCATTAGGCACCTGTTTTAGGAGGGCAGCTGGTCCCGTCAGGAGGCCGAGGCTTCCCCAGGTGATCCCCGATACCCGGGCACATCTGCTCTGAAACCAGAGCCACGCGGACCGTAGCACCCTCCTGCTTTGATGACAGCCTCACGACAGAAAGATGCTTTTAAACCAAGTGGAGTAAACCTGAAATTCTGCACATTGTCAGTGGCTTGAACTCTTTTACTTATGATGATCTGATCAGTAGACTTTAGGTTAGATTAAGGTGATGACCTTAAGTGTGGAGGATGTCTGGTCTCTTCTCAGTTTGCACAGATCAAATCCAGATTAGACTTGAAAGAGCTCTCACCCTCTGAAGCTGGCACCTCACAGGTACTCTGTGGGGATCACCAAGAGAGAATAATGGAGGTTTCATATATCTATTAGGCATGATTTATGTGCTTTAATGTGGCGGCGTTTGGCATGGTCAACTCAACTTTCGATTGTTTGAAGTCATCCTGAGAAACAACAGGATCGTGTGAGCCTGGCGAGGGGAATGTACGGACGTATTTCAGCACGGCGTAATTCAAGCTGGTCACGGCCTATCATCTGGATGGAGTGGATGTCATCCCTGTGCGGGTACCCATTGTATCAACGGGCCCTTTGCCACATACTTCGGTGTGCCCCCTGTCTCTTCTGTCTGTCTCTCCATTACTCCATCCCATAATTACCTTCTGCACTTCACTCAGTGAACCCAATCCTTCCTTTGCTTGTCTGCCAATTCCTCAGATGTTCAGAAAGAGCCATGTCATTAGCCTGCTGAGATGGGCTGGCCCGAGGATTGACTGTCTGGACCGTTCTTACAGAGCCGTCTGGTTCAGTCCCACAGTCTGCGTGTCTGTTTTCACAAATAAACTGCAACACTGGCCTCCAGAACAACTCGGGATCTTAAGGTCTGATTTATTATGCATGAGTTACATTTCTGTGGTCCGATTATCTCGTATTGGAAAACTGCTGTTGCTATGTCTATCTGCTCGCATGACGCCTGCGTATCCTCAAGCTGTCAGAGTTTATCTCAGCTCAGAGCGAGAACGTCGAGATAAGAGATGGGTAACCAGATAGACAGTTCGAGCGCCGTCTCACCAGGCGAGGCCCACGAATTCCAGCATGGGAATATCCCAATTCACCCAGTGGAAGGTAAGGAAAGAAAGGACACAAACAACCTTTCAAAGGGCAATGTATATGTACGTCAACTGTGCTCAGGATACTAAAGCCCACATCATTTTTCTGTCATGATCCATGGGATTATTTGTATGGAGGTGGGGTGTGTGTGGGGGTATGAACAGGGGAGGCTATTCCTCCACGCAGGGGTCTAAGATATCAAAGCCAGAAGGCTGTGGGGAGGATGGAGAGGGTGGATGCAGCGGGAGGGTTTCGTGGTGGAGGGGGCTGGCTTTTGTTCCGACCCCTCCGCCAGGATCCCCTGAAAAGATCACCGAGCAGGCCGATTTGACACGGCCCCGAGCTCTTCCCTGTGATTGGTTGCGGCGGCCGAGCAGATGTTGGAGCTGCAGCAGGGGGTTCGGATGAGTCCAGCTCCTCGCTCTCACACCGCGGGATGATCTCAAAGCACCAGCAGCTTTCACACACAACCTGCTGAAGCAGGGGCCCGCGGGCTCACGGCACACAAACCATTCGGGTGACTCTCAAAGACAGACGCACACTTCAGTGCCGCTTCCTTCCATCAAAGATGAACATGCTTCCCCCTAAACTATGTTTGTCTGAAAAGCATTATGGGTGTTAACTGACCGTGTGCCAATCCACTTCAAGGCGCTATTGACAAACTAAACATCTTGTCATGGGGTCACAGCTTCATTGCTCATTGAGAATAGGTTACAAAATGCACATGGAGCTACTGCTCTCGATACGATCGCAGTTCATTTCCATTGAAATGACTGACATGCAGTATATAACATCCATATTGTTCATCATAAATTCTACTGTATATGCATCTGTTGATGTGCGTCCTTGCTGTTCTATTAGCAGGTGGAAGAACACAGTTTTCTGCTGAGATCATCTAATCTGAAGTTATCAGATCCAATATCTATAAAATCTACATCTTACTCTAAAAACTAAATGTAAATCTTAACACATTTGAGACAGCTCCTCTCTGGATAATGAGGAGGACACTGCTCTTAACTGGTCTGAACTCTTCATTTTATTTACAATATTTCAGTTGTTATAAGGCTCCTGTAAACGGTTACTTTAACAGAAAATGAGCTAAAGCTTCTTCTGCTCGTCATCATTTAAGTTAAAAAGAATTGAGCCTCCAAACACAAAACAGTTCATTTGCTTCCACAGAAGTGAAGGATTTCTTTCGCAGGGTGCTGGATTTACGCTGTACAGTCACTGCTGAAGTCTCTCTGAACATTTACATCACCCAAACAAATTAGATGTGACGTGCGTTCACTTTAGAAACTTCTTAAGCCACATAAAGAATAACAGAGATGTGATTTCATTCTACTCTTTTCATGTTCAGGTATTGCTAACTGCCCAAGGATAAAAGGAAAAAGATGCCTCGCGGCTAATATTCAGGCCTAACTTCCCTTTGACTGAACTAATTAGTGTGATTAGTGTAGAGATTACTTGTCTGTGTGTCATTTGAGAGGTCGTGTTTCCCGGCCTGGAGCTCTGTAGCTCTTTATCCATATCTTTAGCTTCTCTGCTCCAGCAGATAAGAGTACATAGTAGTCTTGTGATGCAGAGTCTAACCCACTGAAGCCTCAGCTTGGAGAGGCAGTGAGTACTGCAATTTGGGCAGGAATAGTAATTGCTCTGGTTTGCATCAACAGACTGATGCTCGCTGAAAGGTCTGGGTCTCACACAAACCCTCTCTGGCAGAGTTAAGAGGCAGATATGCTATCTGGAAAAATCTGCAGGCTGTGGAGCTGAAAACAGTTCCCATACTGTCCCTCCTCAGCTTGGCGAAAGCTGCAGAGTAAATGGCCATTTGGACCGTCTTCTGGTTTTCTCTTTCTCTTCCTGACATGTGTTTTTATGCACAACAACAACAAACGCATACATAAATAAGGAAACATAAAAATGGGGACGTAGGCAAATAAGCAATGAAAACAAGACCTCCAACAATTCAGGCTGTGATGCAGTGACCTGGAAGAAGTCAAGTCGTAGGTTAAATCAGGACATGACTAATAAATCTCCACAAGGCACTTTTTATTTCTAATTTCTAATAGAAGAATATAGAGTTTTAGCTTCTGGTTCCATCTTGCTGGGACCTGCATTTACAGTTCTGGCAGGAGGTCATAAGCAAAAGTGTGCGTGTAAATGTGCACGCAGTTCACACACAACACAAATCACACCATTTGGAAAGCCAACAGAGGCTGTTTAAATGAGCATCTCCAGAGATTTATGGGTCAATTTAGAGTGCTGCATATTCTTATACAGAAACAAAACAGATGGAAGGCTATCATGATAGCAAAGGTTTTATTGACAATAAGGCCCCGCAAGCTGAAAACCTTTTGGCCCGAGTCTGGATAACTGCCACCAAAAATGAAGAGCAGCAGCGCAGTTTGGCAGGACATTTCTCACAACTCCAGTAGGTATGTTCATCAGAACCATAC
The DNA here is from genome assembly GCA_037975065.1 of Chaetodon trifasciatus. Classification (NCBI taxonomy): domain Eukaryota; kingdom Metazoa; phylum Chordata; class Actinopteri; order Chaetodontiformes; family Chaetodontidae; genus Chaetodon; species Chaetodon trifasciatus. Next base: position 5,409,596 of record JBBMOE010000027.1, on the reverse strand, counting down.
AGAGCAGACCCCGGGCCCTTGGAGCCGGGGCCAATGTTTAAGGTTCGTTTAAGATTATCCCATTTGTTTCCAGCGTCATTCTTCTGCGTGGCATATTTGCCGCTCCACTTCTTTTGATCAAAAATATCTGTGTGCGTTTTCCACATTACGTAGCATGCTTTTGATTTTCCTGCAGTTCTGAATCATGCAGAGACAAGCAGCTAATGCTGAGTGACTTAAAGCAGGAGGCGCACACGGGAAGGAATTTCTGATTGATTGAAATAATGAACACTTCAGTTTGTCAACCTTAAAGCCAAAGGGTCAAAGGGCACCGCTTCTCCGAGAACAGACAGGAGTTGTCTTATCCACTAAAAATCAGCCAGCTGTGGCTCCGTTGCGTGTGCTAGTTCGCTCTCTTTGAAGCGCGGCGCTCCCGTAGGTATAGCATGGCGTGACTCGAGCCGAACAGGGTGAGGAGACCTACGAGGGGAGATGTTCTGGTTGTGGTTATCGGCGCGCTATGCTGGCATCCAGGCAGCACAGCATGTTGGAGAGATAACAGGCCTTCAGGAGGGAGAGCGGGGGAGAGAGAGGAGAGTCAGACCATCCACCTTTTTAATACAATGTGACCAAGCCTACACCCATGTTGCGGACAATTGAAGTCTGAGCCAGTTATGCACATCTGTGCCTTATTTTATTGCTGTTCAATTTTGCTTCGGTATGCGTAGAGGGCAACAAACAAAGCACAGTTCCACCTTGTTCCCATATACCCGACTGAAACCGCCCTGCCTCCCCCCCCCCACCTTCCTCTCTCCCCCCGTGTGGAGACCCATTCGGATACACATAGCATGCATTACAGAGAATGCAAAGGTACAGATCTTATATTGAAGCAGCATTCCAGCGTAGCCCCCACAGGGTAGATGACAGGGTTTTACTTAAAAGAAAAAAGGCATGCAGGGGGAGACTTCAAGTCTGAAGAGGATATTAGAAAAATACATTGAAAAAGGTCCCCTCTGGCACTTTTTTTTTTTTTTTTCACTTTCAGGAACAATTTTATACCTTTCCTTCGGAGGGAAAAGCGTGTTCAGTGGAGAGGGGCGGGAGGAGGGAGGGATGCTGTTTTTTTTTGTGTAGGTCTGAAGTGCAAAGGACGTAATGAAAACCAACTGGCAGGCCGTCACTATCTATCTATCCTGCTGCAGGAATGCATTGACATGAGAGGAAAAACAGGCCCTCTCCTAATCCAGTCAGGCCTGCACTTCTCTTTTTCTTTCCTTCTTCCCGCTCTCTCTCTTTCTATTTCGTTTTCCAGATAGAAAACAGTTCTCAAACTGAGCTGCTTCCACGAACAACGGCGTACAGTCAGAGAGATGATGTATAGCTGATGTGTAGCTGCATTGATCTTATGTGTGCACTCACAACAACATACATTTAACTAATTTTCCTCCAAGCATCAGGAGCAAGACTTATGAACACAAAACTCCATGAAGATTTTATTTAATTTCATGTGTTGAGTCTTTGAAATATTAGATCCTGGTTATCTAAATGGGAGAAACTGATCAGATTGCAGAACATGAAATACAAATGAACCAGGTGGGATTTGTTGTCTTTGTGTGTTTGTCATGAAGGCATTCAGGACTACATAGACTGACCCCTCAGTTGTGTTACATCCCAGCTGGTTGCGCAGTGAAAGCGGTCTTTGGATCGACTCTGAAGGTCGTCCTGCAGCGGGGGGTTCAGCCTGCAGGGTGATAACACTCTGAAGAGAGCTCTTTCACACCCACTCCGCTTCCTAATCCAGGCCGCGCCGCCCAAACCACCAAGCCCAATATTAGCTTTCCTGCAGCTGGTAATGAAAACGAGCATGTTTGTTTGATTGCCTGTGTGGTGGCTCTGTCTACACTCTGATGCACGTTTCATATTTGAAAAAGTTTCATTCACTCATTTTTGTTTTTATGTTATGTTTATGTTTTTAGGAACAGCAGACAAAAACACAAATATATTCAATTTAAAGTGATACCAAACAGAGAGAAGCAGCAAAGACGCTGGAAGAAGCACGTTAAATGTCAAGCAAATATTTTAAACGATCAAAAATATCACTGATTTCTGTCAATCAACTTGTCAGTTAATCACCTGATTACTTGAGGGCAACTATGGACAATGATTTGAGCAGGCTTTTTGTAATAATGGTAAAACAATGCAAGCTTAGAGCCCCAAGAAATGAAGAAAAACAAGTGAATTTCATTAGTGTGGCTATGACCTCAGTTTTTGTGGCTGCGTTGGAGCTTTTCTCTTTATGACTCAGCCTACAAAGACACTTTACAGTGAACACCTTCTTTGAATTTGAATGTAAGAGGATTTGTTTGACAGGCTGATAGATAGAGAGACTGCTTGTCCATTAGCAGACGTCTATCAAAGTCGAGCGAATGAAGACAAAATCCTCAGTGCTGCCGTGGTTCATTGTGACATTTAAGATCTTAAGCACTGCACAAACTCCAGTGACATGATGTCAACATCTGTTCGAGCGAAGCTGAAACTGGTGAAATTGCGATTATGAATACATGAGACGGGGTTGTTTCAGTCAGAGGAAGCACTGTGGAGCCTATTGTCGCTTTCCAACATTTATGACCGCTGCTCTGCAGTTAAACGTTTGTTAACACTCCATCTACCCTTTTCCTAATCATCAGTCATTAGTAAAGTCCAACAGGCTCCTCTCATTAACCAGCCAAGGCTGACAGGTAGGGAGAGCCTTTCATTCTCTCCACATTTATTACTGCCAACTTTAATGAGCACTTAGGACCATCACCTCCATTCTGTGATTTATAGCGTTTTTAGCCGAGATCAGAGGCCCGGGCCTGTTGTGCGCTCGTGAAGCCGGCAGCCTTTCCTGACACCCCAGGTCGGCCTGCGCGCTGGGGAGAGACACAGCTGGGCCCAACATGGCGAGAGGTGTGAACTCCTCTGGCTTAATGAGCTGATGGGAGAGGCGGATTACAGAGGGGGTCAGAGGTGATGGGACCCGGACCCAGAGCCTGCTCTTAATATCCATCAGCCAGATTAAAACAGAAGAGATTAACTCCATCGATGTGTAGTCCCACAGAATTCCTCAAAACCAAAACGCTCATTCTAGGACAAGGTGACAAGTAACCTGTGTGTGTCCACCTCTGCAGAGTGTGTGTGTGTATACAACATAAAAAAGAAGGCGAATGATCAGTGCAGGATGCTGATGGATCAGGTGGGATGGATGATGCTGATGATGCAGCCAACTGATTGCACCGTGGGTCCAAAAGGCAAGTATTCATCTCATCGTCTCCTAAATTTTCCTTTCTCGACAGCTCTCTAATAACAAACAGACCGTACAGTAGCAGGCGAGTCTTTCATTAGAGTAAATATATGTGTGCAACCACAGCATCGTCAGTAAATAGAGTCAGTGCAGTTGTGTGGCTATCAAATGTTTGTATTACGCAGCACAAGCTGTTTGGAGATGTTGACTGCTTACTTGCTGTGCTCGACAGGACAGAACGAATGAGGGATCGTTTGGGCTGATGAACCTCAGCGGAGTTTCAACACACATGGGATCTGAGGCTCATTTCCAAGTGAGACCTGACGAGACAACAGCAGCACAATGTAGTTATAAGACAACAGAATGGTGCCATGAGTTTCCATTCACACTCATCTTTGCGTAGTTTCCTGATGGTTTGCTGTCTACTTTGGATAACGGCACCACTCGTATCTGTGTGATGAAATGGTTGTCGTGTGTTGAAAAGAGCAAAAACGGACTTCTTCAAATTGCTTGTTTTTATGGAAGAACACAGAGCAGAGCAGAAGGAGGCGGGCGGTCGGACCACTGAGCTCACATGAAGCTTGTTTTGACAGTCATGATGGGGGAACGTGGTTCTTCCAGAGGTCAGGGTCGTCTTAGCAATGCTGCTCTGCTTCCCTGACCTGTGGGTACATCTACCCATGAGCACCTGGGGGGAGATCAGTCATGTTCAGACTCAGGAGGAGTACCTGCATCACCATCAGCTGTCCCTCAGTCAGTCCTGATTCCCTCTCCCCCCGACGTCAAACAGTATCACAGAGCTGAACCTGAGCTGCCTCATTGTTCCCTAATGTGCCATCAATCCACCCTGAGAGCTGCAGATTTCACCTGCGCCTTCTCTCCTTCAATCAATTTGTCCTGGCTGCTCAGTTTTCCTTCATAGCTGACACTCAAAACAAAACAGAATATGTCCTCTTGTCCTCTTTCTCACGTTCTCTCTAGAGTTAGAAGACAAGCATGATCATCAGGCCTGTTCTGCAGTGCTTCATTGTAGGTTAGAAACCTGCAATTTTTCATGTGTGGACGCTCCAAATTCTCCATTTCACTGCGCTCCATTTCATTTTGAGTACACAGCTCTGCAGTGACCTCAGTCCATCAGGGCACAGAGGAGGAACGAGGGAGGAAGTCCGGTGAGCTCATGCTGGGCTGGGGCATTAACTGTGGGAGCGCACAGGCCGTGAAATATATGCCTCTTTAGAGAGAGCTTTTTATTCACCTTTAACTGGGCCGTAAACTGCCTTTCAGGGCTCTGATCAGGAGACCACAGGCACGGTGACACCAGCCTCATCAGCCCCTCCAGCGGGCGTTCACACCGCTGGACGAAACGGGATACAGGAAGTAGAAATGAATTCATCTTTGGGGTTGAGGGGACTTTTGTCCAGCAAGTGTACTTTGAAACAGGAGCCTCTTCAGACAGCTCTATCTGACTCCCACTTGTACCGTCTCTCCAGCTGTCCCGTGGGAGCTGCGATTTATGGAGCGGAGAGGGGAGCACAGCCTGCGGGATGGAGCAGATTGTTCACGGATCTAGCTTGTCTCTCTGGCATGAGACGGAGAGCTGGGTGAAATACATGACTTAAAGGAGGAGGGAAAAAACAGATCATTATGAAGACATCAGCGTCTTCACTTCACGTCTGCCCGGGACTTCCCCACAGCTCATCTCATTTTGGGGGAAGTCGCGTCTCTGGGGTTCGGTTGCACCCACCAAATCTTTTGTGTCACTGATTAGATAGCGGCCATCACTGCAACGTGGCTGGAGAGACAAAACATGCATATGGCTACATGTAAAAACAAACAGACATAGGACAACGCAGACAGCGCACAGGCACACACACAAACATGCTCACGCGCTTTCTGTGTTTACTCTTGGTACATTTTCCTGTGGCTCCACGGTGATTATCTGCTGATACTCTGCGGTGATTGTGCGCCCGGCCCCTGGTGGGGGCTGTGAGGCCCCACATCTGAAAAAAGCGGAAGAGAGATAGATGGTATCTTCCTGCGTGGTGTGTCTGACCAGTGCAATGCACAAACAAAAGTGATACTTCTTTGTTGGGAGCGATCAGCCAAAAAAAAAGGAAAGGAAGAAGCAAATGAGGACAGGGGTCACACCCTGACAGTCTGTCCTCACATTCGGTTTGTCCAGATCTAATCTGCACCTCAAATCCCTGAAAACAAACAAGCACGGTGAAACACCCCCCCGAGGCTCGTACTGTAACACCCCAGTCCTCTGCTGATTCCGCTCTATTTGTGGATTATTTGAGCACCTGTGGGAATGCAAATAACCTCCAGAGGCCATAATAAGATAAGTTTAAACATCCAAACATTCTGGGCATGCGCTCTCCTCGCGGTTGACAAATGCACTCTGCAAAAGCTGCGTTGAGGAATGCATGCTGACAGCTTCATGGCCTTGTCTAAAACAGAGGCAGCATGACGGATGGTGTCCTTCTTGTCAGTGCCAGCTGGTAGATGTTTGTGTACTTGCGTATTGACATCTATATCCGTGTGTGTGTGTGTGTGTGTGTGTGTGTGTGTCCTTGACTCTGACCTCTTCTCAACAGATTTCTGATGCATTCCCAAGAGCTCAGCACATCCACACATTTACACTGGAAATATGTTTCGTCTGTTTGTTTTTCTCATCGACGCCCTGATGAAGACTGCATGAAGTTAAGAATATTTATGTTAAGTGGGCAGTTTTTCTGTCCTAAAAAGCACCTTAAGGTTAGATTCACATTTTTTTATTGTGTCTGAAAACAAGATTCAAATGTCCATATATTTAAGGGGTCATTGGTTGCTGTAATCGTTTCCCCTGCTCATGTCGGCCACATAGAGATCCCCTCTTAAACCGATATCAGCAGTCTGAGGCAGACCGAATAAGTGGGAGTCTTTCAAAGTTCTGGTCTTTTTGGCTTTGCATTTCTTGCTTTTGGCTGTTTGCTTGCTGAGAGTGACGGTGACACAAAGATAAAACTTTGCTGCTCTAACTTTACAAGATGATTGTGATTCGTCTAAATCAGATTACCGAGGCCTCGTATTTGCTTTTGGTGAACTTTGGATTATTCTTTTTAGACACAGAATGAGTACTGTGGGTGAAATTGATGCCAGTGCTGCAGCCAAACACCCCCGCAAAAAAACCATTCCCATATGCATATTATATATGTACTATGTGAGTATTGTTTTGACAGAGAAAAATTAGATTACAGTCTGTTTAAAGATTAGGAGGACTATGCCTTATTGTTATTATTTTATTTCAAGTCAAATGTACTGGGTACAAACCCAAATAGAACAAATCTTTCCTCGCCTCCACTTCTATATTTATAACACTATGAATGATGCCCCATAGTGCCCTGGATGCTTGCACTATAATGGCAAAAAGAGGAGCGCCACATGCACAGCTTGCTTAACAAAACAATGAAGAGAGCTCATTGAAAAGTCAGTCTCGAAGTTACTTGGCAGAGAAAAAACGTGCTGAATGTGGAATCCAGGCTCGGTTTGTGTGCGTGGAGGTTATATGACCAGACGGTGTGCGAGTGAAAGAGAGTGTGGTGACCTGTAACAGCTCCATGACTCCAGTCTGGGGCTTTAAAATCCACACGCCGGGGTCCTGGATTGAACCCGCAGCAGACCTCACTTCAGTATAGACAAGGCAGCCCCAATGGGAAACCGATTGTTTATTTAACTACTGTTTTATGGAATACCTAGTGACAGGAAGTCCTTAAAACAGCAGCAGTTACTATTTATATAGTCCCTTTTTGGAGTAAACACACTCGCTCGCCCCTCCTCCCTCCAGCAGACACCCTGCCGTTGAGGAATGCACCCATTCACAAGCTGGTGGCCATCTTGGAAGTTTGCCTCTCACTTCCTGTTTCCATGGCTACACTCCAGTGCCACGGGAGATGATAAGCGCTAGCAGTCTCCGGTCCTAATCCTCTTCATCTAGCTCATTTTCTACATCACTTCATGCCATTCAGAGTGAGCTGCAGAAGCCAGTTAGCCACAACAAGCGTCACGTTTTTACGCACATAATCCCCGAATTCAGGAGCAAATACACACAAAGGAAAAATAAAGGTGTGCCCGTCTGTTTTATTTAACAGCTGGGAAACATTCAGTGCGAAGCTGGATTGATTTGAGCGCAGACCAAGACTACCAGTGAGTACATATGAGAGTTAAGGTTATGCATGAGTCTGGTATACACGTGTTTGTGTGCATCCATGGGGCAGCTGTATCCTGAGCTGCTCCTCCTGCTCCACACCGTAAATCACAGGGTCACCATGAGCCTGTGGGACCAGAGGAAGCATCACTGTTTAAGAAGAATGATATTTCACTCCAGCCTCTTCCTGCTCCTCTACTCCCCAGACACCCACTACACCCGACTCCTGAATGCTTTATCATGACAGCTTCACATCACTGCTGATTCGGTTGTTGGGGATGAAACCGGAACAACACGTCCGTGCGATTTGGGAGTCCATTATAAATCTGCGCTGGGCTGAAGTGATATAGTGCAGCACAGTTTTCATGGCTTCACATCGTGAGTGCTTTTTAAAAAACGGACTGTTTATAGATTTCGTTGCCCTGTTTGGATTGCTTTTATCTTTTTCCACCGTGACGCAGAGAAAAGGGTTTTTGATGATGATATGATGAGCCACAGATTTGCAAATAGCTGCGTTAACACAATCATACTCTCTGTAAAATTGTAATATTGCTAATCTTTGTACAGCAATGCTAATTGACTAAACAACTCAGCCCATGTCATACTACACACTGCACATATCACTTTATATTTTATACTTTCTACACACTGTATACCTCGTCTGCTCACTTATACTTTTTACTTTGACTGCACTGCCACTTACTACCTGTTGCATATGTCGCCTGTTTACATACCGTGTTGTACATGTTTTTCATCACTTGCACTACCTGCACTTACCTCAACTGTTTATACTGTTCATACTTCATGCCACTTGCACTACTTACATGTATTTCTATATTTTTTTTGGATATTATGACTATTTGCACTTCTGGTTAGATGCTAAAATGCATTTCGTTGACTCTGTGTTGCACTCTGACGACGACAATAAAGTTGAATCTAATCTAATCTACATCCATATCTTAACATCAGCAAATCAGAGCTGCAAATCCGACTTTTCTGTCTTTTTATATCAACCTGTAATAATGTTTTCTTTTTCTCAAATCGCTTTACAACCTTTATCCATTGATTATGATAAAGGGATCTAAAAGAGAGAAATAACAGGTCGTGATTTTGTGTTAAATTTTGGTTAAACTTTGTGTTTAGCTTTGCTCTCTCCTTGGTGTGTTTAGTCATCCCTGGAGGCAAAGCAGTAGGTGTGAATGAATACATTATATTGCAGAGCCAAAACAGTGAGTGAAAACTGGAGTTTGGACAGTTTTATGCCCTGTGCAGACAGTAAGCTTTAAAGATGGCCGGAGGATGCACAGGGTCAGCGCAGTGTCAGAGGGGACACTCAGGATTGTTCTACATGGCGAAGCTCAGGGAGATGTGTGAATAAGTGAGATGTTACACGCTGATGAAATTCCCAGAGAGCCTGCGATGGATAATGTGATCCCACCACAGTGATGCAGAAACCAGATGGAGACGGGTGCCTTCAGATTTCTCCTTCTTTCACACATCCATGAGCACACACACACACACACAACTGCACGCTATACCCGAAGAAACTGCACGCGCGCACACACCTGTCCAAGCCATGAGATATACAGCCCTCCAAGGGGACATCCATTTAGTCTGTGTTGTAAAACATTGTGATTTTTCTCACCCTTGTATATATGTTTCTTCACCTGCACAAAGTTTTGCTTGTCTTACAAAAAATAGCAAATAAATGTCCTTAGCTTGGTTCATTTAGGGGAAAAATGTGACTTTCTGTTACATCTTTTACTCTAAGTTTTACCCACCACGTCCGATTTCAAGCAAATACCATAAAAGTGGGAGTCAGATCTGATTTTGCTGATGAACCGACAGCCCTGACCGGCTCATACAGAGGGATGGTACTCCTGTTATCTGAAAGTGCCTTTTAATAGCGGTGGGAGTGAGGGGTCCCTCAGGCCCCTGCTGACAGAGTCAACACAACCCAGGGCTGCTTTGCAGGTCATAAACACTCTGTTGACAGTGGTCGGAGGCTTATTATCCTCAGCAAGCTGGAAGTATCAACTGCAAACAATCCCAGCCTTCGGATTTAGAACACAAAGCCCTTGTTAACAAGTCTCCTGCCATTTCACCTCCTTTAAGCGCAATCGCACGAGAAATGTAAGTATTTCAATGTATAAAGTGTAAACCGCCATTTTTAAGGCGTCTGCATTATCATCAACAAACAACCCTGTGTTGGCTCAAAGTCTTCTGATCTATTGATATTTGATCATTGCTGATGTGATTAAGGAAACAAGCTGCATATCAGTTAAATGTGGGCCAGAGGTCACTGCTGCTTTGTGTGCTTAGTGTTTTTGCAGCTTCTGCTCGCAGTGAGCGGCTCGCTGAAGCCGCCGTGGCTCAGCGGCGTGGAGCTGGCAGCTCCGCACAGATAAGTGAGTGTATACCCCAGGGGGCCAGAGACAGCCGAACCCTCAGTGGATGAGAAGTGTCTGTGCTGTCAGCTTTGGTTCCCATCGCGGCCTCTCCTCCTCGGTCGGCCCTCCCGCCCCCACCGAGGTCCCCCCCACCGGCCCTTTGTGTGTGGACCCTGCTCCCTGTGGACTCGCCGCTCTCTGGCCTTTCACATGCGACTGTGTCCAATCACCCCGCTCACCCCCCTCTGAACCCAGAGCCTCCGTCTCCATCTCCAACCAGCTCCTGACCCTGAGAGAGAGACAGAAATGGTTGTCATTGACTTGAAGAAAATGAATGCCTTGTATTAAAGAGTGCTCTGACTCATACTTTAGAAAGAGTTTATGTAACTCATTGACAGTTAATAAGTCATTTATTAACACTTTATAAAGCAGTAATAACATCTGGGTGTCTAGGACTGCATGTGAAGAATCATTAATCAATAAATTGTCCATCAAGTCTGCAGGTTAATAGTTAGTCCATAACCAGAAATGTGAAGAACAGAAATGCCAATCCTTCGAATATTTAAAGACTTGTGTTATATTTATGACACTGTGTTCCAACTTATAAAGCTTTTAGACTGAATAACATCAGAAAATGGGTGCTGATAAGTGACCTGAGAGCATGAAGAGAAAAAAACTTCCATTCATTCTTCACAATGACAGAAACCTGGCACCCACAGACAACAAAAGAAGAAAAAAAGACAGCAGGTCGATCCAACTCCTGTGAGTGAAAACAGTCGAGGCATCCATCCTTCATCGGCCCTGTCTCCACCACCTCCTCCGCGTTGTTTTCCCTCTCCTCCTGTGTCAGAGGTTTGCTGGTTTGTTGGCTTTGGCCCTCGCTGCCTGAAGGCCCGCGCTGGGTCGACCCAGCCTCGGGAGGATTGGATCACACCTTCCATAGGAGTCAGCTGTCAGATGGTGAGCTGCACCTGCTGTCTGAAGCAGGGTGGGCCCGCCGCCGCCACCGCCCAGCCAACGCCGGAGCACATAATTACTGCCTCCAAGATTATTATGCTGTTTACTCATGCCCATACGCACAACAGATGACTGTTTCACACATACAGCTCCCTCTCCCCCGCCTCTCTGCGAAGGCGTTTCACCCAGCGATGAGGAAATAGCTGCAGCCAACCAACATTCAGCCCATCCAACCAACAGGTCTGATGCCAGAAATGACCCGTAGCTATTAGCTGTTCAAACATCCCCCTCCCACATAACTTTAATTCAATTCAATGGGCCCAGTGAGAGCTGGGTTATTCTACAAGGCACAGTGTATTGCACTGAATAAAGAGAACTGCCTTTATGGCTTCGAGGCAGTGTCAGGTTTGAGGCACACAGTCCTGAGGAGAAGCAGATTTACTCACTGTTCATGGAGAATAAACAACAGCAGCTTGTGTGGACCCTCTGTTTTTATTCTGGTCTGGTTAATAAGAAAAAGGCTTTCTTCCAGCAAACAGAAAAATCACTGTAACACAACCTTAAAGCAGTAAAGCTGTGTAAATACGTACATTCATGCATGTTATGGATGTAAAATCAAACTCAGCTGCCTTCAGTGGTTCATCTTTACTGTAAAGGTTTTTATCCTTTTCAGTCTGACAGTAAATTTCATGACATGAGTCTTTCTGCTGGTGTCACTTATGAAGGGTGTTTAACTCGTTTGTTTACATGGTCGGTGGGTCGTCTTTATTACAGTTTATTGTAGAATACAATAAATAAATAAAACCTAACAGTTTTCCCTCTGTGCTGCTTAAGATGGTTGCTAAAGCACACAAATAAAAGTCGAACTGGTGGCACATTTCTCGACAACGCTGAACAAACTGAGGAAAAGCAGCTGTGTTTTTGTATTTTGTCATGATATTTATTTTGGGGTTAGTGTGCACTCGTGTAATTGGGGTTTGAAAGATTTTTATTGGGCCTGTATAATTTCATATTTTCGTCTGTTTTGGTTGTGATGTAACTGTGCATGGTCTTTAATCGCTCAGGTGGCTTCACCTTTACACGCAGGTGAGTGTGCGCAGAGGAGGAAGGAGGAAGTTTTTTTTCTTTCTTTCTCATAGATTGTAAAACTTGTTAATGCACAGTCTATACGGGTTACACCCCTCCTCCCTCCTTCCCTCCCTCCCTCCCCTCTCCGGGAGCCGTATTGAGCTGTGGGGTTGGGACATTCCTGGTTTGACGACCAGCTTCGCCGCTGCCATGATTTGCTGAGCAACTCGACACTGGCTTCAAAGATGCGTGTGTGGAAGAGGCAGCGGTAGAGAGACGGAGACCGAGGACTGAGGAGAAGTTACACTAACGGGTCAGACACACACACACACACACACACACAGGCGGAGTGTGTGCGCGCACCGGGACGGAACGCTTTTACCCAAACACGCGGACTCCAAACTTCCCAGAGAAAACTCTCCACCACCTCAGCTCCTCTTTAGACCGGGGGGAGTTGTCGCACCTTGGCCCCGAAGCCTGCGCAGCTCCGCGGGTCTGAAAAGTCTCTTTCCCCCTCCACCTCCGGCTGTTTTCATGTTCCACCCGTCGTCTCTCACTCTGAGCCCGTGTCTAATGGAGGGCCCCGTACGGATTTGCCTCCAGAAGAATGCGTTTTGCTGCTAATTCACCCGACGGCTCGCAGCTTTTGCCCTCCTGCAAGAGAGGTAAGGACGGACGGAGGGGAGGCGGAGAGGGGAGTCCGGGCCGGCTGTCTGCCTGCCTGGCTGGGTTGGAGCGGGTTGGGGGAGGCTTCGGTGTGCGCACCAGGCCAGCTGGGCTTCTCTGGAAACAACGACAGAAAAAATGAGGTTCAGAGAAGCCCAAAAGCGCAGCGTGTCGGTTTAATCAGCTCCCCAAACAGATCCGTGTTTTCTGAACTTTGTGTTGTGGTGAAAGTGGAGAGCAGCGGCGCGGAGCGGCACTGCATGCTGCGCCTGTGCGGCGCTCTGGTGAGCGGGGGCGCCCGCGTACGGACATGAATATTATGTGTTTATCCACGAATTAACTGTCCACACTATAGATTAAATGTACAAGTGCATGCCCACTACATACTCCTATTCCAAATAATTACTTTTGCAGGTTGTAGTGGCTCCTTAAGGTGCATTTTTCCTCATTACAACGAGCACACTTTGAGTCTTGAAAACGAGTTTACGTTGCGCTGTACAATAATTTGGATTTTGTTGACCTCAGGCTACATTTTTCTTAGATTATAGTTAGATCACGCATGCAGAAGCGTTTTTTTTGTGTGAAACCATGCTTTCAGATTAGGATTATTGTTCAACACTTATCTGTTATCTTGCTGCATTCTGACACAGTTCACCTCTGTTGGCTGTGAGGTGAATGAAACACAAGAAAAGGCAGAAATATTTGTTTGGTAAACAGCTCTGGCAGCTCAGGAAGGCAGCGACACTTCACTTCACATCCCCTCTGAAAACAGATGGCCTGCAGGCTGCTTTTCTGCTTTGAAAGATGAAAGAACATTTTTGGCAAATATGTCCCCGCGTTGACACATGGGTGTCAGTCCTATAAGGTGAAAAAGGACCGGGGACATGGGAAACATTGCTGTTTTCTAAAGTTATACTTTTATTCCAAACCCGCTTCAGGAGCCAAGTTTCTGCCACATTTCCCACTGTGCAGAAAGACGGTGGCTTAGACTAATATTTGAAGTTGTGCTTGTCTTTCCTCTCTCCACAGACAGAGAGCCTTTATTGTTTTAGATAATCCCCTGAGGGTGTCATAAATGTTGGTTTGTTAAATCCGTGTTAGGACTCAAATTTGGCAAGTGCACAAATTACTGTGCAAAGCGTACAAAAACAGCTGCGCCGTCCTGCCTGGATGAAGGTGTCCTTGTTTGCTGATTGGGAACGTGCTTTTTGCTGATTTCTGATTGAGGATGAAGTGTGAGCTCAGTTACATCAGTGATAAACACACCAGAGGCGAAGGGGTAATCTTTACTGGAGAGAGAAACGCTGCAGATGTGTGAGCAGTCTGATCAGTATCATCAAACAGCTTTTGCTTCGTTCCTCTTGGCTCAGTTTTACTCTTTTCCTCAGCATCTCACTCGTCTCTTAATGTGGGAAATGCTCCAAAAGCATGAAACGTTTTGGGTTTGTCTATAAAAAGGCCTCACCAGCGGCTCAGGACCGAGCGTGAACGTGTGTGCATGAGCTTATTCTCCTCAGGTCTTGCTGTGTTGTGATGTGCACCGCTGCACATCAGGAACTTTGAGGATGACAAACCAGAACGTTACAGTTCTTCACTCTGAGACTTTTCCTTTGGAGCGTTAATTCACATCATTGAATTCCTCATTTTTTATGACACATACGTGATGTTAGTTTGTTGCTAAAAGTCTTTTTTCATCATACACTGCACAAACGCAAGAGGCACCATAAATATTGAGGATTGTTAATGTACTATCAGCGATAAGGCGAGTCTTTTTGAGCACAAATAAAAAAGGATGACGGGGTAACAGAGATAGTAACGATGTGTCTGCTGAGACAAGTCCCTCGCTTTTTTTCCCCTCAAGTAATTTCCTCTGTCTGCCGTTCACCCCTATCATCAGGGCTTCACAGGGACTTTTGTTACATACGGGTAACTCTCAGAAAACCGAACACTTAAAAGTTATCAAGAACAAAGTCTTGAGTCCCTGTCGAATGCATGACACCCAGCCAGTGGGACACACATGGCTGCCCTCGGATAAAACACTTTCAAGTTCAAACAGTCGCCCCAGCATTGTTGCGGTGGTGGGGGACAAGAAGACACTTCCGATGCCTTTCAGATCCTTTCAGTGCTCCCCAATATTGGGTGAGCTTTTGACAGGGGCAGAGAGAGATTTGCTCTTTGTGTTCAGGCTCGGACGCTGACGGCGTTCACTCCGAGGCAGAAATCCTCCCTCAGGTTTTTAATGCTGCGTCTGTTCCAGGGTTTTTTTTTCCTCTGAGGTGTTGTCATTTTATTCTCTGTGGCCACTTTCCTTCAACCTGCCTCATTTTAACTTCATTCACTCCACGATTTCCCACATTTCCTTCACTACTTTTCTCCGTCGCCGCTGCACTGGCTGCGTTCTGGTCAGCTCGTGGACAAACTGGTTGTCCGTTGTTGCTGGAAACATTTCAACATTGAGTTTTTGAAACAGAAAATAAAAACATTCCTCTTTCAAATGACAGAATAGATGCAGAAATCCAAGCTTCATTAAGAAAAGCTGCTGAACAGAAGGAGTATTTTCAGTATAACTGACCATGTTGTCATTGTGTGGGATTTTCCCTGCAGTAACGACGTGTCAGATATGTGACTGAATCAGACGACAGAGCCTCCAAATCATTTCTTTTTTGTTTTCATAGCGTGTTTTTGTGACTTGTAGGGAGATTAATAAACCATTAATGGCCTGGCTCTTATCAGACAGGCCTGAACAAAGCCCAGCTATGCCATTAAGCGAGTTTAAATAATGTTGAGCCATTAGGGTGCTCGCTAATGATAAACACATGTTGCTGTAGGAGAACTATGTTAAGTGGGCAATTTGAATGTAAGCATGTGTAATGATACCAGCCCCTGCTCTCATAATGGCTCTCTTGATTTTTCTGATCTATTACAATCACACAAGCACATACGCTCCAGCAAGGACAAGTGATTGTTGAGTAGTAGCAGTTGAACACTTGGTTTTAAGGGTTTCATTGAGGCTAAAATGAGGAAGTGAGCTTGTAGGAGAGTTAAAATCTTTTAGTTTTGGCATTAAAATGAAGAACTCTTTGTTAGCTCTGATAGAGTAGTCGATAAGTTACTTGACGGACAATTAATCAATGAATAAGCTCAACATTTTCCAGTTTCAGCCTCTAAAATTAGCATATTTCCTTCTGTTAATATCCTAATCAGAAACGTGATATTTTCAGGTTTTGAAATGAACAAAAAATGCAGTTTAAAGGCTTCGTGATTGGCGTTTTTCACTTATTTCTCCAAGTTAACATGAATTGAAGTGAAAGAAATGGTGACAGATGAAAACACTTCCAGCTGTTAAAGAGTCTCAGTGGATAAATGTCTATCAGAGGTGAGTGTGGTGGGAGAGGGTGTGTCTATATGGGTGACTAAAGTATATTTTGGGCACCTCCCACACTCCCCTGTTTTCTAGGCCGTACAGTTTTGAGGCCAGGCAGCAAACCTCAGCCCTGGCCCTAAAGCCAATGGAAGTGAATTGAAAACCTAAATCACAATGTGGCGTGGTTGTTTATTTGGTTTCACGCTGTGATCTGTCATTTTATTGCTCCGGAGGATCAACCTTTGGCTGCAAAAATTGTTTTGAGAGTCATAAAACAGGAGAAAAATCTGAATTTTGAGCAGCCACCTTATTTTTCATCACCATCACAATATTTTGACAGCTAGAATTAAGTCGTACTCGTTTTCTAAATCTCTGATGGCTAATCCATTTCAGCTTCTTAGTATAATAAAGTAGAATTTAGTGAACTGCTGTATGGTTGACATTTGACCCTCCAGGCAACTATTCCCAAACTAAAACCTGGCTTGTTTTGAACTTGTGACACATGGCCCTCCTTTTACTCTCATTGCTCAGGGATTGTGTCATACTGCAGCATTTTTCCCATTTTCTAACGCTGGCCTTTACTCTGCGAGCTTCAGCTCCCATTCGTCAAGGACAGACCCAGAGCTCGGGCCTCATTAGGTGGACAGAGGAGAATTTTAGGCAGCGTGCCAAAGAGCGTCCATGTTCAAGGAGCCGGGGGGTGCTGATTGACAACACCCAGCAGCCATGAGCAGGGGCTTGATGGGAAAGATGGGCAGGTCAGAGAAGGAGTTTGAGTTCTTGTCACTGCTGGTTTGGTGAGTGCACCCTGCAGCTGTGGCGCCAACAGAAAGGACTTTCCAACCTCCGTCTCACTCACTGAATTTATTCTAGGGAAAAGCTGTGAGTAGGACTGGACGAACTGAAGCAGCCATGAAGGCAAACGCAGTAGCCGAAGGTGTCACTTTCGTTTATACGAAGCTGTCATTAGTAGCACTTCTTATCTGCTCTGAGCTCAGACTCCGTCATTATTTTACGTACACAACGCATACGTCTCTCAGTGGGACCCCCTCCCCGTTTCTTCCATGTCCCCCTACTCTGACAGATGATCCAAACAGCCCGGCACTGACTCGCTTTACTATGCAAGCATGTTACTCCAGCAGGTTACAGATAGGCTGCGTGCTTCCTCCGCCACAGCTCCTCTGAAATGTCAAAGGTGAGCCGACTGTAGCCTGATGTATACGCCAGCTTTCAACAGATGGTCGCGTTGAGTTTCTAAAAATTCAGAACCTTGAAAGACCTGAAACTGGATAATGACTTTCGAGCGATTTAAGAAATGAAACGAGAAACATCAGGACCTAATTGTCAAGACAAACAAACAGTTTTTGGAGCAGCAGAAACAGATGTTCCAGCCAGCCACCGAAATGCTGCGGGACGAAGCGGTGCAGGCTGGAGATAGGCAGGGCGGAGAGGTCTGCTTCTTCTCCGTGGACGGTTTGTTTTCTGTTAATGCAATGGAAATACACGCCTCAGCTAAATATATATATATGTCTGCGCTCTCGATATGATAAGGGAATGGAAACCAATCCCACACACGACGCTTTGAGGAAGAACACTCTGTCCAGGCAGGTCCAGTTCGTGAAAATACCTCCGCAGCAGATGAGAGAGCAGCTTGTGGGACACACTTTGATAGAGACCATGATTTCCACTGTCGGAAAAAAATCTGCTCTATTATGAGTCGGCTTGATGAAAAGACCAAAAGTCTTTGACAGGCTGCAAAACACTTTGTCGGTCCTGAGCTGTGAGAAGCACACTACAGAGTGTCTCACTTCCTGTAGATGCCTTCTATAATGTGCTCATAATTATTCGAAGGAGTGCTTTTTGGCTTGCGTATAATATATTGTGTGTGCCTTTAACGTGATGCAGAACGCCACATGTATGAGGGAGAACAAAGAGTTCCCCAGCAGGGTTCGACGTGGCATTTTTCAGGCCTCACCTCTTGCCAGTAACAACAATTTTTCTCATAATTGTCAAGCAAATACATGATGAGACCCATTGTTCCGCAGCCTTGTCTTGTGTAGTTTCCTTAACGATTCCTCAGCCCGAGGGAAGATTTCAGGGAGTGAACTTCTGAACCGAACCCTTGCTGACAGCTCTCACAGAAACAGTATTTCAGAACATGCGAGGGGATTTTTTTTTTGCATCCTCAGCGTCTTCCTGTTTGCAAGATTCATTTCTTTTTCCCTTCCTGAAACTGACCCTACTAAATATGCCTGACTTAGTCCGTCGCCTGAGCGCGGGCCCCAACAGTTAGAGCCTTCTCGAAACTGTGAGCAACCACAGCTTTCTATTTCAAATGTTGAACCAATAAGTCACATCTGACATGGGTTTTCTGCGAACCAGAATGTGCGCGCTGTTGAAAAGCCAGCGCAAGGATCAGCAAGACTATATTAAGGCAAAACTAGTGGCTGGCACTCCCCTCCGGCTGACAAACAGGCTACTTGTTTGAAGGGCTGTTTTTCTCCCAGATCAGAGTGTGAGGCAGTGTGGGTACTGCTGCTGCCTGCCTCCAGGCCTGTGGTTGTGGGTGCCATTTTGGGCCTTCCCCGCTCCAAGATGTAGCCCCTTAGGGAGCAATGCAACCCCTCATTTATCAAAGATATTCAAAGTGAGCGGAGGGATTTCAGTCAGGAGGGTAAAACACATGGCTGGTGCAGCCTTCTGCATTGTTCTGTTTTGAGAGCAGATACTCGGCGTGCTGCGGGATGTGTTCTTGCCTTGCGACAGATGGAAACACATCTCTGCTTTGACTGACGGGAACCAAGTAAAGTAAATCACCGTCATGTCTTTGTGGCGCTCTTACACAGTAGCAAACGTACACAAAGAACGCAGTGAGCTAACATGCGTCACGGTTTCTGTATTATTGCTCTGTTTTGCTGTTGTCATGAGGTTGTGTTTCTCTTGGCGCCATCGGAGCACTACGTCATCTGCAAAAAGCTCCTCACCTCCAGCGCTGCAGCAACGAGCAGCCTGGACCCTAAATATGCTGGAGAGGTTTTTACGACTTGACCCAGAGCCAAAAGTGGAAACTCAGATGATCTGTGTGTTGATGTATCACCACCAAGTTTGTTTTGTGATCACTCGATTGCCGCACAACAAGCGTGGAGTGTTACAAGGCGAGACGGATAAACATTTAGACAAACTAAATAAAGCCTTTACACGCTCTTTTTGGGACTGTATATTTATCTTTGGGTCCTCGAACTTGTTCGTACAGGGGAGCTGGTTTGTTTACTTGGTTTTTTTTTTTTTTTGCAAGAGATCTGTGGAATTGGTGAAGGAGACTAATTATCTTTTAACCGTTTTACATGTGTTTGTTTTTGTTCTGCTGGCTGGCTGTGAAGCTCAGCCCCCCATCAGCCCGCGCTGTGTACGGCCATGGCTCCGTTACATTTGCAGAGTCAATTTGTCATCCTGAGAAATGAAAATACTCCATGTGTACTTTTCTTTCTCACGCCTCTCAAGTGACAAACAAAGAAGAGGCAAACGCCGTGAAAGCGGTTTTATTTCTGGTCGGGTTTGACTTTGCAGAACTGTGTTTCTTCCTCGCATCTATTTGGACACCTTGTCATTTTGTTTTTGTTGCGCATGTTTGAAGTAACATTATTCAATATATGTTTTAGTTTGAAAGTACTTTTGGTCAGCAGCCAGGGACCTATCGGGAGGAGACAGAGCAGAAACTGTTGTGTGCGTCTTTGCTGCTTGTTGCTGTAGAGACGCAGGCAGTGATGGAATCCAGGAGAGCCGGGGAGGGACGAGGGACTGCGCTGAGGGGAGAAGGGGTGGGGACAGCTGGATCAGATCACTGCATGCCCATATTTCACAGCCCACACAACGGCATTTAAAAGCACTGATAGTGTCTTGACTCCCCCGGAGAAGGTGGACATTTTCAAGGCATTTGGCAAACTTGATCATTTTTTCCTCCCCTGCATGTTTTCCCATCATCTCTCTAATCAAGGCTGATATTGAGGAATGTGAATCTGTGGCCTCCTCTGCCTCGGTGCCACGGCTGCACAATCCCAGCTCCCCTCTCGCCGGGTGTGATGAATCAGACTCTTGGCACATGTTGGAGATCAGTGTTATAACACACCCTGCGGGCAAGACGGCCCTCTTGTGCATTCCTCCTTTCCATCAGAATTACCTTTTCGGCAGAGCAGACGTTCCCTCGTGGGCTGAAAGGCCTGTGAAATCAGCCGGAAGGGCCCAGAGAGCTCTGACAATGGAGAAGGGTTGTTAGTTACATGCGCTTTGCAAAAGGTCTCGAGGTGGCCTTGTATGGTGGCGATACCCGGGGATCTGTTTCCAGTGTCCGAGGCCGCTATTGAGTTTCGCTCCTGTGGTTAATCCCGCTGTTCAGGACCTTGGGAACAGCCGTACCTCCCCCTCCCCCTCGCAGATTCCCAGGAAAAAACAAGACATTGCAGAACAATCTCCAATTAAGATGGGTCTTACATACTGTACCATTCAGTCCCCACTCTCTCCCCTCTGTCTCAGTCTCTCCGTCTCCCTCCCTCTCTCTCCCCTCTCAGCTCTCTGTTTGTGTCCTCGGCCAACAAGCCTGGGGGTAGAATTAGCGCTGTCTCCCAGGTCCCGGCCCTGGCACTTCGGGAGGGTCAGGCTTTGGTGAACGGGGATGCTGGGGGGGGGAGAGGAGGTGAAGGGAGGGTGTGTGTCTGTCCTCGGTAAACAGGGCTTTGTGGGATGTGACTGTCTGATCCCCGGGGGCCTCTCCTTTCATTCCTGCTCTCGTCTGATCCCACGGCACAGTGTTGCCGTCGGGGGCCGCGGCGTCTCAGCGTTCCGGGACCCGCTCGGCCCCGCCGTCACCCTGCGCCTCCCGGAGCGCAGCAGAGTCTGAGCAGCAGACTGTCCTTGAACATGTATCTCATTTGTCTTCTGCAGTCTCACTCACTTTAAATGATTTATTAAGGAGACTTGCATTAACTTTCTGCAGGATGTCAAGTTCAGACAAGGGCAGTCATTTTGTATTATTGATCGACTAAACCCCTCCAATGAGAGTTTCTCCTTCAGGCCCCTCTTCTTTCCCTCCTAATTCCCTTATTTGATTCCAAATCATGTCTCTCTTTCTCTTTCTCTCTTTCTTTAGCTCACTCCCCTTTTCTAAGCCTGTCCCACTTTTAATAACGTCTCAGTCTTTAATCAGGCAGAGTTAGGCCATACCAGAGGCCCAGTGTTTCCACTCATTAGTTTCCTCTGTGGCCCCGGGCTGCCTCAGCGGGCTCACCCAGACCAATAGAAGAAGCCCATAATGGTCCCCTAGAGTCTCTTCTCTCGGGAGGCTCTTCCCAAGTTTCTGGGCCGAGCTGAATGCAGTCAGGCTGAATCATCAGTCAGTTTTGGCAGACGTGGGTGCGCGCTCAGCCATTATCTGTACGTCTCTATCTCCGAGCCAAAAAAAGAGGGAGGAGAAATGAGCGGGGCTCGGCAACTTTTCACCTCCCGCTGAATGTTTCACCTCTTTCTACCCCCGGCTCCTTTTACTCCTCTCTCAGACACTCTGTTTTCTCTCATATGCCCCCCCCCCCCCCCCATCGCCTCTCATCTTCTTGTTTTGAATTTATCTACCATCTCCTGTGTGTGTGTGTGTGTGTGTGTGTTTCTCTGTCTCTTTCGGTGTATCCGTCGCTGAGGAATGTGTGCTGCAGATCCTCTGTCCGTGAGATGTGGGGCGAGTGCAGACAGGTTTGGGGTATAGCATGTGAATCAGCTTCAGCGCACAGGTCAGATTAGACCATCATACCAGAAAAGACGTGCTCTTTCTCTTACACCCCACTGCTCCTTTACCCTCAACGTCTTTATCTTGAACTCTGAGCTTCGTTCAGCTCCAGGCATTTCTTACCATTCTCTCTTTTTTGAAGCAAACCTTGTCTGGTTTATCGTATCACACCGCTGGTATTAATTGCCAGGCCAGTCACGATCGGCCCCTGTTATCGAATCAGCGCTGGAGCTGCCTCGTGATATTTGCTGTTGGTTTTTATTCAGCTGTGCAGTCTTATGAAGTGAAGGGACCAGGCCCCCGCCTCAGTCAGCAGCACCAGTTGTGACCTGTTCTTCCTCTGCCCTCCGGGTCTTTGATGCTCCGCCGCGTTGCTTTTGTCCCTGTTTACCCAATATGACAGGGATATGGGCCAGCCCCACATGCGGGCAGATGGGCCTTTGAGCAGTTCCTGCAGGGAGGAGGCCAAAAAGAAGTGCAGGTGCTAACCCTGACATGCTTCACCCCCCCCCACACACCCTGGAAGTCGAACCCCTTTCCCTTCCCTGAGGGCAGCCTGTCAGAGTGTTTATTTTCTCCTGTGTCATCACCAGGGATCCCTCTTGTCCTGCGAGGGGATGTATGGTGCTATTCCTGTGTCTGAGTTTTGTATTACTTCCATGATGGATAAATAAAGGTGCTGCCTCCCAACAGTATGTGGATTCCTCTGGAAGGGAGTTTGACAGATAGAAGACAAGAAATACAAAATAAGTGAGTTTCAAAGGGCCACAAGCTGTCAAAGAAGACTGCTGTTTTTTCCTGCTTTCACACACTTAAGCCGTCTGTCAGTCAAACATCTCCCAGACCTGCACGGGTCAACCCCCAAAAAAGAGGAACTTTTCCACTTGAACTCACTGACACTAACCTCATTTATTTTCATAAACTGTCTCTCAGTGTCTGTATATCAGCTTTCAACAGCAGAGAGTCTGTTTTCTGGGCAGGATGTCTCTTCAATTTATAGCTGCTTGATCCCGCCTTGAGAGCGGCCACGCATCTACAACATAAGTGCAAAAACAGAGCGTAACAGAAGATCAGATTTGGGATAGAAGGAGGAAATCTGGAACACAGGATTTTTTTCCTTGAAGCAGTCTGGGGAAGGAGAAGGAGAGCGGTGGAGTGAGGGAGTGGGCTGGCCGGGACCAGAGGAGACGGCTCTCAGGCCGATCAGGCTTCATTTGACAGGGACTTCCTCTTTGTCAAAGGGCCACTCTGGCTTTTGTCTGGGCGTCTGCTCGGGAGGAAGCAGGACTTGCCTTTCCATGCAGCCGGTGCTGCCAGCATCAGGATGGCTCTCTGTGATGAGGGATACACGATATCCTCACAGTGTCTGTCTCCACTGAGGCGGCTTCATGGTGGCGGATGTCAGAGGAAAGCCAAACAGATAAGAAGCAGGAATGATGCCCCTGTGTTTCCTATCGATGGGCCAGATAGGCAGCCGTGTGTGTGTGTTTACACAAGGGCAACCGGTCGGAGCTGTAGGGCCCAACTGCTACGCCCACTTGGAGGAAGTAATTGGTTAAAATAAGAAGGAGAAACAAAGGTGGATACAGAGATAGAGTTACAGAATCGGCTCCAGTTTCTCATCGTACCGTGTGCCAATGTGCCTGCGCTTGGCTGTGCGTTTTTATAGCGCTGTTGTTATTATTGTAATTATATATCATTATTCCGGCAGAGAGAGAAAGATAGTTTCCACTGATGACATGGGGGCAGTGTGCAGAGCCTGTTGCAACTCGTGGGATGGAGAAACGCTAGCCTGCGAGATGTGGGTTTGATCTGCCTGAATGAGCATGCACACGCTTAAACTGGAGCCTGAGATGCAGCGTGTACACGACGTACATAATGAAGTACCATCAGTCCTGAAGTCACAGCTGCAGACTGTGTTCACTGCTGTGGCACTTCAGTCAGAATCAAGCAAATTTGAACTGTTGGAAAAGCAGCGTCGTCGTTTTATTTTCCAGTTTTTAGTGTTTCTTTGAAGCACTTTTACTCTTGTTTTGTGTGGAACGTCTGGTCATGTGTATGAAAACTGTGTGTGTGTGTGTGTGACAGAGAGAGAGCTGGAGGTGACCTCTGGGGGCTGGTCCAGGGCCACCAGACACCCGCTGGTTCACCCTCTCTCTCTGCTCTTCCCTGACCTTTGACCTCGGGGTGAGAAGGGGGCGTGAGCCAGGAGCTGGGAGAGTTTATTATTTCCTGCTTCTTCTTCTTCTTCTCTCCTCCTCCTCCTCACCTCAAGAGAGAGAGTATGATGAAGAAAGTGAGAATGCGTACATGGATAAAGCATCTGTTTCTCATCGTCCCTGAAAGAATTAGCAAACAGAAATCAATCAACCAATCATTTTTATTGTTGATTCATAGTTCATATTATTTATCAAGCAAATTTGCAGAACATTGGCTTTTTTTAGATTTTCACATGTGAAGATTTGCTGCATTTATCCTTTTCATACAGGTGTAAATTGAGTTAGTAACAGTTGGATGACAAAACAACATCAATTTGAAGAGGTCACTTTAAAGAATCAGTCAACAGATTCATTGATAATGAAAATAACTGTTCAGTGCTGCACACCAGCTCGTCATTTTCTAGCCGTACTACAGCCTCGAGAGGAGTCTAAACAAATTGACCTGCTTGAGTGTCGAACAATGTTTAGGTTCGAGAGTGAGGGTTAGAAACCTGTTCAGCTTCACCGATCCCACCCAGACATCATCCTTTTAATTTGACCCACCCTTCAGCCCCGGTCGGCCCTTCCGCTAACGTCTGCGAGCCACCGAAGCGCTAGTGTGAATATCACAGCTGGACGGCCATTGTCCCGCCGGCCTCAGGCTCAAACCCTGGTTACCAAACCAGGAACCTGGGATCAAAGCTTGCCCGGATTACTCTTAGAAAAAGGAGGAGGAGGTGCCGCAGTCGGAGGGGGTCGAGTTGAAAAGGATAGAGGAATGCTCCTAATTACGTGCCCTCCAGTGTGTCTGGGCCTGCACTTCAGGCTACAGTGAACCTATGAGGAAGCAACACAGTGTGACAAGAGAGTGATATTAAGAGTGAGGCGACAGTCTCTCCACCGCCACTCCATTAGCGGGAGATCTCAGCGGCGCAGTGGGAGAGAGAGGCAGGGGGGCAAAGAGGCTGGACATTCCAGCCTCCGTGGAGACCCTGAAGTGGGCGAGAAGAGGGGTCAGAGGAGAGGGTGGGACGTGGAGATCAAGGAGTGTGTAAAGAGGATGTGTCATGAAGATTAGAGGGATTGTCGTACAGGATTCATTTGGAAGCTAATAGATTATTTTTCCCACTCAGATCCACCTCTGAAATCCTCCTCCGGCTTCTTTTGTCGTTTATTTCTGTCTGACCTCTTCTTTTGCTCATGCACATGCTGTCATGTTTCCATGCAGAGCTCTGGTTTGATGTGTTTTTCCTCCCTTCTGTGTGTTGCAGGTTTGCTGAACCGACCAGAGTGTGCGCGCTGGGCAACACGGCTGCTGGCAGGGGTCAAAGTGCACCATGGACAGTGGCCTAAGGGTCCTCCTGTCCACTGTGCTGTGTCTCAGCCAGTCCCTGATTATCAGCTGCTCATGTAAGCTGTTGTCCTCCTCTCACCTCTGCACGGGCGGAGGTGGTCAGAAACCACAAACCACTTTTTTTGCATGAACAATGGAGTGAATGATTATGTAATGTGAAAAGTGTCCCTCATGTTGATGACTAAGTAGCTTTAATGAGCAGCTGTTCTGAGCGTTAAAGCTAATGTACGCTACCTGCCCGGCACCAAACGGCAGACAGATTAGCTGGTGAAGAAAGTGCTAAAGAGCCAGATTTTTTTGTTTGGAGATGTTGGAGATCAGAACAGAGCAAAAATGGGGGTTAAATATTATATAACTTTAACCTGACTCAGAATTAAGGCTGCTGTAGCTGTGTCTGCTAGGATGCGTTAGCCAGCTTGTCGTTGAGTTTCCTGCTCCCAAGTGTCCAAGAAGATAAATTATTGCAACTTTAAAGTATTATTTGGGACTCTCTAAACACTCTTTTTGGTTTGAAACATCTGCTGATGGGGTTACAGAAACAGCACAGCAGGCAGCACAAACTCAGTCAGGGAAAAGGATGAAGACGTCAGCGCTCGCCAAGTGGATGCACTGATAATGGATCCTAGATAAACCTCATGCAGAGCCATGCAGATAGTTTCTAGTCCAGGAGATGTTTGTTTTGTTCTGGTTGCAGGCAAAAATCTATATGCATGAGAGTGTGTTTTTCTGATTTTGTAATAATGACCACCCTTAACATTATCAGTGATTTTGAATTCTGAACCCGTTGTCCTCTGCTCCTGTCTCCTCACCAGCTCAGTATCCCTTTTTCCGCTCTGAGCCTGCCTCCCTGGTTCAGAGTCGAGGCTCCGTTGCTCGTCTGCTCTGCTTAGTAAGTCCTCCGTCCGCGGTGGTTTCCTGGCGCTTCAGAGGCCGTCCCCTGGACCAGGACACCCTTCCTGGTGTGGAGCTCAACGAGGGCTCCCTCACCATCTCCTCCCTTAAGCCCAGCCATGCTGGCGTCTACCAGTGTGTGGCACACTTAGACCGTGGGCTGGCCATCGCCAGCCGCCTCGCGCGCGTGGCCATAGCAGGTACGGATACAGACAATTACCCCTCTGTGCACACTTCTACTCACTTCAAGGCGGGGGGCTTAAGAAAAAGAGGAAGTTGCCTTGAGAAAGGGAAGGCCATTTTGTGAGTGTTGAACACTTAGGAAGAATGCCTGTCCTCGGCGGCCTGCTGCTGAGTGGCGGAGGGGAAGGAAGCAGTAGGAGTTTTTAACCGGGCGCCCTTCCAGATGCCTCTTGACCGGTATCCTTAATGAGCCTTGGGCTTTCCTGTGTAGTGTGTTATGTTCCTGCTGGGATGCTGCTTGCTGTCGGACACTGCACTAAGCGGTTGACCCTGATCTGGAACTGTATCAGGCATGAATAGAATCACTCACTGCAACAATAAACAAACCCAGTGATCCAACACAAACAGCTCAGCTCAAGTAGCGCTGTTCATTCCTTCCTTCTTGACTGTGATATTCTGCACATATTAGAGTGAGTTTAACTTCTCGTTGTCTGTCACTGCAGAAATCTCAGAATATGGAGACGGCAGACGGCGGTCGCTATCAGTGCAGGAAGGCAGCACTGTTCTGATAGAGTGTCCTCTGCCGCACAGCGTCCCCCCAGCTCTTCCCAGACTAAGAGTACGAGGGGAGCGGATAGAAGCGTCCACAGGTTTGTTTTAAACCAGCAGCCATTTTGAATAATTAATTAATATCACCATATGAAATCACAGGCACCATGACGTAAGAATTTGTTCATTTTGTCCCCTGCTGCTGTTACTGAAGCGGCCGTTTCCTTCTCTTCTCAGGCGACTATTTAGTTCTTCCCTCTGGAAACCTTCAGATTATCTCTGTGTCAGCCCAACACCAGGGCATGTTTAAA
This sequence comes from Chaetodon trifasciatus, assembly GCA_037975065.1. Lineage (NCBI taxonomy): Eukaryota > Metazoa > Chordata > Actinopteri > Chaetodontiformes > Chaetodontidae > Chaetodon > Chaetodon trifasciatus. The sequence continues at coordinate 5,382,444 of JBBMOE010000027.1, read as the reverse complement.
TGTGGTGCATTCAACCCTGTTACAGGGGAAACCGTCATGCAGCCTCATGGTACTAAACTATCAGTGAAACGTAAGTCTGGTGACACTTGATGTAAGATTCAGTTTTTTTTTTGTGTGTGTGTCCGCTGTGTGATCTAATATGGTTCCCTTGTTTAGATTCAGACTCCTCGGCCCCAGTACGGATAGTTTATCCCACCTCCCCAGTGACTGTTCCGGTGCAGCAGTCGCACCCGCTCATACTGGAGTGTGCCGTGTCTGGTAGTCCTGCACCAGCAGCCAGGTGGTTTAAGAACGGTAAGGAGGTCACACCCGGGCCTTCTCACCAACGACAGCACAACAACCTGGCCTTTGCTGCTGTGACGAGGGGCGACGAAGGGAGTTACACCTGTGCTGCTGAGAGCGAGCAGGGGACCGTGACCTCCGCTAACTATACTGTGAATGTTCTTGGTAAGAGAAGGACAAGAGTGGCTGTTGGGGGTGTGGGGACTGCCTGCAGCAGACCTCATGGTGATGGTAACCTTTCGGCCTCTCCTCCACAGAGCCTGTGTCAATCACAGAGGGCCCGACCAACCAGCACGTCTCTCCTGGCGCCTCCGCTCGTTTTACCTGCGCAGCGAAAGGAAACCCTTCCCCAAACATCACCTGGCTGTTCAACGCCAACCCCATCACCCCGTCGCATCGCTTTCAGATCTCTGGATCCTCACTTGTTATTACAGACGTGACACCACAGGACGAGGGCGTGTTTCAGTGTCTGCTGGACAACGGGATTGGCTCTGCACAGTCATATGGGATACTTACGACGCAGTCAGGTGTGTGTCAGTTAAACTAACACGTTCCTTGGCCTTAATGTGGAGATATGTCAACACAGCGTGTATTAGTAAATGGCTCAAACCCACTGAGTGCTTACGAAAGGCACGAAACAAAGAATGAAACAACATTTTTTGCTTGTTTGCTTGTTTGTTTCTGAGGGGTCAGGGGTTATTTTCGTTGTTGATGAATCTGTCATTAATGTTTTTGTTTTATAAACAATCAGTTCGTCCATAAAATGTCAGAAAATAATGAATGATGCTCACATGTTGACTGATCCAAAGGTGACATTTTCAAATGTCCTGTTATTTATTAGTTATTGTTTGTGGCATTTTTGCCTCTATTTGAAAGTGACAGGTGAAGAGGCAGACAGGAAATGGGAGAGTGAGGTCTGTGCACTGTGCACCAACACATCAAAATCCAAAGATTTTCAAATTACAGTGATATAAAGCAGCAAATCCTCACATTTGAGCTGCCGAAACCAGAGAATATTTGACTTTTTTGCTTGATATAATAAATTATTCATCCCTACTGTTGCCAGCATTTCCCTTTAATTCGCCTTTCAGAACACTTGAAGCGAGATAAAACTCGGGTCTAGTGCTGCATTGCCTCTGTGCAGCACTTTGAGATCATGACTAATCTAACAACATGAGAGTGTGCGCTGACTCTGGGGGGCTCGCGGAGCTCCAGAGTTTGTGGACCCAAAAGGGAACAGTTTGAGAAACGCCACATTGCTGCAGACTGTTACGAAAAATCTTGCTGGTGTTGGAAAGGGCGAAGGCATCTTACCAGGCGGGGTCTCTGAGGGCCTGCACATACAGTATCTGCAGGGAGTCCTCGCTCTGAGTGTGAATGTGTGTGTGTGTTTTTCTGAGGCCTGGTAGGAGAGGCTTAGCCAAGGCCGCCCTCCTCCTGAGCCTTGAACTGAGCTTGAGCGTGAGAGTGAGCTTTGTGCACGCCGTCGGGGATAAGCCCCCGGACGCTGGAATGTAAGGAGTAGCCGCGGAGGGTTATGACGAGGACCAGACCACCCAGCTGTCAACATCATACACAACTGCCTTTTATTTATTAACACATCACAACCCTCCCCCTCCTCCACCAGTCTCCCCCAGGCCTCCCCTCTTCTCCCTCCCCGGCGGCTGTACGCCACGGCCCCATTCCTCAGCTCGCCCCTCTATCTGTAGAATGATTAATACAGCTCCGGTCGGTACACAGGGAGTACAGATCAGACAGGATCAGGAGAGTTCACTGCGAAACGTTTGCTCGCCTTCCACACACCACAGGAAGAAGAATGAGATTTAATATCTGTTGCTGCAGAACACGTTTCCACACAGAACATAATGATAAGACGAGGAGCGGGGTATGCCCAGCGGAGGTAAACACCCTGAGGTCAGTCTGTGCTCGGCTGTTTTTTAGGTACCAGGAACGGGAGCTTATCGAGCCTCCTGCCTTCAGAGTGAACGGTGTCACTGGTGTGTGTGGACTGCTATTGTATTTCATGGCAGAGAGCAATCTGAAGGTGTTTGCTTTTCTGTTTGGTATCATTGTTTGCATCACACCTGCTTTCATCTGTTAAGTGGGATGTACCGCACGGGAGATGTGGTGTCCTTAGTCTGTCATGCGATTGGTTGTTTCCTCCAAGTCGTTCCCGTCCGTCCCCCTGACAAAGTTAGCAGAGATGATTGACAGAAAACGAATAAAGATCAATAGTGATAACTGTTAAGACATTACCTAAATAATCATTAGCTGCAGCCCTACTCAAAAGCACCACATCAGGAAGGAGCTATTGTGACGTCAAGGCAGTCACTTAGGATTATAAAAAGACGTTCACTCGTCCTCCAATAAGCTGGGCTCTGTCCAAACTGAGGCTCCCGTCTCTGCTGGTAATCCTTCGTGATTTACCGTCACATTTACTCCCAGGTGTTCGTCCATCCATCTAATGGATCGACCTTTTTCTGGGAAGGCCCTGGCAGCGAGTCTCTGTCCAGGTGTGGGAGCACTTACTGAAGATATATCACTGGCTCCTCTCCGTCAGGATGGCGAGGCCGCTGTGGCCTGAATTGCCTCGTCCTGTATGAGCGTGTTGGAGGAGGAGCCGCGGCTGTGGTTAAACTCTGAGTCAGAGCTGTGGAGAGCGGTGAAGGGCAGAGGGAGGGAAGGAGCAGGAGAGTGAGGAGGACTGGATGTAGTGCTGGGGTCTGATTCTCTCCGGTATTTTAATGGTTGGCGTGTGGAATGTGTGGCAGCTGGCTGCAGTCCCAGGATCAGGTCTAGTATTACCAGCTCCGGGTCTGTTTGTTTTACAAAATGACCCGGTGCCGCACACTAAACAGCCCGAAACTGGACCCAAGACACTGCAGCGTGCCCCTGTGGCAAGCCTTGCTGCTTTAACCCCCCCCCCATCCACTTGTTTAGGTTTTAATATTCAGTTATGGAGCTCTTTGACCTCAGCGGTGTGGCTCAGAGTCGAGCGGTTCCTGCTCTTGTGGGCTGTGCCCAGTGTCCTCCAAATGTCTGTGAAAAATTCCACCCGGGCTCTGCCAAGCTGGTGTCAACCATAATAAGGCTCCCAGCTTGCATGATTTGTCCAGGTGGACCGCTCTGGCGCTGGCGAATTTAATGAAAAAAAAACAAACAAAGCGTGATTGTGTGGTGCTGCAGAGGTCCAGGTCCTTCTTGTTTTTTTATGTAGATTAAAAGGCTTGTTCCAAATGTAGAACTTTCCAGCACTGCTTGTCCTCTGTGGACTTGTAGGGCCACCTCTGTTGGCCACTGACTGCCAGTGTTGCCATTGCTTCAGCTTTTATTACGTCGTGCTTTCTGCAGTGATGGGTGTCCAAAACTCTGCACGAGTCCAGGTTCTAACCACCATAAAATATACCAATGCATGCTGTAATCTTACACAGGAAATACAGCATGTTAGAGGGTTTTTTTCTTGCAAATTGATTGCAGTATTAGCTAAATCTGATTGATCGTGACTCCCAAAAGGCCGTATGTCTTGTTTGCATAATCCCAAAAATGAAATGGCTTTCTGAAAATGGTGGAGCTGAAGTTTAATAAAAAAGGTCTTATCTTTTTCTCTCCATGACAGATCCTCAGCTGGGCTCCACTGCCGGTGTGCTGCTGGAGGCCTCACCATCGCTGAACCCCATGCAGAGCGACGAGGGCCACGAGCGCTTCCTGACCGAAGACGAAGGCGACACCGTCAACCTGCCGGCCGATCGAGGTCCCGACCGTCCGACTCCAGAGGCGCCGATCATCATCAGCCCGCCTCAGACTCACAAGCCCGACGTGTACGACCTGGAGTGGAGGGCCGGTCGTGATGGAGGGAGTCCGATCAACGCCTATTTTGTTAAATACCGTAAGGTGAGGCATGGTTCACCTCTTTCCTTTAAGCGTTTTGCCTAAACCAGCTGAGAATGGGTGAATTTAATGTGTTCATTAAGGTAAGACCCGGACCTGAACTCACTCAGAGGTTGGTGATTTTCCTGTGTTTGTTCAGTAAAAAGCTCACTCTGTCTATAAAACTGCCACGATGCTAGTTAAGACTGTTGGCAGCAGGATTCAGTTTTGAGCTGGAAACTGTGACAGAAATCTCTCAGGGATCGTTTCCGAGGCCGTTCCCTGTCGTCAGGCTGAGCTATGAAGGATAGTAGACAGACAGATGATTCTGTTTTTCTCTCCGTCATCCTGAGTCATGTGTTTGTATTTGTCTGCGTGTGTGGCCGTCCGCCTGTGTCTGTTTGTGCGTCAGGTCGATGAAATGGGAACAGTGGTGGGGAGCTGGCATACCGTTCGTGTCCCTGGCAGTGAGAAGACCCTCAGGCTGTCGGAGCTGGAGTCCTCCAGTCTCTACGAGGTGCTGATGGTGGCTCGAAGTTCAGCGGGCGAGGGCCAGCCGGCCATGCTCACCTTCCGCACCGGCAAGGGTCAGTGCAACCACCGCCTGTTAACAGAAAACACTGTCAATGACTGTTACTAGCGGTGCGCCTTCTATTCCCGTGTGATTATACTGTTTAGCGTTTCTTGTCGTGTTCCTGGGAGGAACTGACCACTGGAAGACATCACTTTGCCCCGTTTTGCAACAACAACAGCAAGAATAGAAACATTTTCAGCTGCCGAAAGCATCAACAGTAAATGTCAGGTTTCGGTGTCAGCTCCTCTGAGTTGAAGAGCATCTGGTTGTTTCTGGACTCGAGATTTTGCTCTGACATTCAACAGACGTTCAGGAAGAAGAGGCAGAAACATGCCTGTCCTTCTCCGTCGTCTCATGAGGGCGGAAAAGCACACAGAGCACATTGTGTTTTCGGGTTGGGGTGTAAGAAAATGCACTGTAGCTTTTTGTGGTGGTATTTGTGTTTCTACCTTCAGAGCAAGCCCGTCTAATCACATTATGTTTGATATTTCCAACCAAGCAAAGTTTTGGCTCGAGCAGAATTAAATGAGTTCAGCTTGTGTGGGTTGTGTGGGATTAATAAGTGAAGTAAAAGCAGACGAGACAGGCCGAGGATAAGTAAACACACCAAAACACAAAGTGATGACGCCTCATTAAACTGCAGGATGATTAAAAATGTATTATACTCAGCCATTCACTCTCCTGAGGGTAGATTATTGCTTTAAATGACTGCTTCCACCACATGGTACAATTATAATCCAACGTACAATCATAATGATCACTATCATAATCATAGTGAATGACTGTGAGTATGTTTTTTGGGGTTTTGAGACAAATAAAAATAAGAACAACCGCAACTGTTCCAAAAACTAACAATAATGCTGGACCACAGCAGGGTTGACAAAATGTTCCCTGGTCAGAAATATGTGAAATACTGCCAAAACCCACACAAATGACTGTATCCAAAGGGTGGTTCCTTCGCAAAATGATCCCCGACCAAAAAATGCCAACTTATGCGCCAACTTATGTCCAGTTACTGTCCCGAACTCACCAAAACATCGCCACCTCCCTGAGAAATATTTCACTTCCTCTCCACGTCTGGGAATTTTCTTCCTTATTCGTTTAACTGTTCAGTTATGTTTGAATTAACTGTAAAAAGTCCCTCCTTTACACATAGAGAGTCCAAAAGATATCAAAACCAGCTCTTAAAAGCCATCAGATGTATAGAAATAAATACCTCAAATAACCTGAAAGACATAAAAAAGTCCTCAGCGGCGGCTACGTCCCTCTTTAGAAATATATAATCTACAAAATGACTGTTCTTTTATCCTTACTTATGATTCAGTTTGATGTAATTAGTGTGAGCTTTCATCCGAGCAGCAAACCCAGGATGAACGTGCTGTTCAGTGTCACTGCGGAGCTGTCAAATGGAAACCTGAAACCCGCCCTGATAAAACCCGGAACAGCTCCGGAAACCAGGAGGAAATTTTAGATTTCAGAGCCGACATCCGGAGCGGCTCCGTGTGCTTTTGGTGGAACTGATAGCCCTGAAGACCTGCTGCACCTTGTTTGTCTCATTCCCAGCCTTTCTTTGTCCTCCCTCAGAGAAGAGCACCACCTCCAACAAGAATCCGTCCAAGCCTCCCGTGATCTCCGTGCCCCCGAAGGCTCCAGAGGACAAAACGCCCAACACGCACTTTGGCGTCGTCATACACGACAGAGGTAGGTGTAGACGCAACCGTCAGCTGCAGCTGCTGTGCAGACAGCGATGGCGGGATGTTATGGAAGTTATGAGGCTCTCTGTCGTGGAGATGGTTGCTGTGGAGTTCATGACCGCACTGTGTTGAATAGATCTCAGAGCTTACTGTTTAGATGTGGTCTGCTTTGCTTCTTTCTGCCTTGAAGTACAAACAGTGAAACGATAGTTGACACCCTGTAATGACTCTTTGGATGAAGAATGCTGTAAGCAGAAAACTGTGAGATTGCACACGGCTTCAGGGTCAGACCTGAGCGTGTGTGTGTGTGTGTGTGTGTGTGTGTGTGTGCATGTTTTACTTGCATTACAAGCAGGCCTACTCACACTGGTCTTTTTACTAACCCTCTTTTGTCTCTCTCACTCTCCCCTGCCCTCTCTAACTCTGTGGCTAAGAGCCCCAGCAGTAAGTACACATTACACCATGGCATGCTGCTCCTCTGTGATGTGTATTCTTTGCTTCTTTGCGTTCCCTGTAAACTTGTTCCACCCTCACGACGGTTGGGATGCAGTGATGACTGGTTCTCTCTGTTTGTTTGCACGCATCAAAGTGTGTTTCCTTGTTTGTTTCTGTCGCAGTCCCCGAGGCTCCCGATCGTCCCACCATCTCCATGGCGACTGAAAGTTCGGTGTACGTCACCTGGATCCCGAGAGCCAACGGCGGCTCTCCGATCACGGCCTTCCGCGTGGAGTACAGGCGCGGCCGCAGCGCAGAGTGGGTTGTCGCTGCGGATAATATCTCGCCTCTCAAGCTGTCGGTGGAAGTCCGCAATCTGGAGCCTGGTGAGCTTTCACACAGTTCAAAACTCCTCTCCTCAGTCCACTGAAGCGTAACGTGATCCCTCTGCTCAGATAAGGGTTTCCAGATCCTCCCCTAGTATGAGAAAAACACTGCTTATTGCTTATTTGTGTAAACAGAGTTTTACCAGTCAGTGTGTTTGGCCTTTTATTATTTATTCGTGACAGACTGCGATTGGCCCAAAGTGTTTGTGGCAAAACAATAATCTCATTTTTTCCAGCTTGGTTGTTACTGAATCATAATATTTGAAAAAAGTACATAACATTTAGAATAAAATCAGGCCGTTTCATAAAGAGGAATGAAAATGGTGACACCGCTGTAACATCGCATTTCTTTCTCAGGCTCCACCTACAAGTTTCGCGTTGTAGCCATGAACATGTACGGCGAGAGCCCTCACAGCATCCCGTCGAAGCTGTACCAGGTGCCCCAGGCCAGCCCGCGCATCGCGGACCGCCCTGTGGTCGGACCTCACATCTCGTCCACAGACGCCATCAGCGACACGCAGATCATGCTGCGCTGGACTGTGAGTACACTGCCGCTGACGTTCATACAGCAGATCCTCTCCTCAGGAGTAAAAACTCTCTCGCAGTCGTTTGCACAGTTTCCTTGTGCAGCTGGTTCACCTGTGTTTAAGCCGCTGGTGGTTGTTTGGCAGCTTGAGACTCAATCAGCCTTTTAATTGAGCGGCTGTGCTGATTGGAGCTCTGCTGTATCAGAGATTAAGAGGCCCTGTCCTTTAACGTTTTGATTCGGCTCTCTTCAAAGCCGTTTGGGCCTCAGATGGACGCCGATAGTTCCCCACATTTACTTCACCTCAGACAGGCTCATTATTCCCTGAACTTCAGACAGACAGTGCAATCACAGTCCTGCTTCCAGTCCTGTACATCTGCTGATAACAAGCCCTGCCATTAGTTGCTGGAAAATTTCCTCTCTTTGTATAATAATTGCCCACCAGATTGCTGCTAACGTAATCTTTTTTCCACCTCCCATCCAGTATAGTCCCTCGAGTAACAACAACACTCCGATCCAAGGCTTCTACATTTACTACCGGCCCACAGACAGCGACAATGACAGCGACTACAAAAGAGATGTGGTCGAAGGTGAGTGGAAATGCAGATTTGAACGTTTGTGCGTCTGTGTTTCCGCTGCAGACTGAGTGTGTAGCTGGTGTAGATTGTTTGCCGACCGCCCCGGACGTTAAGATCACGCTCTGCAGATAAACCAGGATCCAGGAGGGTAATGGATACTCAGTGTCAAGAGTGGGCTGCAGTGAAGAGGGACATTTCTGCTCTTTGATTTATAGAGAGTGCCGTCCCTGGGCAGCAGGGCTTTCTGAAATCTGTTTTTAATAAATGGTTGCCAGAGCTGAAATACGAGCCCGGCCAGAGGAGAGGGGCTCAGGTTGCTGGGTGGAATGCTAACAGTGGAGCCTGGTACAGGAAGGGAAGGAGGGACGTCCTTTCACTCCGCCCAGCTCTTTAACATCTGAGCATCTAGATTTCCACAAACTCCTCAGCGTGAGGGACACATGTCTGCAGAGCCGGGGAGCTCTGAGTTGAAGGTCAAAGATGTCAAAGTGCATCTTAGTTAAAAATGGTTGCATTTCAATGTGTGTTTGTGACTTCACCATCTTGATATCTGCATATTTAAATACTGTTGAAAAAACACTGAGTCCAGTGTCAAAACCACTTTCAATTTTAGATTTAACGCAACACATCAGCAGCATTGTCTCATTTTTCCACTAAAACAGACATCCAGATGCTTTTTTTAACTTGCAAATCACCAAATCTGTGTTTAATTGATCTCCTCTTGATTTTGAATACCGTACCTTTTTGTTCATGTAAAGATGAAAGTTTCCAGAAGCATGAGAATCTATTGTCTGAACAGATTATCTGTGCTTCGTGCACATTTGGATCAATAGTCAATACATCCAGAGGTTCAGTACCTGCCCTTCATGCCTCCTGCAGCCACTTTCCCTTCAGATAATCTTCACGTGACTTGTCCAAAACTACATATTTGAAATCTATGATTGAGTACAAACTCATGTTTATTTGCGCTTTAAACTTCTGAATTAGAGCAGTGTGTGGATTTAACTTCAGCAGCATCTTTCTTACAGTTAAAGTGTCCCGAGCACACGTGCAGTGATTCATGATACTTCATACTGAGCAAAACACGGCGAGAGCAGCGGCTTCTTTCAGCCTCATTTGTTGGAAATGTAGCATTTCCATGTCGTAGATTGTCGTCTCATCTGTGATTTCAGAGCACGTAGCAGTGTGAGTGTGTGTGGTAGTGCGGCAGCGGTGTGTGTGTGTGTGTGTGTGTGTGTGTGTGAATACTGGAGGCAAGCCAGGACAAACATGAAGCTGCCATATATGGAGCTTGTCTAGAGTAAAGCAACTGTCTGGAGCCTCGTGGGACTGGCGGAGTAAGAGAGGAGGGTTGGGGGTGGGCTGAAGCAAAGAGGGGGCGTGTGGGGGGGGTGAATGAGAGAGCGAGCATGAAGGAACATGACCTCCATGAAAGTGTGAGCCATGAAGAGAAGGAGGAGAAGAGAGTTTACTCAGGATTTGCAGCAATGTGAGTCAACACCGGTGATTTCTCACCTTTGTCTCGCCTTTTTTCCCCTCCTCCCTCCTCTCTGGCATTTCCAGGTGTGAAACACTGGCACATGATTGGACATCTCCAGCCTGAGACCTCCTATGATATCAAGATGCAGTGCTTTAATGATGGAGGGGAGAGTGAATACAGCAACGTCATGATCTGTGAGACCAGAGGTAAGAAAACACAAACTGTACTGCACAAGAAATGACTCATGCGTCAGGCCGACCTTTATCAGAAGTCCGGGCATGTTTCTGCCAAGGCTGCAGCTTTAATGACGGGTATGATGGCCATAATTACTGACTTTTATGAGGCCAGCAACAATGCTTTGCATTTTGTAGTTTGGGACTGTGTTATTTTTCTTTGTTGCTAGCGAGTAAAAAGCTGTTTCCTCCTCCCTCCGCTGCAGCACGTCAGTCCCCGGGGTCGCCCAGCCAGCACCCCATCACCCCACCCGGCCCCCACCCGCAGGAGCCGCCCAGCCCACCTGGAGGACTGCTCTACCTGATTGTGGGCTGCGTTTTGGGAGTGATGGTGCTCATCCTGCTGGCTTTTATCGCCATGTGTCTGTGGAGGAATCGGCAGCAGAACAACATGCACAGTGAGTTTAGAGACAAGCTGATCCCAAAGAAGAAGTGTAGTTGCTGTGAAATTTGGGATAAAGTGTTTAAAAGAAACATCTATCACATCGTGCATGCTGTCTTTGCACCAAGTTTGAGCACCGACACACACACAAAGAGTTAACTCCACTTTAGCTGTCTCATATTTAAAGCTAGCTGGCCCCAAGACAGCTTGTGCAGCATATTCCAAGTGCTCAAAGTGCACACATGGATCCCACAGCCTTTGCAAAAGTGTTTGTTGGATGGACTCTATACCAGAGCTTTGGATCTGTAAAGAGTTGGGGGTTTTATAGCTTAAAGATTTTGTGGAAAAGCTGATCGAGTCACAGGTGCTAACTGTCTGTGTGATAACTCACCAACAGACAAATTCTGTCTCGTTGTACAGAGTAAAGCAAAACTCCTGAAAAGTGTTAAATGTTGTCTTAACACAAGCTGCAAGCTGAGAATGTTTCTGCACTAATTTCTTGATAAATTCTGATATATAGTTGACACGAAAATATCTAATAAAGATAAAAAAAAAATATGAAAGTCGGTGCCAAATCTCAGCGCTTGATACTCAGTGTTATGATGGAAAAAAGGCTGCACACTGACAAATAATGAAAGTGGCTGATCAGATGCACAAAAAAAATGTTTATTTGGTACTAATTGGCAGATGTGGGTCTGTACTGAAGACATATTAAGGTTAAAAAACTGTTTGTCCCCATTTTTTCTTGTTGTGATGAATTACTCCTACCTTTATCCCAGCCTGCCTCTCCATCACCTCCTCTGTCTGTCTCCTCTGCAGAGTATGACCCTCCTGGCTACCTGTACCAGCCAGCAGAGATGAACGGCCACGTTCTGGAGTACACCACGCTGCCTGGCTCCAGCCGCATTAACGGCGGCCTCCACGGGGGCTACGGACACAGCGGCCCCATCTTACCCCAAGGGTGCCATCACCTCCATCACAAACTCCCCAACGGCTTGGCGCTGCTCAACGGCACCGGCGGCCTGTTCTCGCCAGGACACCCACACGGTCACGATGGCACCCTGCCCCACAGCGCCCGGGACTGCGAGCACTCACACCCTCACCACCACCATAACGTGAGTCCTGCAGCCCAGACGTCATAATGTTCTGGAAAACCTACACTGGACGCCTTATTCACAGCCGTGATGTAGAAGTTCTAAATGACCAGGTGTGTTGTTTTATATCAGCAGGTGAAATTCAGTTTGGTTTGGCTGAATGTGGTGTTTGTGCTCTCTCGTCAGGGTGGAGGCATGTACACAGCTCTTCCCCAAACAGACTCCTCTGACTGCATGAGCTGTCAGAACCTCTGCAACAACAACAGGTAAGAGGAGACAATGATTCAGCGTTGTGTTTACAGACGTCTTTTATGACATTTATTTAGTCATTAGTGTCTTCCTGGAGAAGAGAGCACAACAAGTTTTAGGTAACATAAACATAAACTCAGCCTGCTCCACTTCAAAAATCTGCATTTTTTTGGTGAAAATTGGAAAACGCTGAAAAACATGAGCCTTATGGATATCACGAGGAGATGCACATTATTCCCATTTCATAAGAAGCAGCTGAGGAAAACACACACAGTCACACACACACATTCCCCCTCCTGCTGGTCCTGTTTATGTACTTAAGGGTCTCCAGCATCACAGTTTACCCTGTGTGCACCCAGCCAGCAGACCTAATGAGCCCTGTGTTTATTTACCTCCGGCTGCTGGGAAGAGAGGGGGCGTGGTCACAACCCAATCATGTACCGATAGAGGGAAGCTGAGTTCAGGGAAGCATGGAGAAGCTCGCTACATGCAACTGTCTGCGTTTGGGAGCTCGACTGCAGAGAAAAACCACAATGTGTCAGAGTAATTTAGAGGCAGCGAGACCGGACCTTTTATCTCCAGCTCAACTGGTGAAAACGCTTTTTGCAGCTGTGCGAGTGGGCTCCAGTTGTGTTAGAGCTGTCATTGTTTTGTACACTGTTAGGAGTATTAAGACAAGGGTTTTCTGTGTCTGGTGGAAAACCCACAGATATCTGCAGAGAGGAAGAAGCAGCGTGGTATGTGGAGCACTGCCGAGGGTTGTCAGTGGGTGAGCACTCAGCAGCGTACGGGCACCTTGTAAACGAATGCGTCTCGCTTTTCTTTCCATCTCCCTCTGTCTCCGAGCAGATGTTACAACAAGACCAATGGCACTTTCTCCAGCGGCACTCTGCCTCTAATGCATCGTGTGGCGCCCTGCCAGCAGGACGGGCTGGAGATGGTGCCTCTGGGCCAGGTTTCATCCCAGTGCCACGGCCTCGACAGCCAGATGCACTCTGGTGACCAGGGGGCCGACGCGGGGTACCAGCCAGACGAGCACAAGGAGTCCTCGCCCTCACAGCATTCCTGCTGTCTGGTCGGGAACAATGAAAACTGTCCAGCAGACAACACTGGTGAGACGCATTTTTAAACCAAATGCCCACAAAAGTATTTTCCACTTTGTTCTTTTTCTTCCTCCTCTCTCTTTCTGGTGTTCTGTCACTTCTCTGTGCACAGAACCGGTTGATAACAGAACCAACATTAGATTCTGCCACAGAGGACTGCAGCCTGGTTAGGCCTTTGAACTGACTAATGGCCTCTGCAGCCCTTTAAATGAATATACTAGCATGTTGTAAATTGAAGCTCAGACAGTTACAGGCATAGATCCATATTTTGGAAAGTATGCCTAGTTGATGAGATGAGCAGAGTGATACCATGCTCATCTGTCGGGTAAATATAAGGCTACAACCAGCTTAGCTTAGCATAAAGACTGCAAGTAACTTCCTGAAGTTTTGTCGTCACCCTGAGGGTGCCGGGCGGCCAGCTGCGACTCCAGGAAGCCAAGAAAAGTCTGGCACACGGCCCTGAAAACTTTGATGAGCCATTTTTCAACTTTAAACTAGCTGTTTCCAGTCTCTGTGCTAAGCTAAGCTAAGCTAACCTGCTCCGGGCTATACCTTCGTATGTACAGCACCCGTACGGCACCGACCTTTCCAGGAAAGCGAATTTTCCCAGAATGTCAAACTCTTCCTTTAAGAGCTATAAAACAAAATCCCAGAGAATAAGTGAATGTACTCACGTACGGACCCCGATGGTTAAAAATTATCGTGAACTCGAGCTCTGACAGTTCTTCCTACTTGTAAGTTTTTATATCATTACCAATCCTCGTGTTGTATGCAGACAAACTATGCAGCGTCACCACAAATTACACCGTGGGCCTCTCCAGAATCTGTTCTTGTCTTTTTTAATATGAAATATAACCCAAAGACTCTCCCCCTGCTCTCCCTGTGCAGCCGAGGAGGAGCTGGAGTGCGTGGACACGGAGGGGCCTGTGGTGTGCTGGGAGAGCCTCGGCCTGCCAGACTTGGACTGTGACGAAAAGCCTGGGTGGATCTCCAGCAGCAGCCTGGCAGGAGAGCTGATCCAGCCCGGCCCACAGGAGGTCTGAACGCAGCCCACACGCAAACAGACTCTCCTGCAGCTCGGAGGGTTTCGGGAAACGAGGAGAGACCGGTGGAGATATCGCAGAGGAAGGAAGAGGTCCGGCGACGGGATAGTCAGAGACACTGCAAGCTACGGTGACGAGGACACAAAACTTTGGACGGACTGAGCTGAGACGTGGGAAAAGAGAGCCACCACAAGAGACTGAGAACAAAGCCAGATGAGAGAAACACAAAGAGCAAAGGAAACGTTGCTCGAAGACAGAAACTATTTCCCACTGGAGGGAAGACTCTTGTAAAAGATCAAAAACTCTTTAGATGACTTATTTATTTTTTGTAGTAGTAAAATATTATTTCATATGAATGTATCTGTTTTTAAAGGAAAAAGTTTGTCTTTTATATTATTTATGCCTTTTGGATGAGAAATACTTTTTATTTTTTGTTGCTTTGTCCCTTAGCAATTGTCAGTGTAAAGTTTTGTAATAATATAAAGAGAAGATATGGAAGAGTAAACAACAGTCTATTCTCAATGTCTCAATGAGTGACTGCCATCGTGAATTTCCCAGCTCCGGTCCAAACCCGTCGATATTTCTGGCAGGCCTTTGATGTGGCTCTGTGATGGCTGTTCCACTGCAGTGACCCCTGGACGGGGTGAACACTCCCTGCACTGTTCAGATTAAGGCTGCTGCTCTTTGCTTCAGTGAATACTTGATAGCTCGTCGCTTTACGCAAAATGCGCCGTTGCTTCGAGAGCGCTGTTGACCTACTGGCCCCAATCTGTTGAAGAAGCGGCGGAGTAGTTACATGGAAGCCAAACTGTTAAGTGTGAGCAGCCCTAACCCAAATCTTTGCATGTTCAACCTTCTCTGCTGCTTGTAACTGAACACTTCAGACCACACGGACGCATCTGACCAGGTGAAATTCAGGTGTCAGGTTCAACTCTGCAGACACAGGAAGTATGAATCTAAAACTGTGTCATTAATAGCAACAAATGCTCCTTAAACTTAATCCTCCCTCGTCAATATGATGTGATAAATAAGGCTTAGATTGCCCAAATTCTAAAAACACGTTTTTCACTTAAACCTGATAAAGCAGATTGTTTCATTTCATTGCAACAACAATAAGAGTGAAGGGACATTATTTATGGAGAGGCACAAGGCTGTTTCATGCAGTAAAGACACAAAACTGGGGGCAGAAATCTCAGAAACTCAAAACTTAAACCCATGAAACCAAAACTGGAAAGCTGGGTACCACTGGGGCCAAGAGCCAAAACATATTATTGTGATGTATTGCGTGAATTGACCCATTTAAATTGGGAAAGTTGGTAGAAGTTGTCCCATTTAATGACGTTACGTTCCATGATTTCTGGGAACTGAGGGTTAAATTGCCAGTTGGAGCTGCTAACATGCAGAGATGTCTGGTGTAGTTTAATATCTCACTGTGCAGAGCAAAATGGAAAGTGGTACAGTAGAAATAGAAGTGGAAAGGAGTAATTCTGTCATCAGAAGTTGATGCTCCTGATGTGTGAGCATTCTGCAGATAACTCCGCTGTGAAACACTTGTCATGTACTCATCTCAGGTTTCGGTCTTTGTTTGCCAAACCCTTTTTCTGAAGGCTTAAACCCTCCATTGGTTTTAAAATTGTCTCTGTGGTGCGCTGGCTGATTGGAGTTGATAGGATTGCAGTGGGCAGATGACAGGGCTGGCTGTGCTTCACTGAGGATGACTGTGGTGCAGGCTTTCCATGCCTGGTGCCTGTCTGCCTGTGTTTGTGCCAGAGCCGGCTGCCAGTCCTCAGGCCCCGGCTCGCCTGGCATCTCTCCTCCCCCTGATGGTATACGGGATATTCCTGGCACCCGGATTTACTCGCCTGCTGCTGAGGCGTGGCGTAGCCTCTTCCGGCTGTTATTTTTAGTCTGGATGGAGACCGGCGGCATTCGTTCAGTTGACTTGACTTAAACTTTCTTTTCCAGGAATAGCCTGCCTGTGTTCCTCAGCCTTTGAAAGCTCAAGTGTTTTAGATGTACTCTGATTTTGTTTCTGATGTGTGAATCCAAAACAAAAAGTGACTGACTGCAGAGTAATTGGAAGAAGAGGCCGTTCTCTGCACTATCTGCAGCAGCTCTTTCGAGTGTCTGCTGTGACTCCCTCACTGCCATTAGGAAGAGAAAGGAGCAAAACAATGGGGAGGAAATGAAGCTGGAAACGAAAGAGAAATGGTCCGGGGAGGGAGAGGGGATGCTGACAGATGCAGGCTGGGCTGATGAGGAGAAGATAAGGGCAGGGTTGTCTCTAAATGAGCTGCTTCTCCATCTCCCACGTCTATCAGTCGGCACTCTCCCTCAGCCCTGCCCTGCACCCTCTACCCACGCAGCTACACCCCTTCATTAAGGAGCCCATGGGAACAAGAAAGCTCATTGTCCGCCCTGGAATTTCTGCCCCTTGCTGCAGAGCCGACCTGTTAACGCCAGTCCCTCTCCCCTCCGCCCACCATTCTTCCTCTCTCTCCCCTCTCCAGCACACCCTGAATGAATGCAATTCTTATGAATCGGGCAGTGTGTTGTGAACTCGCTTGATTCAGCCCCGGGCGGTTTTATCCTTGAGATGTCACAAACCACAAGTGAAGCATGTTGTGGTTGGATGAACTCCAGCAGATTTCCAGTGGGACCCTGCAAAAGATGAGCTCATACGACTAATAACCTATATGTTCCCTCAAGTGTATCCTCTATATATTTATTATCAGGTTCAAGTCTTGATGCTTGAAGATGTCACAGAGCAAACATTCAGCTTTCAGGTTTTCATGCTGATGTAACCATAATATTTGTACACTGCACCTGTTGGATATAATCAGGGGAAAAACAGAAACACTGTCTGGTCTTTAAACCAGCTGCATCCATTTAACTGCCCCTTTTTCTCCCTGTCAACAGGACCAAACTTTCACGCTGAAGTTATTGGTATTCACATGAGTCAGAAGAAATTGTGAGAGCCACACTTGCTGAAAAATAAATCAGCTATGCAGTCGTTTTTATTCGCCAGCCACTCTCAGATATCAGTGCGCAGATATGAGTGATGTTTATTTTATTTGGATGAATTTCTTAAGGGAACATTTGTTTCATGTACGATGATTTCTGTCACAATATCTGTCAGTTCAAAGGAGCTGAAATGTTCCCGAGAAATGATTCAGGAATGAGAGCTCGTGGTCTCCAGCGATGTGCTTTAAGATGGAGAGATGTGCCAGTCTTTTCTGGATGTGCTACAGTCTCTGTGTGCATCGAAAGTGACAACACACAGTAGTTCAATATCAAGCTCAGTCTAATGCACTTACAGAAAGAAAAACAACACAGCAGGGCAGCCATTAGAATTAAACCGAAACGGTAATGAACAGTATATTTCAAGAAAAACGAACAAAAAATAGTCGTCTAATGAACCGGCTACCCAGATGGCTTTAATAACCAACACAACACAAGGCTGGTTAGGTATTTGAAATGGAAACCACAACCTCAGGTCTGCAGGGTGTCACGCTTCATAAGTTTATATGACTGCAAAGATCGTAGGACACAACAGCCATCTTTCATTGATCAAAGTGTTTGCTGCTAAAGACTCTGTTCAACCAAGTGATCGCTTGACTCTTCTGGTATTTAGCCTGGTGATTTGGGGTTTATTTGCCCAGGCTGTGAGCGACCTGTGACCTGAGATTTCTGCCTCCATGCCTTGTGATGCTTCCAGAGTAAAAAGAAATACCTTTAGGAAACATTCAGCAAGGTGCCAATTGAGAAACGGCCTCCTTGTTACTGAATAATAATGCACAGAGCAGGACTTTGTTACTAGATTCAACATTGTGTTGGACTCTCAGCAAAGTTGATGGACTCACAAGAGACAGATTAAAAAAAGAAATGGTCAAAATCAATTCAGCAGAGGCTAAAATAAGCCTGCTTTTAGTCCCTTGTGTGGGCCGAACTGCAAAAATGCTTAATCCTACACTTCCCATAATGCAATGCAATAGCTTTTTTTGGTAAACACCGCCATTTTTCAAGAGTTAACCCCTAATGACAACCGTCAGACTATCTCTGACTCGACAAAGAAAAGGTGGCACGGTGAAACAGTGGTAACATTGTCGCCTCACAGCTTGAAGGTCCCGGGTTCGATTCCCACCTGGGTCACTGTGGGTGCTGGGGGCATGCCCATGCCTTCGGTACCTGCTGCTCAAGGAAAGGGGCCTTTCTGTGTGGAGTTTGCATGTTCTCCCCTTGTTCACCTTGTTCCATAAAAACAGGCAAGAAGACCAATGGTGACGGGAAGGAACTGGGTCCCCGGGCGCCGATGTCAGCTGGTAGCCCACAAATGTGGAGTAATTAATTTCACATAAGCATGGCGTGTGCGTGGAATGCATGTGGTTGTGTGGAGTGATTAATAAAGTATGTCTCCTCTTCTCTTCTTCTTCAGAAGCATGTGAAACAGCTGTCTCAGGTGAATTTCCATTCACTTTCATCGTATCGTGATGGCAGACACAGATATCTCAAATGAAGACCAAACAGATCTGCACGGTTGGATACTTTTAGAGATAAGTTTAAGAATTTGTTTTTTGTATGAACCAACTCTTTAAAGCAGATACTTTGAAGATGCACGCAGTGGTTATGAATCGTAAAAGTAGACATGAATGCAGCACACGATGAGACTGAAGGTTGTCATCAGTCCTCCACATCCAGCCGGGTGAAGTAGAAAGTTATCCTGGCTCCATCGTCTGTATCATACAAAGCCTGGCAGGTGTACATCCCCTCTGCGTCCTTCTGGAGCTCCTCTATGACCAAAGCAGAGGTGTTGACGGGGACCTGCATGTGGCCCAGGCTGCTGGACTGAGACTGCACCTTTGGGCCCTGTCCGTAGTTGTAAGCCACTGCTACATTATTATCAGTTCCTGGTTTGGTGAAGCCCCAGATGAAGATGGTGGGCATGGTGGAACCACAGTCCAGGGTGACTGAGCCTCCCACTGTCGCTGTAGCATGGGAGCGAATGTACTCCACCTCCTCAGGGTCAAGTATCTCCAGACCTGTAACACAAGACAGCCGGAGTCGGTTGCTATTACTGTAGGGAGAGAAAAGCTCTTGCATTGTTTTCTACACATCGAGTATTGACTGATGTTTGTTAATAAATGTCTTCAGAAAAGTTTTATAGGACCTCACAGTTGGTTGGGAATGGACCGCGTCAGCTCTTCAGAATAAACAACATATAATTAAACACACCCGTAGTTTATCATCCTCTGGCCTATTTGATTGATCAAATTTTATGGACCCACCTCTGGCTCCGCTTAGCTATTTGACATAATAATGACAGCAGTTTGTGATGAAGAGAGAGTCAACTCGCCCCGACTTGTCTCCAGCTCAACATGTTTGTTGTTAAAGTTAAGCTAAAGTGCAATGAGTCTTTACCTTGAAGAGGGAGAGCCAGCCAGCAGAGGAGCAAGCAGAAATAAGGAGTCATCCTCAGACTCCCTGCGGTGCCACAGAGCTTCAGCCAGAAATCTCAAGTCAAGAGGCTATTTAAAGCCTGTACAGTGGTGAGAGCGTGTCTCCTCTCCAGTCCGCAGGGCTGTACACAGTGAGAGTGACTGAGCGAGGCTGGACGACTGACAGGGAGAATTCTTTCAAACTACACTGGATTCACTTTGAATTATTCATCAATGCTTCCACCTCCCCAGTGTCGCTCCATTTTGCCTGCCTCTCCAGCTCTCCGCTCATGACTGGGCTAATGGCTGGACCTGAGAATGAAAGGTGTAGGGTGTCAGGATGATGCCATCGCTTCATATATTATTGAATCAACCGGTGGAGACAGCCTTTTTAGAAATTCCATCACTTCCAATGCGGAATGAAAACCGGGGCCCGGCAAGGTCGGAAAATCGGCACGGAGGCTCCCACGCAAACACCTGCAGGTTATTATTTATCCAATGAGAGGCATGCAGCCTGAATGAGATGAGCTGATTCATGTCATCTACTGATAACTAGTTTTCCCATGACTCAGTGGACAGCATTGTGCCAGTGTGAATCATGGAAGCAGTGCACACAGACACTTAAAAATGCATGCGCTCTTGCATAATTCATGTATAGATATCAGTCCCAAAATCCTTAAACGCTTGTTGAAGTAGGACACTCGGACAAGTTTCTCTGTTGTAAAAAAGGCTCTGTTTAGACTAGATTTAGGAGGAGACAAACAGTGAGCATCATTAGGGGTGCCATGCAGCAGCTGCCAGTAAAAAGTTTGTTTCCCAGAGCCTCTGGCTGATATTTGGGCCTGCATGCTGCAGCAGAAGAGGCTGAAGCTGAGCAGGGCTGCCCTGCAAGCAGCCCGTAAACCTACTCTTACTGGAGGCAGCCTCAGACTGAGGAGAAGGCTCTAATTAGTAAGGACTTAGTGTTCAGCTCTTCTGGGGGGGAGAGAGGTAGGCTATATTTAGAAGGCTGCTGGAAGACAGACAGACGTAATAAAAATGCAGCATAAAACAACATGGTTTCTGAGGGCAGAGTGGACTGGCAGATGAAGTTCAAAGATGTGTCAGAGAAACACTGACAAGCTAGTAAACACATTACACAACAATGTTTCTGAAAAAGTGCCAAGAATTATGCTACAATGGAAAATATTGACCGGAGGAGGACCAAAATGTTTGCAAGTGAGCGCAGAAGACAGAAGAGAGGGAGACCGTCAAGAGGTTAAGAGCGGTGTGTAGCACTGCGGTCGTCCAATCAGCGCGCAGCAAAACACAGCAAAGAAAGACAACAAGTTTATGAGGAGTTACAAATTTACTTGGTGTTTTCTTTTGGAAAGAGCTGCCATCTTGTTGGAAGGCAGTTTAAGTTATTGGTACTCCAGTTGTCAGAACTCCAGGATATTTAATAGGCATGGCTCACAGTACAAGCATTAACTGTCCATTAGGCTGCATTAGGCCAGAAATCCATCAGAAATGCTTGCAAAGAATAATAATTTGTCTCTCCTTTATAACTTGAAAACAGTACAAAAGTAATATTATAATATTTTTGAACTGACGAAACGAAGGGACTATGTTTAAACCACAACCATCATATGTCCGAGGTCATGTGACTACACCTGCAGAAGTCTCATGCGCTGAAGGGGGCTATGGAATATGACCTGAAAGCTGCGGGAATAGCTAAGTAAGCTGACCTTGCATTATGGACAGACACTGCCGCTTCAGCAAAGTGAGTCAGCGTTGCATCTGATCTGAATTAGACCTTAAAGCAATTTAATTGTCCTCAATATAATCCATTCATTTTGTGCACAGTAAGAATCAGAGCCCGTGCCAGTGCAACTCTGCTGCAGACACAGCCATGAGACAACCGTCCTGCAGCTGCTCCACAAGCCGTAGTGTCCAAGCTAAAGAGAGACGGAGCGTGATTTGTCCTTAATGGGACCAGTAAGTCCTGTTCTGTTGGAGTAAGAACTGACCAAATTCTTTACTGGTGAAGCACATCCTTTCTAAGCACTGCAGTCCTGCACACAAGGGCCTGCCACATCTGCTGGCTGCCTGCCTGATTTGCTGCCTGGCTGCTTGCAATGTTAAAAAAAAAAAAATTGGGAAGGAAGAAGACCAGGCGACTGGAAAATGTGAGTTGTTTTGGATGGTGGTCAACGTGAGGGAGAGTTAGCGACAAAGGGAAGGTTGCATCTTATCTGGACCCTCTTAGCCCTGTAAAAGCTTGCAGGTGCAGTGCCCCATTGAGCAGATCCGGCCGGGCCAAGCTTGAGCAACTTTTTTTGTTCTTGGCAGCAGATGAAAGAACAGAATCAGACCCAGATAGCTAGGACTATATAGGGATCTGGGTAACACATTACTGCCACCCCAACATGTGCCACCCGCCCAGACAGAGCACTTGGCAACGCTGCACTTTATGTGAGAGTAAAGCTGGCAAAACAGGTGGGTTTCCATGAGCGTGCCCTATGATTAGATCAGTCATTACCACTGGCATTGTTGAAAGCAGAGCTAACCTCTCATTTCAGAGGACCACCTGTATTGGAATGTGTTACTAAAGCTTAACAGCAGATGATTCAGCCTCTGGATGAGAAAAATAGTATGTGTTGGCATACAGTGAGGATGTGTGTTTTCACTTATCATCTAATGAGATTCTGATTTTCCTTTATTTTCCTTCATTTTCACAGTGCTCTGCAGCCACTGCGTCCTTTTATTCTCAGGTTTTATCAGAGTTGTTCAGACTCCAGCATTGTTGACTTCTTTTTATGTGCTGTTGTCCTCTGTGCCCTGGCATCCACAGACTTGAGTCCCTTACATCCAAAGCTGGCTGCAGCTGGGAGGTTTTCTCCTCCTCCTCCTCCTCCTCCTCCTCCCCCTCCTCCCCCTCCTCCCTGCTTTTTCTTCAGTTGACAGTTGTGTCAGGGACCACACATTGAGGAGGTGGAGCGAGGCTGTTGTGCTATTCTGGTAGACAGGCTAACATATATTAGCCAGCCTACCGTATATTTCTGCTCTATCATCATTTATCTGCCAGGCAGGCAGAGCAGAGGTAAGCTAGGCTGTGCAGAGGCTTGTGCTCGTAAAGCAGTGAGGCCCACCCGCATGACCTCCGTTTCCCTCCTGACACTCTCATCTCATAGCCTCAGCCCTCACCATGCTGGCCCCCTCTGCAGAGGGCTCCCTTTTGGGCCTCTACCTGAATCACAGAGCAGAGCGCAGCCACAGATGACTGGCCTTGGGACAAGGGCAGCAGGATGGGGCCTCTGTCCTCAACTGAGCCCCAGGAGGACACAGCCACAAAATGTACTTTTTTTTTTTTTTTTAGAAAAGCTACAGAAAACCTTTGCAGTCCTGCAGCCGTGCACAAATTATTGTCCTACTCATGTACAGCGTAGGTTTAGTGTGGTACTGTGTGTGGAAGCAAGCATCAAAAGTAAAGCATCACACTCCCATATGCTTAAATAATAGTTAAACATCTGCGAAACACACTTAATCACTTCTTTGCAGAGACTTTGATGAGAGGGTTGATTCCACTCTCATTACCATCAGCAGCCGGTTATCTTAGCTTAGCATAAACACTGGAAATGGGGGGGACAGCTAGCCTAGCCTAATCCAATGGTACAAAAATCGACCAACCAGCACCTCTAAAGCTCAATAATTGTTGTTCTAGACAATATTGTGACATTGTTGTATCTGATTACTTCCTGGCTTACATTTCGTCATGCAGGCCTTTAGATTTAGGCTTCTGGTGGAGACAGACATTCTGTATGGAAATAATCTCTTCAGAGGCCCGTAGATAAATTTACTGGAGTGAACTCGATGATGACTTGCACTGCACAAGACTTACATTACAGCGAGTCTTTTAGTTTCATATTTAATGTTGCCATCTTGTTTTTCTCAAAACCAGAAGGAAAAACCTGACAGTGGCACAAGATTATTTAACTTGTTCCCAATTAAAATCAACTCGTGTAAACAATTTACTTGAATTGAGTGCTGGTTCTCTTGAGACTAGAGGAAGGATCTGCTTATTCTGCCTTGTTTCAAGATGTTTACACTCACAAGTCCTGTAGCGAGAGAACCCACACCGGATCGAACAGGAGCTCACTCCACTGACAGAAGTTTTATTTTGGTTTCAGAAGGATACGATGTTCAGACTCAGTGTAATGCTTAACAGGGTCTGACTGTGGTCATTTTTTACTGTGTGCTGGTCTGAGAGGAGCTTGCGACATGCTAGGTTGGGTATGTAAACCACAGGAGTGCTGAGGGCCTGGCACTCTCCCCTCGTGTGAAGCAGAAAGCAGGTCCATGTCAGGGAACGTGTGTGAAGTCCTGGACGAACTGACCTGGAAAGAACCAGATGGGGATTGGGGTTTAAGCACCGTAGAGGCCTTCTGCAAACAACATATGGAAGGGCTTTGGTGGCT
The DNA here is from genome assembly GCA_037975065.1 of Chaetodon trifasciatus. NCBI lineage: Eukaryota > Metazoa > Chordata > Actinopteri > Chaetodontiformes > Chaetodontidae > Chaetodon > Chaetodon trifasciatus. Next base: position 5,358,626 of record JBBMOE010000027.1, on the reverse strand, counting down.
AATGTAGCATGAAGTATTTATGTACTGAGTGCAGACTTGACCACTGTCCATCAGGATCCGGGAAGCAGATATGCCACATACAGCCACCAGCTTTGCAACCACTTCCACAAGACCACCTCGTCTGGACCAGCCTACCCCAACCCCGCCCCCTTCTCCAGCCTTTCTCCCCACGGGACCCTCACACTGCTCCTGGTTCAGCTGTTTAGTGTACAGTAGCTCATACCCACAATCCTCTCTGAGCAGGTGGTCTGTCATAGGCCTCTTTGTTTTCCAGAGTCTCCCCATGGCAGCTGAGGGCAGAGAACGAGAGGGACAAGCAATAATCCAGCACTTTAGACCTTTTTGGCTGCGCTTTCTCTGGTTTGATTTGCTTCATCACAATATCATCGTATCGGGGTGGGAGAGTGAGGTTGACACGGTGGTTTGCTCAATAAATATTTCATCTGGCGCTTTTACATACTGTGTTTTATGAAGCCTTAGCTCTGCTTCACTACCACAAAATAAAGCATGAATTTTGTAAAGCGGACAACACAACTGATTTAAACACATTCCTCTTGATCTCTACGATCTTTTGTCTTTTGACCAACTATTGTCATTTTAGGGTAGGATCATTTAAAGGGCCGTACCAGTGTTGTTGATTTTCACTGTGCTCTGAAGTGAATGAAATGCATGCTTTCAAAACCAGTTAGCAGTGGTGTTAAGTGTGTGTGTACGGGGGGCTAAAACATGCAGAGACTCAGGTGTTTAAATTGCTTTGGGCAGATGCTAACTGAGTTTTGTTGACCCTTGTTTTCAAACTGCAGCATTCGGGGAACACTTTGTATTATCCAATTTATCACCAGATGTGCGACAGTAAATTATCTTAGTCTCTCAACAGAAGCCAGCACTGTGGCATGTCGACAATTTAAATGTTGAGACGTTTCCCTAAAACCAGAAATTAGCTTCAAAAATGCTTCAGACATGACAGTGAAATTACTATTTTGTTTCCACTGGTGTAATGGAGTTGTCAAACATGGTTTAACTCCTTCGACTCGGAGAAAAAAAACATCTCCTGTGTGTAATTTACGAGCGTCACTAGCGAGCGGGGGTGTGACTGTGCGTGATGCTGGTTGGCACGCGCTGATTCAACAGTGGCAGAGATGGCAGGAAGCCTCATAAGTCTTTCCAGCAGTTTCTCAGCCTTGATCAGGATCAGTGAAGATCATTGAAAACTTTTTCCATTCTCTTAAATGGAGTGAGCAGGATGCCCAATTCAAATTCACGGGACAACTTAACACTAATTGTGGGTTTGTGTGAATTTCTGGACCTATCAGCATGCATTCAGGCCAGCAAGTGCCGAACCCTCAGAGGAATAAACACGTCCATAATCTGAAGTGACTTCTTGGAACCAACTATGATCTCAGCTAACATGGAGTCAGTTCACAGCTACCACGCTGCTCGCTGCTAATCTGAATTATCACGTATCACCTGTCTGCTGGCTCGAGTCTCAGCCACTACAACTGCTGTCATATTCATGAAAGGCAGCCGATGAAATTACTTTTTTGGAGCAGAGGGGACAAAAGAAATGGATCTTTACCATTCAAGCTTCATAGTCACTTTGAATGAGCAGTGAAAGCACAATTAAGAACACACACTTTGCCTGGAAACAGGGGATCAGGAGGTCATGGTCCATTGATTTCACGTCAAACTGATTCATAATGTGCCTATATCTCTAGTGCTGTTGCTGATTGTACCATTTAATCAATGATTCAAATGTTAATTTTTACATTATAATCATATTTGTGATGAATATTTCTCCCCGAGTTTCACTGTTACTCTTACTCCTGTGAAAAACAATTGAGGTTTGCATTACAAAAAGTTCTTTATACCTTTAAAAATGCTAAACAACAAACTTTACTGCGAACTTTTATGACATGGCTGGACAGTTTCTTGTAATCTCGAACACTCCGGCGTAACATGTGACAGATGTTTCCAGGTAAGACGAAGGTAAAACCAACCTCCAGCATGAGGCTAATTCTTCCCGTCTTTCTGTTCCCTTCAGCCACTTTACAAGCTACTAAAACAGATACTCACTCATTCTGAAGTGCTTTCTGCCATTTATGTGAAGGAGGTCACGAGAGCTTTTTAGGTGGGAAAGGTGACTGTAAAGAGTCTGTAATTTTGTCCAAGTAACTGTTGCTTTTGTTCCTCCTCTCATTATTTGGAGGCTATGAATATTATGAGCAGAAGGGGACTTTTGTTGGCACAGTTGGAAAATAAGCCGTGCGTATTATTTCTTTTGAAGAGTGAACTTTGAAATGGTTAGTTTCTTTTTTGTTAAACATTAGGGAAATCTAGAGATAGCATCAGTGTTTGACAGTGTGGATTACATGGAGATGAAGTGCTAAATTAAGAATGATGGAGTTAAAATCCAGCATGGCAGAACAATAAATACAGACATGCGAACTGGAGGACTGGACTGAAAAAGTGCCCTAAAGATGAAATATGAAAGGAAATCTTAATTAATATCAGCAGCTCCAGTTTGCACACACATGACAGCACGAAGTTATGCTCAGGAAATCTGCGCATTTCCACAAGCTCGTACTGTGATTGCACTCACACAAGCAGCAGCCATGTAAACAGACAGCAACACAGGCAAACAACAAACTATCTACATGCACGGCCTCTGAATGTGACATCAGTCTGTATCACCCTCGTGTCGGTTTCCTCTCATGCTGCATGGTTTTTGTAAGGTAAAGACATTAAAGCATTACATTTTTTTCAAAAACAAACTTGAACCCTGGAGTGCCTTCCCCATCTGGAAGCAGTAGAGGGCTTGTCTAAAAGATAAAAACGATATGAATCGCTGCTGGCAACTCGAATGTCCAGTCTGGGATCAATTACATAGACAGGATTCGGGGGTTGGGGGGGGCACATTCTATATCACGGTCTGGTCCGGCATAGGCATGTAGCCCGCATACACACACACAAACACACACACTAAACAAACTGCTCTGTGACCTGCAGCTTGTGTGCACAGTTCCCAGTGTCTGCTTATGGATTGGCTGAGACCGCATGCTGCCATGTTCCCGCCCCGCTCGCACACTGCATTTAACAAGCGACTGATGGCAGTTCCAGATGAGGCCACGCTCAGACAGCTGCTCTGTCATGTGGGCTGGGGCAAGGATTTCTCCGAGGATCAATAGAATGTGCTGGTTGTCTCGTTTACGTCTCTGTGTAGTTTTATAGTCGAAAGAATCTCCAAAAACACGTTAATTACCTACATTTTTAGGATTATTTCCCAGCTTTATGTTCAATGTCCAAGTTTGTCGAACATTTCTTTACCCAGAATTCATATGGCTCAGCACCGTGAAAACATCTGCCCAGCAGCCTCAACGAAATGCATTGTGGGATGCTTAAGAAAGAGGGGAGGAGGGTCGCAACGCAATGAATATGAATAACACAAAGTAAAAACAGACAGCACAACCAGGAGGGGAGAATGGGAGAAAGACAAAAGGATTTAATAGGATCCAGACTGTTCTGAGCTCTCGCTGTTTCAAAGGGAGAAGCTGCCATATGTACGCACATCTACGCTCGCTGTGTTTGCTGGAGACCTGAGCGGGCAGGGCCGGCCATTCAGAGCTTTACAAAAGGTCACCGCAACACCTCCAGTCCTCATAACCTTTTTAGGGTCAAGCTTCAGTTCGCAAATAGTGCAGGACCTCACCTCATGTGGCCCCATTAAACTGCAGAGGCAGGGTCTGCTCTGTGTCTCCCGTTACCCTCACGAGTGTAAACACACACAGCTGTCACACATCATTGTACAACGACGTCTTACGTGATTAGTCAGATTAATCTGAGCCGAGTCAGAATGAAACAGTATTTATTAGTGCAATTAGTTAATATAAAACAATAAGACACTACAAAGCAACTTTCCAATGTCTGTCAGTGTTTTATACTTTTAGCTCTTTCTCTTGATTTCTTTCTGCGTTTAACATCAGATATTAATTGAATATTTTGTTCTTGTGGCCTAGCTGTTTAGCCAGAGAGGAGAAATATGTTTAAGCACTAATACAAGACTAAACAAGTGCGTGCTGGATTCATTTGCCACCCAAATGGCAGTTTATACCAAACCTGCTTTTGAAGGACATCTGGAGTCTGATGTGAATTATCTTCGCCGATGTTTTTGTCTTCTTCAGCCTTTCAGTGAGTCATACCTGTGTGTGTGTGCTGAGCACTGGCTGTCACTGATGGAGGGGAATGCTGGATGACTGCGACCATGATTAAAATTCAACAGAGTAACTCTACTGCCATCTACTGTCTGCTCTGCTCTTCCACAATGAGGAACAGTAGGCAAAACTTCTGTAGAAATATGAGCAGGAGGAGAAACTCAAACCACCAGTATGATAAACGAAGAAGAGCAAAGTTTTCTAAAACTAATTCTTTTAAACTGACTGCAACCATAACTAAGAGCGTTGAGCTGCTGCTTTTGTCCAAGTAGATCTAAAACCAGAAGACAAACCTCTCTGAGGATGGTTTCTAACATCTGGATGGTGTCAACATCCTGTTTTGGACTGCTGTTTTTCTGCTCAGTGTTGAACTAAGTCACTCTGGAGTTGCTGCTCAGCATGCTCACCTGGATCGTAGGTATTTCGTCATCATGGTGACAAACCTACAGGTCTTTCAGTTAGCAACAGGTTCATGGAGCTAATCCTGTTTTTTTTTTTTTTTAAGGGAAAACTTTACCTGAACCAAAAGTTTGTTCAGTTTATTTTGGTTGTTTGCATTTGTTTGCATCCACTCCCATCCCAGTCAGAATTTAAACCTTTGTGTTACAGTGTTTTAATGGACGCTCTGCTGTCAGTGTGATGATCACATACTCACTACCCAGCTAAACATTACCCTAATCCACCTCCTACATGGACCTAATCCAAGAAAACAAGCTGTCCATCCACTGCAGAGAATTGGCCACATGGGCATTTAGGTGTGCCAACAACCCAGATCATAACACAAACAAGGCTGCGGAGATTAGATTGACTTCAACAAGAACCCAGATGCTCATCTCTCCCTGTTCGCCAGCAGCCTTGTGCACACAGTTGAGTCGATTAAATGCATCAAAACCTTCACATCAGATGAGACCGTTTCAAGTTTGACTGAAAAATGCTCTCCCTGTCTCAACACCGGCAGCTCAAACATGTCACAATAAATCCTGGTCCGAATTCTTATCAATGAAAATCCGCTCGCCGTCCACCACCGCCTCGTCCTTTTCTGAGCAGTTTATCAACGCTGAGTCTGCTGGCTGCCCTCCATCAAACACCTGCATGGTTTTAAAGTAAGGGCAAGAGGAAAACATGATTGTTGCTGACTTTGCCCATCTGGGAAACCACCTGTTTGAGATACCAGACCTGTGCATCAGTGCCTGCACCAGCCACCACGGCAACTGCTTCTCTCCAATTAAAATTACGCTCTCACCAAACACACACACATCACTGTCAGACTGACTGAACAAACAAACAAATCTGCACATGGCTGCTGGTTATTAGATTATTCAAGCTATTTATCAGTGTCAGCCACTGATGCATCATTACTTTGTTTTGTGCTTCACTGCATACTCAAGTTGTTACTTTTCTGTTTGAGGTGCATATGACCGATACTGATTAGGATTATTAGTATTGCATGTCAAGACTGTTGCTGTGTTTCAGTGTAGTGTATACTTTGAATGAGATTTCATTCTGTCACCTCAGTTTTTGTCTGTGTTGCCATGTATGGTTTGCACAAACTAGTGCACAGCCTGTTCTTCAGCAGCAAATATTCCATTATGGGTGAACTTCAGCATAAAAACACATTATACAATTTCATCATGTACCTTATGCACAAATACATGTATTGCATACAAAGACCTAACAGTTTCATTCATGTGAATACGTGAAAAAAAACCTGAGGATGTATGATACTTTCTGCAAGAGCACACACACACCAGAGCACCAGCTATTGTCCGCTGAGAACATGGTGTTCTCAGATGTGCTCTGTCTCCACTCTGAAAGCCGTGGTAGAGACTGTAGGTGAAGGACTTGACCTCTCGCTACACACAATGGCAGGGGTAGTGTTTGTCACCAGGGAAACCATTCGTTTCTTGGCAACATTCCTATCATCGCCGGCTGACTCTAAAATCAAACCTAATGATGGGATGGATTCCAGCGGTTGACTGAAAGAAGGATGTTTGCGAGCAAAGTGCCGGCGAAGGCTCATCTGGCAGCGTGAAAAGCTCACAGGTGAAGGGAAACAACGGGTCTGCACAGGCTTCTTCCTGGGCGGCTTTCTGAGACAAAAATCAGACATCTGGGCTTGAATCCTGCCATCTGTAATGTCCCTGAATGATGAGCATGAAGAGGGCTAACACGCACCCACATCACTAAACGTGGAGCAGCAGCGTGCAGCTGTAGCCGAGCCACAAGTTGTTTACTTGTATTAGTAAGATTCAGACTGACCTCTGCACCTCTCAGACTGTTACATTTCTTAATCAGCCATTTTCACCCAACTGTTCAGCCTAAAGAGATGAGGGTGATCCTCCCAGCTGTCTCCATCCAGCAGTGTATACATTAAGCGTCCACACTTAAAGATCCCTGCACCATCATCCCCACTATAAGTTTATTTATTTGCATATAATGTTACGAAGGTCCTCCCTTGAACACATCTCCCTGCTCGTTTCTTCCCCGTAGCACCATCACGTTCCCTGAGGGTAAACCAATTTACATTCTTGTTTTGCTCTTCAGATCCATGCCAGTTTCCATGACAACATAGTTTCACTTTCTCATCCTCTCTGTCTCACTCTTTCTATCTCCCTTCTCTCTCTCTCTCTCTCCCCGGCTCTCTCATTCCCCACCGCTCCTTTCTTATGTTCTCTTGACCTTCCTCCAATGTTTCATTTTCCTTCTCTCCAAATAGCGGGCTCCAAATTCCTCCTCTCCTCTCATTTCCTCACCTAATTGAGCTCATTCCTCTGCTTGCCATATACCAGCAGAGAATAATGGACTCAGATAAAGCGTATCTCCTGGGGGATGGTGGGACAGAATTCACAGCATCTTTTTGCATTTTCATCATAAAGTACAAATTCAGCATACTCTGTCTGCAGGCTGTTTTATTCCCTCTTAAATATCCCCGGGCTGGTCTATTTGCCAGGAGTGATGCCTGGAGCTGAAAATTACTGAATCAAAACAATGAGCAGCAGAGTATTCTCCCTTTTGATTAAAACAATACTCCTGCTTGGCAATTAGTGAGTCTGCACAATAGCACGCACAACTCAAAGGGGGAAAAGAACAATTAGAAACAACAAGATGCCTCTATTAGATGACCATACATTTCCTTATCCTTTAATTTAGCTGTTCAAACAACAAAGAAAGCTTTCATCCTAAATCAAGTCTGAGCTCCGTTCTGATTTGGCACATAACAACAGAATAATGTAGAGTGCAGATCTCTACCCAATGGCATAATTAAAATCTCAGGCTATTTAATTACTCAGTGATTAAAAATGTCGGATGCCAACAGGTGTGATGGCGCATCCTCGGCTGATTAATGCCAGTCCTTTCTGCCTTGTCTGGAAGGAGAAGGTCATGAGGAAGGCGTTCGGTCTCCTGCAGGACTCGGACCAGGCTGTCGCTCTCTGTCTGCAGGTCAGGGAGTCGCTGCAAATCACCTCTGTGGTTTGTGATTATTTTTACTGCTCCATTCTGACCCGTATCCACTACATTTCTGTTTTATTCCTCTCCCTCTCAGTGTAAATCACTGCAGCTCCCTCCTCAAGGATTTAGGACTGCGTATGTCCTTTTTGCCTCATGAAAAATCAGAGTAGGGTTTTTTATTCATCCTTTCATCTTCACTGCGGGTGGTCTGGAAACCTGCATCCTAGACGTTAAAGAAGCAGCTGCAAATCCTTGCAGCAGTGGGAACATCTGGGCAAGGAAAGCATACAAGATGTGCTCTCCTCTTCTTCATTATGGGAATAAGAGCTAAGCGTCCAGCACCAGAAAGAAGTCAGTGTCTTGCATTGCAGCCTAATGTAAGCGTTCTTTACTGTATGAACTGCTGCAGTGACACACATGTGCTCTGTCAGCTTTTCCCAAGTAACACACTGCGTGAAGTATTTGCTGAACTCACATCTCATTTTAAAAACACGGTCAGTACACATGTTCACTCCAGGGTGTGTTGCCAAGCCCTTTTCTGCTACCCACACCACCAGAGGGAGTATTCAACTGAAGAAAGAGCAGCTTTACCAGTGCAACAACTGGATCTTCACTCTGAATAACTTTATAATGGCTCCCCCAAACCCAAAGAGTGTGAGCTCAGTTTGCAGCGTTTCTGTACTTCCGCTGAGAAACTGTCATCATGCATCCCTCCTCTGCAGGATGGCGTCCATTAGAAATATGATCTGAGATCTGAGATGGAAAAGGTGATTTGCTGGATCACGTAGGCCTAATCAGATGGTAACAAAACACGGAATATCTATTTGATTGATTGACTCTCGCCTGTTCCAGGAAAGGCGCCCACGGTGTATTTAAAGTCTGACGTGATTTGATTTCACCGTGTTGCCGTTATCTGAAATTATTAATACTACTATAAGAATTTTAAAGACAGTGAAAAAAAAAAAAACAGACTCTGCCTGCACAAGTCCAGTATGACATATCAGCACAGTGACATACGGATGCCCGTGTGGCCACACTAATTATTGTCAGCGGCTGGGAGTGATATGGACTCGCAGAGAAATGCAACGTCCTGCCCTTCTACATCTTGAATAGTGGGAGTCATGAACCGCTGCAAGGTGACGCGTCCTCTGATTTCAGCCGAAACTTCAGCCTAGACACGCCGTGTTATTTATCACCATCTGGACGTCCGTCAAACTGCACCGAGCCCCTTTCTTATCAAACATCGGGATCGGGACCATCTTGCGCAGTGGTACGGCGAGCGGAGCAAGCGGTGGCGGCGGCCACTCCGGGGAATGTCGACTGGCCGTCAGTCCTGACATCGGCCTCTTCTGATCTCAGACACCAGGTACAGTACACGGCATTTCAAAACACTGTCACCGCCGAGGCATGCTAGCTGTTCGCCTATTTCGGAGCCGTCTTCCTTACGTGTGGACTCGTGTAACTTTCCCCTCTTTTTACGAAGTCTTCGGGTCGCTAGCAAGCCAATAACAAAGTTCAAATCCCGTTAGCTAGCAGTGGTTCGCCTGCAGATGTGTGCTACGGCGGCGTCACTTTACAAGCAAGTAGCCTAGCGAAGACATGAATTAGCATGCTAAGTTAGCCCGCGGACCTGGCTGGCGCAGCAAGTCTCCACTCATGAGCGCTGGGGTTCACACCAGGGGCATGTGTCCTTAAATTCTCCTAACGAGAATGCGGTGCTTGCTCCACTTTTTGTGCTTTCGCGTTCACACGCTGCCGACGAGGACGTTTTCAATCCAGATGTGGAAATTACTAATATTAGCTTGTCAGCAGGCTAATCTGAGCCAAAGCAGCATTTGAATGGTTTTGTGCTAAGCGGCTAAACCGTGTTGAGGAGGTGACAGACGTAACGATACCTGTCACTTCAGCACGGAGCGGGCATGTGGAGCCCGAGACGAAGCTAATGCTGCCGCTGCTTAACACTGTCTGCCACTTCACTGCCACCGTGGTTAACGTTACCTTAAAAAAAAACACATCTGTAATTTCAACATGTGTCATTTTAAGACTCATTTCCTGCCCAGCTCTGATTCACTCACGCTGAAGTCGCTGTGGCTGGACGTTGAGCTACAGGTCAGGCTCATACCTGACAGGTGAAACGTCAAATTGACATGATGATGCCACTGACAGTTTGCTCCAGCCTTACAGTTGTATTTATCCTAATTATATAGCTAAATGCTGTCATACAGCTTGAGTTCTGTCTTTCACACACCCCTTTCCTCTCTCTCTGGATGTATATATATATATGTGTGTGTGTGTGTGTGTGTGCGTGTGTGTGTGGTCTCAGTCATGACCCTGCCCCGGTCCAGCTTGTTGAATGTGGTGTGATAATGCTGCACTTGAACCTGCTCACAGACAGAGATACTCCAGCTTTCCTCTTTCCGTGTGTGTGCACAGGCGCTTCATGCTGTTTGTGTATCTACAATATCCTGGTGAGCTATATATAGCACCCAACAGAGTCTGCAACTTGATCCGAATTGTCTCTCAGAGCCACAGCACACTGCGCGTTGCTTTCATCTGGACGTGAAATGTCTCCTCGTTCAGAGCATCTTTTTCTTTTCTGACTTTTACTACTACATGTAGGCCTTTGTGCAAGCCTGTTTTATTTGTCACATTTGTCTTTGTGTGTGTGTTTGTCCCTCCAGATGAGGTTGTGAGACAGTTAATCTGGTATGTGAAGGCTTGATAGACCAAATATTATTTGGTTTTTAGTCCACCCAGTGCTCATCACTTTGCAAACTGCATGGCCAGTTTAGTAAACATTAGATGATTTATTCTAATCTATAAGAGGAAATTTGTTTCCGCAGCCTCTAAACACACTTTGCTCGGCTAAAACAAGTGTCAGACCAGGTGATGTTGAGTCAGTCTTCCTGTCACACTAAGACGGCCCTTGTACCTAAAAGTGTACACTAAGTTCCTGCCTTTTGTTTGGTGCACAGTTGATTTGAATGAATTAGCAGGTGGCAGCCAGTGCGTTTCCACACACACTGCTCGGCTGCAAGCAGAGACAGATTTGGTGAGCTGCTGACAAAGTGTTTCTTATCTGGTTAGGTGATCTGAGAACTTTGGGGTGAGTTACAGGGAGCACTGCTAAGGTGAGCTATGAAAGAATAATGTGATATTGAGAACGTTTCCACGCGACAGAATATACCTAAGAAGTGGACTCTGAAGGCCTAGAGACAAAAAAGCAAGGCCCCAGTCTAATCCCTGAGTACAAAGTACTTGTATTATGGTTCCCAGTGTCTGCTGTGGTTCTGTACCTGTCTGTCTGCTCATCCTTTGCATATTTTTGCATGCAGTGTTGGTCGGCAGCAGTGCTCTGTACACACTGCTCCTCAACCTGTAGTCACACCAGGCGGAGTCAGAGCAGCGTATTCGGGCATGTCAGCTTCAGTTTGTTCCATCAGGTGAGAAAGGTACCGTTTGAACTCAGGTGTGCATCAGATAACCACACTGAGACCATGTGGGCACGCAGGTCTTGGTCCATTTACAAGCACGCTGTGGTGTTGCTTGCTTGGATTTAACCCTCAGATGCTCAACACAGTTTCCTGGGTGCCAGAGGCCAGATGTTCATCTCTTATTTTCAGCATTTATGCTCGAAAGACGAGTCTCAGTGGAGGCTTTTGTTAAGATATTTCTGAATTGTGCAAAACTGGTGTAAACACAAGACAGTGGACGTCGCCTCCTGGGTCTGAAAAGTGAAGCCAGTGCAGAAATCCTTTCTGATGGACTCCAACTTGTTGCAGTAGGAAGTCGGGTTGTATAGAAGTCTATTAGAAAATGACCCCACTTCTCACTTGATTTATTGCCTCAGTAAACATTTTCCTAATGAGTTTATGGTCTCAGTTGCTAATTTCAAGTCTTTTTCAACACAGCATCATGTTCATTTTGTAAATTATGCTCCCATTTACAGTAGAATAGACAATAACGCAGGGTATGCTTAAGAGTGCGGCTACCTTGTGATTGAAAAGTTGCCGGTATTGGTGGGCACGTATTGTGTCCTCTGGTGGATGTGTGTGAAGACTCTCCGTCATCCAGGTCATAGTTATCCAAGAAGGGTTGAATCAAGGACAACTGGACTGTGGAAACATCCAAGAGGTGTCTTCAGGTCTACCGGACCGGTGGGGAGTCCCAGGTGTTTAACCTCTGTGGGTCATTATTAAGACCACCTGGGCTGTAAGTGCTCCTGGCTGTGTGACGGCAGACGTTAGTCGCTGGAGCCACCTGAGGCTACGCGACAGTCTTTGGAGTTGTCATATGAGGCCAACTGGGAATAGTTGTTAAATCTCCTGGGAGGAGATCAAAGGACAGAGTGGGGGATGAGTGGTGTTGTAGAACTCCTCGTCTGCTGAGGGATAGTTTCTCTCCTCTTCCTCTTTCAAACCATCTGTCCTCCGTATCCAAACTATGACATTATTGTCCTCGAAGAGTGTCCCTTATTGAGTCTTGACCTGTGGAGTTGGCCTTCCTGTGTTGAGCCATGCATTTATTTAATGGTTGTTTAGTTTCCCTGATGTACATTAGACTGGACACACTGGGTTTCTTTTCTTGTGTTTGGGTGTGAGGTTTTTTTTGGGTGGAACAGTTTCTGTGTTAGTGTGTTACTGGGTTTTAAAAGCACGGGGATGCTGTTTCTGTTGAAAATCCTCCTGACTTTCTCAGATACTCCAGCCATGTGTGGTCTGACGATGTCGCATTTGTTCTTCTTCTCTTCACATCTGCAGTGTTGGTGTTCCTCCTGAATCTTATGGCTGTTTTCACAAAGGTCCAGTTAGGTGTCCACAAGCTTTAAGTGCATCCCTCCATGTTTGTGCTCCTTCTACTGGGCCCTGACGTCCTCTCCTGTCAACTTGATGCTACTGTCCACTGAGCTCATGTGTTCTGTGAAGGCTTGCACTTCCTGGGTTTTGATTTTGACTCGTGTGTCGTCCACATATCTAAACCTGTGGCTCGGTGCTGTTACTGTGAAGGAGTTCAGGGCTCTGGCTTCTGGTTCTTCCATGTACAGGCCGGCCAAAATGGGAGATACTGGTGGGGCTCAGCAGTATCACCAGTATGGGTTCGCCAAGGTGGTCCATGGGCTTTCCGTGGGTTCTTTGGCAGACAGATATTTTACAATTTATCAGAGAGCTTTGAACAGAGAAAGTGACAGTGCTGTTCATTCTGTGTGACCCTTAGCAAGTCGACTGCAGAAAATCACTGTTACTTCTTGGTATGTGAATGCTTCCCAAACTGAGAGATGCTTGTTTGACTTGTACTGTCTGCTGTATGAATGCACAACAGTATTTTATCTTTGTACTGGTCTCATGGAGCTCTGTGTGTGTATTCCCATTATTCCCTCTACGCAGTGTGTATTGTAAAATGCACAAACAAACAGGCTCCGACTGGGATTCGACATCCGGATGGCACATCTGTCATCACCTCTGTCCTCTTAAGCTTTCTTGTCCTATGGTTTGTAATCATATCATTACTTGCAGTTGATATGTAATATTGTAAAACCCGTTCGCTGTTGTTAAGGCTGGTTAGTTTACACTGTCTGTACAGAGTTTACTGCAAATTAGCAAGCAAAGGCCAAACGTTTGCAAACATTTTGATGATGTTGAGGCAATTTCCCATCTAGTTTATATCCGTTGCAATAATTGCAAGTATGCTTATTCAGTTCGAGATTTCTCCTCTTTCTTTGGTTTTCTTTCATCTCTTTTCCATCCTAAGATGGACATCTTTTCTTCAGGTCAGGACACCCACATTTCTACATCTGCCTTGACCACATTTTCTTCACTTATGACCAGTTAAAACTCATACTGGGGTCAGGTTGGATTGTGGGTTGTAGTGCTTCTGTCCTTCACTCCGGCCAGTGTTAGGGTAAGTTATTTTAGGTATGGCTGGGTTATGTTGAGGCTGGTTGCTGGTGATGGTTTAGCGTTGTTTTGAGATTGATGATGATCTCTGACCTTTCGGAAAACCCGAGACGCTGTGTCTGACTGGACAGCTCGGTCCTCCTCTCGTGAGCAGACTGGTAGATGCGCGTCCAGTGTGACATTGAACGGCTTCTGTCCATCAGCCTCCTGTTTCCAACTGCTTCTGTGCTGTAATGCCTCCCTTCTGTCTGTACCGAGGCAGCAGTTTGGTCTTTTTCCTTGCTCTAGTTGGCTTTCTTCCCAGAATGTGTTGGAAAGGATACAACCCTTGACCCTCTGTACAAAATGAGCCCAGTACTTCCCTGTCCCTGAGCCGAGGCTGAACCGTGGACTAGGTGCCGGCAGTCTTCTCCATTTTCAGTCTGTTGAGATGTTTATGTGTTTATATGCCAACAAATGCCGTATAAACTGCCTGTCCAGAGCACATATGATGCATACATGCACACTTTTTACTTCACCCTCTACCTTTTGCACAGTTCGTAATGTTTTCCCCCGGTGTAAAAAGGAAGGTACATCTCTGGTCATCTCTTTTGTCGTCACTGTTCAGCGAGGCCATCAAAAGACAGCAACGCTTTGAGATCCTCACAAAAGTCTCACTTTTCTTTTTTTCTGTGGCCTTTCCTGTGTTGCAGGCCCTTCTCTCTGCACATCGCCTACTGGTTCGCCTGTTTACTCAGCCCCATGACATGTTTTGTTGCCACAGCAACCTGCCACAACCCCCCTAGTGTGCTGATTTTTTTTGTTGGCTGTCACCTGTGTGCTGTCCCATAATGCACTGCAGTTTACCTCCAACCAGCACTACTACGATGATGCTGAATTGCAATAAGCTCTCTTTAGGCTGCAGAAAAACAAAGTGCATGTTGAGAGGAGAGAACAAGTGTGTGATTGAAGGAAAGAGGAAGGAAATAAAAAACATGTTATGGCCAAGACTGTAAAAATCAAGAAATAGATCTGGCTATAGGCCTGAACGTGGTCAATAATCCATGAGCAGGGTTTCCCCGCCTGTTACACTCTTAGCAGGCTGACTTGAGTGCTCTGACCAAAAATGCCAAACACGCATTATATATATTTTTCTCCTCCTGCGAGACTTTTGAACAAGTTCCAGTTGTGTCCTTTCCCTGCCTCCAGCCTCTGACAGCATGCAAATATAGTCTCCTCTCTACTTAAAAGTTACGAGTCTCTGCATCAGGGCAGTTTCTCACTTCACAATCGCTGCGCTATCAGACATGAATAGTTGGTGCTTTGCAATGAAGTGACCTTTCACTAGTTGCATTGTTGAGAGACACATGAGGGAATGTTGTTTATCCACCCTTCGATTTTGTTTGATTGCTACAGAAGCCTGTGAAATCTGAAGTTCCCTTCATCAACGAGCGTCTAAAGGCCGTAACTCGCTGGGCGCTGCCACCAATAATCGCTCCAAATGTGTCGATGGCCATCACTTGGAAGCGCTTTCGCATTTTTGTCCTCAGTTAGTTTGCCATGAGTGAAGGTTGGCAGGGCTCTGATAGCCGACTCGACTTCTTAAAGCCCAGCAGAACGCGCCCGTCTTCATCCTTGTTGGTTTTTCTGGAAGCTTCATGGCTGCAAACAGTGCAGTCGTTGACAGAGGAAACACTGTGTTTGCCTTAAATTTCAGCTTTGTGTTTTTGCTTTAAAACAGCTCACACACACTTCAACCAGAGTCAGCTGTGATGTCTGAAATTTATCTGTGTGTGCAGACAGTTCTCACTGAGCTGCGTTTTTTTTTAACATAGCATTTAATAGTGTTATGTACCACTCGAGCGCGTGTAATTATAAACTCCTTATTCTAACAAGAGGTTAAACTTTGTTTTCTGTGTTGCAGCGGAGAAGCAGAGTCCTTTTCTCAGTTTCAGTTGTGTCATCGAGCTGCTTCTTCTGAGGAAGTTGTTCTCTGTATGTGATCAAGGATTGTTTGTATGTGTTCAGCTGCACGCCGGCTGCACACTGTAGCTCATTTCAGAAGTGCAGCAGCCCAATCGGTGACTAAAACGCATTTTTATGCTCATAAGACGTGACACCACTCATTGCTTTTCTTCCTAAAATTCATGGAGGTGCGTGGTTATTTTTAATGTACTCGAGGAGGCCCACAGGTGGATCCACCAGCAGGAACTCGGTGATACACATCAAATATTCAGCAATTTCTGGGTGATAAGTGGTGAAAAGGGTGACAGTTTTGGGCTTGTTTGCAACCTTTGTCTGTGTGTGTGTGTGCGCACATGAAGGGAGTCATTACACCAGCCGCATAACCCACATTACATGCGTAACATAAAAACAGGCGAGGAAGGCGTCAGAGGTGTGTTGTGTATTTGTGCAGGTTGTGACAAACCAGAACTGTACGCTGACTTTTTAGGGAGCATTGCGTAATGCGGCGAAAAGGATGTTTACATTAATGCTTAAAAAGAAAAATAGTTGGTAGATTTGATTTGATTTAATTTGTCAGTGAGAAGCAGCGTTCTTCAGTTGAGCAGTGATGAGTGCATTCTGTTGGACTCTTAGACGATGGCGTCTTCTGGACTTTGCAGGATTGTTTGTGGAAAACTGAGCCTCCTTTAAGTCCTTCTTGAGAAGGTTACTCCTTTAAAAACATCTAGTTTGCTGTTTCCTGCGGCGCATATCCGGCGGAGGCTTCTTTAATGATACTTGTCAGAGTATGTGTGTGCGCAGTCCTTCTGGAGGATGCTGGCTAGACGTTCGCATGAAGCGTGGAAATACTGTGATCAAGATGTGGTTGGGTGGAAAGTCTGCATCAGGTGGTGGGAGCTCCTTTGCAGTGAAGATGTGAAAACACGTATGGAAACAAAATGAATGAGAGGGTTCAAATGAGAACACGTGCATGCTTACCTGAAAACCTTTTGATATGATAGGGCTGATTTTTAGAGACGTCAGTGCTGTGATCTCGTCCGCTGGCCTCATGGAGAAATCACTGATGTTACGCTGGGCGTCTTCCAGCTGTGTTTGGCCACATGAAAGAGTTCCTTACATGTTTGATACTAAAGCAGTTGAAGCTGCTAACTTTCACCATCATATATTTTGGATGATCTTGAAGCTCCAGCTCAACCCAACAGATGTCCTGCAGTGAACGTGACATGAATGTCGCTGGTTGTCCTGTTGCTTTGCTATAATAATTGATAAGAACTGAAGAAGGGCTTGGACGACCCTGCGGGGACGTGATTAAACCCAGAAAAGTCCTTCACACAGGATTTATTTTGCTAACAGTCATACGTGTTTTGTTAACCGTGGCCTTGTCCTAAATTAGAGTACAGAGTGGCCGAGCACATTAAACTTATTTGCCTTCTCTGAGCCTTCATTTCAACTGGCGCCACGCGCAAATGCAGTTTGTCAAGCAGCTGATGTCAAAAAAGGTTTGAACTGTGCGTCTCTGTGTGGCTGCGCGCTCCTGCGTCATACTCATTATTCATTCATCAGTACTGTTAAACACTTTGGCCTCAGTGTTTGCTGGTGTCGGTCCACAGAGCAGCACTGTGGCATCTGTGTTTTGGACTTGGCTTAGTATGTTGTTCTCACTGCTGGCCCCGACTTCCCAGGGCTCTCTGGGTCTATTAATACCAGCTCGCTCTAAAAATACAGAGTACTGTGTGACCCACTGGGACTAAATAGGAGCTCGACCTCTTACCGTAGGCATACTGACATACACACATGCTCCACAACTATAAATCCTGATTTCCTTAGAATACAACATTCCCCTGTTGTTCAGCTGAAAGAAAACAAACAGGAGGGCAGTATTTTCCACACTTGAAGGCAAATACCTTTTGGCAAATTCACTGGACTCATTCATCAAACCCTCAGGCCGAAGTGAGAACAGCGGTGTTTGTTTCCACCGATGAAGTGAAGGAATGCAGGAGCGTGCGCTTGTGTGTGTTTGCCTGCTTTGTGCGTAGATGTGCTCATCATCACGGCCGTAAACGAATTGGCGTTATACATAAAGACCACATGCTATGGATACTCAAACTCATTAAATCATTTCCCTAATTTGTTTGGAGCAGTGATTGGATGCATCTGGACCAGGTCCAACGGTTAAATTGAATTTGTTTCCCAAACAATTTGCAGAAATGTCAGATGAGTAAAGGGAAACAGAGAACGTTTTATGCCCTAACACATCTGTTGATTGGCCAACAGCTCGACTTCGACCAGCTGATGTCTGCTTTAACTCCAGAAACGTGTTTGATTGAGGGTTTAATAAGCATCTCGTACTTCAAAGCAGGCAATAAGACGAAGCCCTGCGCATCAGGGCGTGAACACGATGCTGCTGTCCCTCGTATTTTTGTGTTCAGTTTCTCTGCCGGCTCTCTGTCTCACGGGCGCATGCCTTCAAGTAAACGGCAGAGAAACCACCAGTTAGATCACTTCTTTGAACTAATAAAGCGATCAGAGCGTGGATGCACATCGGGGCATCTTCGCATAATTAACAGTTGTTAGTCGGACTGGATTCTGCTTCTTTTTGGTAACTGGATAGAGAATGTGCACGTCATGAACGGTGGCAGTAATAAAATGACTTTTGCGCTGCCTGCCTGTCTCTTTTAACTGTCCACGCCTTGCTTTGTAAGGTGTAAGACAAAACCTTTTTGTTGCAAGCAAAGGCAGCAGCCTGTCTAATCCCAGCAAACAGTGATTATCTCTCCTGCCTCGGTTGCAGGCTTTTTTTTTTTTTTTCCACTTTGGCATAAAAATGTTGAACAATGCTTAATTCACTAGTGGTGCGAGACGTTCTGAAACTCTTTTCTCGGTTTCTTCAGGCTGCTGTGGAAGATACAGGTGTGACTTTAAAGGCCTTGAAAACTTTTGTATTGCAAGCGGCTTTAAACTTTCAATGATTTGGTCCTACATGAGCTCCACATATTTCTGCCAAAGTTAGAAGAGTTTGGAGTTTTCTGTATTTGTGTGTCTGTCTGAACGATTCACGCTGGCTTGAAGTCGATGTTGGGAGAAGGTGATGTAACGTACGCCTGAGCTTTAGTCAGGGTTTAGCCTGTCAGCCAAATGTGATCAGTCCAATCAACCCTCACGGCCCTGCTGAGTTTTTGACTGTTGAACTCTTAATTAATGAAACTTAAGGATGTATTCACTCAGAATTGAACCTTGATTTTTGCATATTTGGATTCGAGGTCGTGTTTAAGATTTGAAACCAAGTTTAACATTAAAAATAAGGCACAAAGCTATTGATGCTGTTCGGCCGTCAGGTCAAATATTTGCTGCTGTAGGGACGAAACTCGAGAGGTGTTTATAAAACGAGGAGGACAAGTATTAGAAAGATGTCAGTATGATGAAATATGATTCAGCAGCACTGTAAACTGCAGGCTCCATGATGACCCTGAAGTTGAATCAACACCTCTTTAAAACAGTTTCAGCAAAAACTGAACATTACAATGTTCATATAAGTTGTATTTGACAACTTCAGTTTAGGAATCGAGAGTCGGACCCGCTCCGAATGGCCCGATCCGTCACAGTCATCTGCCTCTGAGCTCATCAATGGCTTTTATTGATGCTGGCGTGTGTGGCTTCGTTTCACGAAGATGAAGCTGAAACATCTGTCTGGCTTAAATTCTGTAAAATATTTTAACGTATGTTCATTTTATCAAGTGAATACCATCGAGGTTTCCAGCAGATGCTGCTGAAGTTGCAGGTTGTTGTGGGTAATCTGGGCAGTCAGTGAGGAGCAACCAGTTAGCAGCAAGCCAGCCACTGTGTTTTAGTGGATTGGTGCCTTCAGATGACTTTTTTAATTATTATTGCTTGGTTTTATTTCATTCACTACATTTGCTTTTTTCCCTTTGACACACTTTCTCTGGAGCGTTCAGCTTTACATCGTTACTCTTTGTTTCCCACTGAATAATGCAGTGCAGAAGCAGTGAAAGTTGTCATGTTGGACAGTTGAAATTGGTTTAATGCAGTTTTATTTACTGGATATATTTGAGCTGTTAAGCACCATCTTAACTCTGACATCCCTGAAATGTGTTTTACAGGATGCAGACTGTCTCTGTTCTGTTAATTAAAGCACAGAAATCGTTAATTGAAGGCCAAACACGACTCATTTTTGTGCATATTTTGCTACTAGAATCTTCTCTTCTGCAGTTGATCTGCCAGATTTGATGGGATCCAGATAACTCATACTACGTTTGCATGAAGCCATTTAAATTTTAAACCACATTTCTGTGTGAAAGCAAATTTCTTTGTAGTTTTTGTAAATGGCCAAATCTCTTCTTAACCCACTTTTGAGTTGGCAACCAATGGAGCTGTGCATGACAGCCAACATCTGATAAGGAGTGGGAAAGACAGCCCAGCTGATGAAATCATTATTTCATGCTTTATTAACATAAATATAGCATAATGACAACAGCTGTGCTGTATTATTGGCTGCGTCCACATTTGAAACGCGTGATTACAGAAAAAGTTGTCGTCTTATCTTTGCTGCCACACAGCTGCTTTCTCTGCCTCCACCTCCTTCACTGTCCTGGTTCTCATTTCCATGATTTTCTGCATGTTGTCAGTGAGTATGAAATATTTCAGACTTTCACCACATGAGTGTCTTTGTTGGTTCTGGTGTTGAGGACCGTGGAGGCGTCATTCAGCATCTCATCCACACATGTCGGCGTGCTGTGGGCGGGCTCTGCTGCTCCTTAAATCTTGGCTCTACCACTGTTGTTACCTGAAGCCAGGGCATAAGCCGTTTTAACAGGCTCAGCATCTATGACCTTCATCATGAAATAGGTATGAAACGCAGTTTAAACCTGAGTATTTAATCAGCTTGAATAGCACAGCAGACGTTCATGAAGGGACCTGCCAGGATCTATTCATGAATTATTGGTGACAGCTAAGCCTATCGACTCCAACACAGGGCTATTTTCTCACACTTGTTACTGTAAACCAATAAGCGTCTTGGCAGCCCTGCACTCATCTGGTTGCACCTTATTATGAATTATGTGCTTATTTCCATCTCGCTGCTGTGAGCTCGCAGGTTAACATGTCACCTACTGATCAGCGTACGTCTGAGCAAATCACAAGTCGAGTGTCTTTGCAGTGTTTCTTATTTAAGCTCTGAACAGAGTGAGGAATGATTAAAACAGTGTGTGTGTGTGTGTGTGTGGCTAGCCATAGCAGCAAGTGCCCTTTACATAACAAGCTACACTGGGATTTGTAAGACTTGGATCTTAATCAGGTTCCATCCATCCATCCATCCATCCATCCATCCATCCATCCATCCATCCATCCATCCAGTATCTCTTGCTGTTTATTCTCTTCCAGGTCGCGGGGCCTGAAGCCTATCCCAGCTCAACTTGGGTGAGAAGTTCTTTCACATTTGGTGTCAGATGTTGGTCATTTCACCTCTGTCCCCATCTATCTTATCTGGAGGACAAAGGTCTTAAATGGTTTGGTGCAATTAGCATTTTGGACCCGCAGATACAAATATAGGAGAGCACATTTTCTTGCCATTGAGAAGTTGTTTAACCATGAGACGAGAGCTACGAGAGACCCTGTTTGAGAAGGAAAGCTGCAGCCTGTGAGGCCAGATGGAGAGCTGCAAACTTGTCAACATGAACACAAACGTAGGCTGAAAGCGAACGTTCAGCCATGTTTGGCAGAAAGTGTTTGACCGGATAAGGGGGAGGGAAAGGGAGAACACCTCCCTTAAGGGACATTAACTTTGATTTTACAACCTTGGTTTTATTGCGGATTAATTGCATAGCAGCTAGGCTGATTTGATTTAATTCCCTCATTCAAATGCCACCATAATTAAGTACCAATCATGTCTCAAGCTTAGCTGTTAAATGTCTTGTTGCGCTGGTCGAGGTCAGGATGTAATGAATGCAGATGACGCCAATTAAGTTTAGTGTTGGTACCTGAGGTTTGTCTGATTAGTCGACGCCTTTTTATAAACAAAAATGAGAGCTGATAGCAGAAGTCAGATTTTGCTTGTGTCTGTACTGCTGCTCAACACGCGGCGCAGATACAGTGTTGAGCCCCTTCACGTATTTCTGTTTCATAGCATTGAATCAAAGTGGACGTGGGTTGGCTTTGTTGTGCCTCCATGCCGGCGACAGCTGAGGCCAGAGGCATAATGCTGCCCGTCCATCCGTCCATCCGTCCATCCGTCCATCCCACCAAGAGATCTGAGCAACGCTGTGAGGGAACTTCTTTAAATTTGGCACAAAAGTTCACTTGGACTCGATTGTTAACTGATTAGATCTTGGTGGCCAAAGGTCACTGTGACCACACACAACACACCATATCTTAAGAGGTAATGTGCTAATTCTGATTAATTTTCACACAAATGTCTCAGAGGATAAAGTGACGACGTGATGACATTTTAACATTTGATGACACACTGAATTGTTGACGCTGCTCTTTGTAAAGATCTGCCGGGTTGAAGATGTGTGTGAAGCATCAACATTTTACAGTTTGTAGCTTCTTTGCACTAAGATCCATATTTGAAGCGTTGTCGTCCACCACAAGCTCGTTGATTTTACTGATATTGAGCTTCATTTGATTGTCGTTGCACCATGTGATGAAGCTTTTTCTCAGTCTACTGGAAAAACACACAAAAAAATCACTTAATACCTTTTATTGAATTCGTTCTTCACTGCATATATTCAATGATTCTGGACAGACGTGGATGTAAACCTGGCTGGTTGGTGTAAAACCGAGGCGGTAATTCTTCTTCTTCTGCTTCACGCTGGTCAAAAGAAAAGAAATCCTCAGCTGCTGTCAACCAGTTGTTTTGAGAAGTTGCATAATAAGTTGAAAGGGGATCACCTGTGTGTAATCAAGGTGTGACAAAGGAATTGTAGATTAATAGGCCTCAAATTGATAACCTGTGTCCTCATATTACTCACTAATTTGTGTGCTTAAGTGAATTTGTAGTCTAATTTGTGAATCTTAAGCAAAACCTTCTCTGTGATCTAAAATAAACTCTTCTAAAGCGTAATGGTTTTAATTGTCCTCTCCTGTCTGCAGCGCACTGAAGCACTTTTCTCCAGATGTTGCAACAGAAACTGGCTCTTGAGACTCTTCCAAATAAACTGATTTTTGAAGCCTGTAAACAGCACTGTACAAACACACTTTCTTGGCTCGAACAGGGAAACGTGCTTTGTTTGAGAGATGTGACTGCACAACAGCTCAGTTAAACATTAATGTGCTAACCAAAAATCTCTAGTCACACCAGCACCTCGTCCAGCTACTATTCCAGAAGGTCAAGGAACAACATTCATTGCATACCATAATATTCATGAAGGCGAGATTGCTTTGAATGGCTGTAATCATTTTCATACACTGGTGTGTGACTTCACTGACCCAAAAACCACTCGAAACCCTCTCAAGTAAAGACTCATCCAGTCTGAAAAAGCTCCTCTAAAGACGCTGTAATGTTCCTTGTGGCTGATTACTTAAATATAGGTTCATTCACGTGGCAAGGAGTGGGGATAATGGTAGTGCAAGGCCTAACTCCAGGTTTACAAAATGTTCAGATGAGACTCAACATTTACATTTACACTTCGATGTCTTGTAAGTTCTTTTACAGCTCAAACTGCACTCAGTGTGTCTTCTTCAGGCTTTTCCCTTGTTGATCGTATCAGCTACAGAAATGACTGGGTGTGTGCGAGGCTGGTATTCACTTTAGATAGGCCTATCTTCTCCTAACTGTCCACTTGAAGGTCAGCGACTCACCATATGATTAGTCCGCCTCCGCTTTGTGTTGCACAAAGCAAGTGAGTCACACTTTGTCAACAGGAGTGACGTCTGACTGTCCCCGTTTGAGTTAATGAGTGATGGAGTCCTCAGCCAGCGAACAAGGCGCCTTTCTGTGCTGACTTGAGCCCGTGTTGGTTAATGACTAATTACAGCATTGTGTTTACCATTACCTGTCAAGGTGAGTGAGCCGTGCAGATGGTTCTGCTACAGCGGGACAGCTGACCTGCCTGACTGTGCTGTGCGCAGCGGTGGGATTGTGTCATCGGCCAAAAATGTAAACCAGTGGAAGTGTTTACATGAGATCTGCAGTATGTCTGCCAAATATCTCGGCTAGCTGTTTTTGAACAGGCCGTGTTGACTGTTTTGACCAACTATTGTTCACCAGCAACAGGTGTGGAAGGGCCTTGTTGAGACCTGCAAGCACTGAAGAACTGTTTAATGCTCCGTGTACATGCTCTTTTGTGGGGTAGACAGCAGGAAAACTCGTGCACAGCTAGTTCGTAGACCGCACACAAATTCTTCGACGTACATGCGAGTTATGAGCGTGAACGTCAGAAGCTCGGGGTTACGGACACAGGCAGGTGGCGGTGTCAAGAGGGCGAACCCAGACGAAGCCTCGTGTACTGTGAAGTGTCCTCCACTCTTAATGATGAGTTTGAATCCCGCCGAGTTTAAGGTTGTTTGTGTTCCTTAACATTGCCAGTAAAGCTGGAAGTAGATATCTGAGAGCTGGAGGCACAGGCCTTGTCATCTGGGCTCTCAGGTCACACTAAAATAGATTAAAAACAACACATGAAACCCTTGAAGTCTAAGTTAAAGTCTGTAATGAGCAGGTAATGAGTTTTTGCCAGTTAGTGCTTAAACTCAATCTGCAAAGCTGAGAGTGTGAGCGAGCGAGCGAGCGAGGGAGGGAGAGACAGGTATTGCTGCAGACAGTGTTGTGGAATGTGTGGTGGAGTTTTTGTGGTTTGCACAGTGTTTGGTGGAGGGAGGGACCCAAAACGCCGCTGAGCTACTTTTGAGCTACAGGTCCCTCCCCCAGCTCAAACTCAGTCTTTGCTCTCTTTCCCTTAAAGGAACAGTCACTCCTCCATGTATCTTCGGCCTTGGTCTCTTATCAATCTTTTGGCATCTTCTCTCTCTTTTCCGTCTTTGCTCATGAAGTCGATGTTGACCCACAGGCTGAGTGCGCACACACTGACAGATAGCGCTGACTGTAAAGGCTGCTATCTGGCTGTACTGATGATATTACTCTCTTGGTGTCCCCCAGGTCCCTGTGTGGTCAGCGAAGTGTCCTGGAGAACAGCATGGCAGTGTATCAGTGGAGCGTCTGGGTGAGATGAGGTGAGTGAGCAGGCTGTTTGCTTTAAAGGCTTGACCCAGAACCAGAGTGTGCTGCTAATCATCCACTCAGTAAAAGGTTTCCTTTTTGAATAAGTTACAATAAACTAGTGAAGCTCTGTACCTATAAACTCTGTCCACAAGCAACATTCAGATTAATTAACGTTTGCAAGGCCTTGTAGAGAAATGATCAAAGTCAAGAAGTCAACAGAATTTTAGTCTGAGTTACTGATGATGCTGATTTTTCTTTTCTTCATCAGTGTCTCCTGTTAGCAATGTGAGCTCCACTGACAAACCGGCACAGCTATTCTCCATACCAGACCTCCACTTCAATCACCAGCCAATCAAATGCACCCGGACAATAAACTGGCCAATCATGGCAAGCAGGTCACCGCTGACAGCCGGTCCCAAATACCCAGTATAAACCAGCAGGCTCAGCAGCAGCAAGGAGCTGCTGGCCACCTGGGTCCAAAAGGCGTCAGCGCCGGGAGCCATGGAGTCAAAACCAACCAGATTTCCCCCGGCAACCCTGGACTGAAGGCCGTCAGCCAATCAGTGAGCAGCGTCGGAGGGATGCTGAAAACCAAATCCAAGCGGGAGCGGAGCATCTCTGTGGACTCTGGTGAACCGAGAAATGCCATTCCTCCTGCCCTGGAGACAGATGCCAAAGGAGGTAAGGAGTGCACGCTGGGATGTACAGACGGTGTGTTTCTGCTCGACGTACGCGGAAGTTCACTTCCTTTAACCTCCTATCAGCCAAATCTCAACCCAAAATACCAGATTACGTGCATTCACCTCCTCCACAGCAGGAAGTGAATGTGAGGACTGAGAGGACAGAAGAACTTGTTTTCTCTCTTGCTGAAAAGCCCTGACCTTTCAGTGAAGCGTCAGAATTTCCCCCTGGCTTTTGATAGTGTGCGCCGTGCCTGCGCTGCAGTGACGTGTCCCAGATGAAGAAGCATCTGGGCTTTCTGTAGAGCTCAGAGAGAGAGAGACGGGTCATGAGGTTGCGAAAACTTCGTATGCATAGAGAGGTTGTTATTAACGCAGGAGACAGTTAGTGGGCGGGAAGACTTCAAGGCCTTTTTGTGAGTGTCAGTAATCGTTTGTGTTGATGTGGTTCAGTTCAAAGTGTTTGATGCGCATTTGTTTGCTGCTGCTTATTTGGTCACGTGAGCGTTTGACTGCAGAGGACAATGTGATTTTTGTGAAACTCATCTAGGCTTCCTGTACATGACTCCAACCTCCTCTTTAAATACACACATGCTCTCTCTCTCATACACACACACACACACACACACCTTGATGCACTCAGAGGCAGAGGTGTGGCTCCAACACAAAGAGCGACGGAGGCTGAAAGAGGGGGAGAATGAAAGATAGGGTGGATCATTTGAAGGGAAATCTCTTCTGGCTCCATTTGACCTCCCCGCTCCTCACACACACACACACACACACACACACACACACACACATATGCTCTCTCTGTCTCATTCCCTGTGATCTGCATGTGAAAAAACAAAATGAAACACAAGCCTCCCTCCTCTTCTCTCCGCCACCAAACTGACAAAACCTTGTCAGTGACAAATCGTCTGAACACGGTAGCGGACGTGGCTAAACAGCTGACTTTGTTGTTAAGATAAATCAACTGCTGGTAAGAAAAACATCCACAGAAGACAAGAGGTCAGCTCTTTCTTACTGCCTCTCTGTATGGAGGTAGCAGCCCTCCCTCTGCTGTCCTTTTCTCTGTACTGTCACTGTAAACTTCCTTCCTGACTGTACATTCAGCCTTAAGTCTGTGGTTAGCCGAGCACATCTGGTGTGCTTATTGGAAGATAGTTTTCTGCCACGGAGTAAGATGTCGAGTAATGAAAAATCTTCACTGATTTGTTTATAGAGCCTCTCTAAATATGTGACAGTAATCGGGGATATTGCCAGTAAAAGAGTACTTTTCTTCCCTGTCACCATTTAGAGTTAAACCAGCCGTTGTATTTGCTGTCAGAAGTTGGTTGTGCCTCTTCCACTGCAGGTTACCATATGGAAATGTGAAAGCTGTGACGTATTTCTTGCAGCTTTTTGCACTTGCTGGTGCACAGCGGCTTGTGCATACACAAATTCATAATTACACCATGTGACAAGGCACACGCTTCTGAAAACACTGCAGCTCAGATGCGTTGAGCATGCATGGCATATTGTTGTGAAAAGAAACCAAAACAGAGATGAGCAGAACTGCAGATGATTGCAGTGCTTACTTTTGACTTTGAATTTTATTATTTTTTTGATAATTCAACTTTGTAGTTTTAAATGCATTTTAGTTAATTGAAGAGAATAAATTATAAGTCCACCATGACAGTGCAAGAATGAGGCTGCAGAAAGTATAAGCATACATTCTGAGGGAAAGGCAGGAGCATGTCTGCAGAGGTGATGGTTCAAGCATGGGTGCATGAACCAGAGACAAACTTCAGCTCTGGTTAAGATAATCTGTACTTTTAAATGATGTGACAGGGTACCTTCATACTGCCATTTGACATCCTTATCAGATTTAGAGTCATGTGTTACATTTGTCAAGGCAGCTGTAAGCTGGGATCCTATAATTTCCAGCAGCTTAAAGCAAACTGCATTAGAGCGGTAATACATCAGCCTTTGGCTCTGCAAAATACAGTGATGAGTTTAGATTAGTGAATTATCTAATAGTTAATCATAAGCTGTGAATAATAAAAGCAAAATAACTTTGTTAACGGCCTTTGAAGGGACAATACTATGACAGTTCTTACCCATGTATTGATGTGTGTGTATTATCCTCTAGAGGGTGTTATGCGCAGTAAGCGGCGCTGTGTTCTGGAGAAGAAACAGCCATATAGTGGAGATGAATGGTGCTCTGGACCCGACACAGAGGAAGATGAAGACAAACCACACACGGCGACCCACCGTGAGTCTGTCTGCCTCCACAGAGGGGGAAACACATTGCACGTCACTGTTGTCTGAATGTAGCGCAGTCCTCCCTAACATTTATGTCATTGTGACCACAACTGTGAAGGCCACATGAATTACATGCAGAAATCCCCTGCTGCATCTCAGTTTTATTTTCTGACAACAGCAGGTTAAAGCTGTAAATCATCCATAGCTGTTTTCAGATCTTGCACACACACACACTGAAAAGAGGATGTCAGCCTGGAGTGCTATGCTATCCCTTTACTTTACATGTGTTTTAGCTCCATCTAGTGTTCAGATGTTGTAGCCCAGAGGATGCACTGACAGTACAGTTCTAAACAGTTGTAAAGCAATTAAAAACCAATGAAATCCATGTGCTTCTGTTTTCTCTAAGGAGAGCGTGGGCTGGCAGGTCCTATCCAGGGGCTCTCTGACCGCCTGTCTGCAGGGCCCCTGTCTGAACCTGGGGGTCCTGTAATGGGATGTGGAGTGGGACCAGGGCTGAAGGCAGAGCCACCTCAGCCTTCACAGCAAGTGGTGTATGTTTTCACAACCAGCCTAGCCAACAGGTGAGAGGACTTACGAGCCTAACATGACCCATTCTGGCACATCAGAAGAGATGTCTTGATTTTCTTAATGTTATCAACGGCCTCAGTTTGTTTTTTAGATTGTGATTAGATCTCCAGTTCAACACTGATAACTGCACTGATTGTTTAAGATGCAGTATTGCTCCGTTTGTTTGACAGTGCTGCAGAGGCAGTGATGAAAGGACAGACAGATTCCATCCTTCTGTTTCACCAGCAAAATGTTCCACGCACCAAGTTGGAGCAGGTCAGACATCCACAGCTCAGCGGCAATGTCAAGTTTGTGTTAAAACTGTTAAACTGTGAGAAAGTGTTTCACCACAATAGAGACCACAGGTGCCAAGTATGTGGGAAGTTTAATTTAGCTATTTTGATCTCACCTCTTTGTTCCTGTTTCTGCACTGCTGTGAATATTTGTACTGAGACAGTAAAATTCACTGTGTTGTTTTGGCAAATTAACAAATAGACAATATACTATAAAATATCATAACGGCAAATAAACAACAACAACACATATACTACTACTAAAAATAACAGAAATGTATTTGTTGGCATAATAATAGCATTTTAATAGCCTAATAACTTTTGTCTGCCACAGGGTCACCCATCAGGGAAGCTCCCTAACCTGTCTGAGAAGATAAACTCCAGCAGCTCTCCACCCACAGGCACCCCAAAATCTCAAAGTGGAACACCACGGCCAGCCTCTGCAGGAGTTGGAGGCCCATTGCATCCTATAGGGACGCCGTCATCAGTAGGACACTCTGATAATGAATCCTCTCAGACCAGACCTGGCGGAGCCTCCAGCAATAACAGCATCATCGCCCATCGGTCAGAGGGAGGGAGCGCTGCCACACCTGCAGGCCCAGTCCCTGGAACTGGAGATGGGGACGTTGCAGGGGGTATGAGTCTTCCTGATGCTACTGTTTCTCCCTCGGAGAGTCCCTCCATCCTGTCTGCACACCTACAGAGTGATACAGGCCAGCGGAGTGGTCCAGGGAAGTCAGATGGTCTTTCTAAAGAGCAGCTGGAACACAGGGAACGCTCTTTGCAGACACTGAGAGATATAGAGAGGCTGCTTCTGCGCAGCGGGACAAGTGGAGGCCCTGGAGACACAGGAGCCTCCAATAATAATGCTAGTAATAACTCCTCCAACCTAAATAATAACAACAATACTGAAAGGGGTGCTATTCTTGAGGACAGTGACAATGGTACTAATAACTCTGGAAACTGCAGTAGTGGTAATATGCTATCATCAGCCTTGGCCCCGATTGGAGGGTTGAAGAGATATGAAGAACCCCTCCAGTCCATCATTTCTCAAACACAGTCCCTTGGTGGACCTGCCCTGGACAGTCCTCAAATGGACTCTCACCATAACCTACCACAACACCCCCATCACCAGCTGTCTTCACCTGGGGTCGACATGGGTCCCTTACTTGGACCAGAAGGGCTGACACCAGAGCAAATGGCGTGGAGGAAACTGCAAGAAGAATACTACCTAGAGAAGAGACGGCAACAGGAAGTGCAGCCCCCCACACATCCGCAGCACTTTAGAATGATGAGCGAGATGGGCATGCATGGAGGTCCTATGATGATGAGAGGACCCCCTCCTCCCTACCACAGCAAGCCCGGGGACCAGCAGTGGGGTCCTGGCAATATGATGGGAGGAGGAATGGGTGGAAATGCACGAATGATAGACATGCACCAAGATGGACCCCGTGGCCCAAGGTTCCTGGGACAAATGCAAAGAGGTCCACCTGGGGGAGGTGGTTTTCCAGGTAGTACAGGGGGAGTTTTATCAGTGGAGGGTCTTGGACCTCAAAGGCCTACCAGGCCTGGGATGATTTGGCTAGATGATATGCCTAACAACATAGGTGGTGGAGGTCCCTTTCATGGCTGCTACCCTGGTGGACCTCCTCAGCACTTGCAAGGTGACCCAGAACATTCATTAACGCATGAGGAAATGTTTCGCATCATGGAGAAACGGCAGATGCAGGGGATTCCCAGGTTTGAGCTTGACAGAATAGCTAAACAGCAGCAGCAGGGCAACCTTGGCTCAAGAATTATGGACAATGCTGGGGGCCCAGACTTTCCTAATTTGGGAATGGGCCGGGGTCCACTCTCCACCCGAGCTGACCCTATGGACTTTCCTGGCTCACGGGAGATTATCGGCTCTCCTGGAGGAGGTCCTCAGATGAGAGACTTGGTAGATTCTCCTCTGGGGAGTAACCTCACAATGAACATGAACCCACAGATGAATGTTCAGCAACAACAGCAGATGATGCTATCTCAGAAGCTCAGAGGAGGTCCTGCGGGAGGGGGGCTTTTAGGTGAAATGTTTAGCCCTGGAGAGATTTCCCGAATCAGAGCTTCACATAATGGAAGAGGGGGAAATAAGGGGATAATCCCCGGACCTGATGGTCCCTTCCAGTTTCCCAATCAAGGTCCCTTTTCTGGAGGACAGGTGGAAGGGCCCTATCTTCAACAGTCTGGCCCTGACATGTTTGGGCCCGACCAGCAAGGTCCGAATCAAATGGGAAGTACATCGCGGCTTAGTCATATGCCAATGACTGGAGGCCTCAGGGGAGCAGACCTCAGTCCTAGGCACCCCTCTGACCTATCAATCAATGTTAACCCGATGATCTCTCCTTCAGTGCCTCCTCCTCATCAGCTCAAATCTCCATCCCTCAACCAAGAGGCATCTCCTCTTCTACCTTCTCCCTCTGCTCCAGGACTGAAGTCACCCTCACAGATCTCCTCTGCAGGACATCACCCCCCTCTTCCCCCTGCGTCCGGTGCTGGGACTCCTTCCTCTTCTTCCATGAAGTCTCCCCAGGTCATGGGGTCTTCCAGCCTTGTGTTGCACTCTCCATCTGCTTCTCCTGGACGACTCAAGTCCCCAGCCATGGCTGTGGCTTCTCCAGGGTGGGCGTCTCCTAAAACAGCTCTTCCAAGTCCAGGTGGTCCAACCAGTGGTAAGATAGTGGGAAACGGAGGAAGTAGTTCCACTGAGACAGGTACATTCAGAGTCAAGTGTCAGTGTCAGTTTGTCATTAATACTGTTCCTTGTATTGCTGTGAAATAAATACATATATGCTTTTTGTTCTTTGCAGGCCAATCCCTTCCCCCCAGGAGTTCCAACTCTACCCCAATTAGCCAGCCAGGATCTATGAATCCTAGTATGCCATTTACTTCCTCTCCCAATGCCCTTCCATCTCAGAATCCTTTAACTCTTATCATGTCTCAGATGTCCAAGTATGCCATGCCCAGTTCTACCCCTCTCTATCATGATGCAATCAAAACAATTGCCACTTCCGATGATGAGATTCTGCCAGATCGACCTCTTCTATCTGGTGTCAGCATTGGAGGTAGGAAAACAAGGACACATTGTTACACAGACAAAAAACCCATTACACAGTGGCAGTATGCAGAGAGGAAGCAGTAGAATGGGCTGTCATTTGTAGATTTTGTCATGCCATCAGAAAAAGATCAAATGCATGCAAGTGTGTTGATTCATAGACGTTTTTTTAAGCAAAGCAACACTGATCTCTCAGCCTCTAGTAGTGCTGTTTGGAAATAAGAGTAGACCTCCATGTAATATTTCAGAAGCTAATGTGTTGAGAAAAATTGCAATCTATTTTCAAATGTTAATAGTGTGATTTTCTTTTTTCACATGCTGGCCATGTTTTATCACCAGGAAACATGGGGAACCCCCAGGCATCTCAGATACTTGTCTCCCAGGGCTCCATTGGTCCTCACAGTGATCCACAAAGCCCCATGGGTATTGTAAGCCAAGGTCAGCAGCACCTGTCTCATGATGCCTCAGGGCCTGTGCTTTCTTCCCCGAACCACATGGGCATGCCCACCATGAATTCTGCCATGATGGGAGGGGGCCCGCCTGACGGAATGGGGCCCTGCAACGATTCACCGATATCTCAGAACCAGATGGCAGGTTTTCCTCGCATCCAGCAGCCTCCTCATGGGCCCATGCACTCGCCCATTGGAGGAATGTCACAGAATTTCTCTCAGTCTAATGAGGATATTCTACCACCTCAGCAGTTACACCTGCTCAGCAAAGGTCATCCCCTCCAACGCCCCTCTCACCCCTCAGACTCGTTTGCCTCTTTGCCCATGGGGGATGGCCCGGATCTAAGTGAAGTCATAAGACCCACTCATACAGGGATCCCTGAGTTTGATCTCTCCCGCATCATTCCTTCTGATAAGCCCAGTAGCACTCTTCAGTATTTCCCAAAGAGTGAGCCACATCAAAATCCACATCAGGGGCCACCATCCCATCAACCCACCCCACAGCAGCTCCTCAAACAGCTGTCTTCTTCTGGCCCTCCACACAGTAGTGGCCCTTCATCCAACCCACACTTGGCAAACCTGCAGAATATGATGGCTGAACAGCAGCTGCCACCTCACCCCTCACACGGTGGAATACGCCAAAGCATGGGCATTCCTCAGGGGGGCTCGAGGGGTATGGTTTCTGGTGGGGGCATGGGCCCCATGTGCCCCCCTGGACATATGATGGGAAGGACTGGCATGGTGCCCCAGCAGCAACTCCAGCAACAGCAAGCCATGATGGCGAACAGCCTTCTCCACCATTCTTCCAATCCGTACGCTGGCATGATGTCCTCTCAGCAGCACCCACACAATCTGATGGCACAGCAGAACATTATGATGATGCAGGCCAAGCAGCGGAGCATGTCAATTCCAGGGGATCCTTTTGGCTCCCAGGGTCCTCTAATGTCACCTCAGGGTCCCATGATGGCTCCTTCCCATCCACATTCTGGTATGATGGGCCCCCAGTCTCTCAGACAGCGTGGAATGTCTCTGGACAGTCCCATTGGCTATGGCCCCGGAGGTATGGCCAATATGCCATTCTGATCCAGCTCACTGTAAAAAACAAAGCAAAACGTGTGTCTGCTTGGTTACCTTCCCATTGTGTCCAAGTTTTTTCATTAATGTTGTTGTTGCAGATGTTTCAAAAGAGGAACTGTATAAACAAGAAATCAGTGATACTCTTCAAATTTTGGATTACAGCTAATTTAAACTATTGAATATTTAAAAGCACTGTAACACAGTTCAATAACAAATCTGAAGCCATTTTCTAAAATACTGTAAAATATGTATATTTCAAAGATGTGTGTATTTGTTGTGGGAACAGAGTGGCAGTCAAGAGGAGTGCCTCAAATTTCTATTTGTTTTAATATCATTGATTTATTTTCTCCAACTACCAAACTGTTGTGCAAATGAATTATCTATATATCTGTCTATCTCTCTCTATATATATATCTATATATAGAGCTAGATGGATATATATATGTACTTGCTGTATATATAAGATGCAATTTGTGATTGTTTGCAGTTGTTCTGTATAACTGTGTTTTAATAGAAGTCTAAAAATAGAATAATACTGATCTCTAAGGTGATTTTAGTTTTGGTTATTGTGTTGTCAATTCTTGTTGTTTGATAACACTGACACGGGGACACGGTGGCTGTATATATGAAATTTTTATTAAATTTAATTAGTAGTTGCTAAATACAAGAAAAAAAAAGGCAGATTTCTGACAACAATAACATTTTTTTCTTGACTGGGTAAATAAAACATCTTTTAAATGCAATCACAGAAATGGGTACTATATTTTCAGAACGTTTGATAATATTCTAACAGTTTCCATCATTACATACAAAGTACTGCAGAACAGAAGCATTTTAGTTACAGCTGACAATGTAGAGGAGTTTGTTACATGAGGACGCTGCTGGTGGTTGTTATCCCATCAGAACTGGGTGGTCGACTGTGAGCCGGAGCTCTGATGAGAGGCATACAAACACGTGTGCAGCCCAGCTTACAGAGTAAGTGTAGTAGCTCATTGCGAAACCGCACGCCAACAAAGGCGTATAAGAAAGGGTTCAGACAACAGTGTGAGAAGCCCATGCCCTCCGTCACAATGAGGGCTCGTTGCAGTTGGGCATAGGATTCACAGGTTTCATACAGGATAATCTTCAGGTCATTCATAGTTTCTATCACTAAGGTGATGTTATATGGCAGCCAACAGACACAGAAAACAAGAGTGATGAGTAAAGCCAGTCGAATTGCTCCTTTCTTTGCTTGGTTTTTCTGACTCTTGAACAAAGTAACTACCACTGCTGTGTAACAGTAGCTCATTACAGCCAGGGGCAGGAAAAAGCACACATGATGTAAGACTCTGGTGGTCATAACCCAGTTGTTTGCATGAATATCATAATCATCAAAGAAGCAGGAGAGCTGAGATGAGTTTGTGCGCTCCTGAGTCACAGTAAGAAACACGACATTGGGCACCGATAAAGCCAAGCAGACCAGCCATAATAAAGAACACGTTAGGTGCACTGTCCTCTTGCGTCGACTTTGCATACTAGCTACGGCATGAACAATCGCCAAATACCGATCAAACCCAATGCAAGCAAGGAGGAAACTCCCACAGAGGAGGTTCAGATGTTTCACCAGGCCCGTCATCTTGCAGAGAAAGTTGCCCAACATCCATCCGCTGGTATTCTCAGCTACAGTGAAAGGAAATGTAAACAGGAGCATGAGGTCTGCCAGGGCGAGGTGCAGCAGGTAGATCTCGGTGATGCGCAGGAGGCGCCGACGTCTCAGGAGGACAGTTATCATCAGGCCATTCCCTGCCACGCCCAGCAGAAAGATCAAGCTGTAAAGCACCGTGTGGAGCACGGCGTGAAAGGTCTGCGGGCTCATCTCATCACCACACTGGTACTCTGGCTCATCTGTCGGATAAACGTAGTCTGTCCAATTATAATCTGTGCTCTCTGCCAGCTGTAAAAGATAACGGGGAGATAAAGTTCATTTTAATCACCTCATCACAGAGAATCACTTCGTGCGCTGTGGACTAATATACAGTGAATCATGACATAAGCTTGAAGAGCTTTAAAGTCTCTACCTTGATTGTATTCTTTCTTCCCTGCAGTTTTCTCATTCAAATTCTTCGGCAGGAAACACTCAATAATCAGACATTTTTCACTTCCCCATTACAGTAACAAGGGGAATTTCTGGGGCAAAAACATCCTGCTGTGCCTGCACAGCCTGCCAATGAATGAATACAAATGACTTTTTTTTCCCCAATCGGCAACTAAATTAATATCATATCTGGTGAAGAAATCAGCGGTTAAAGCCTGAATCATGGCGAGTTGGCACAAAAATTACTTTTCGTGGCGAAATGTCCTTTAGAATATCTAAAAATATCTACCTATAATTTTACATATGACAACACTGAATGCATGCAATTTCTTGCATTCCAGTACAGTATTAATAGCAGAATGTGCTTTGTGTCACAGTTACTTCTACTGCTTTTCTTCTGTATCAGCTTCCCTTCTTGCAAAGGCAAAATTATATTCCATGAAGCAAAACTTTAAAGCTGAAATCTACTTAAACCAATGAGAATTTCCATGTAATGTAATGTTGAAAGTTCAGAATGACTGCTGCATTGTAAGTTGCTCTTTTTCACAATAGATTTTTCATGATGTAATTTCCTCTAAAATCATAAATTTTACACATGTGATTCATATCACAATCGATGGAGATCATCAGACAGATAATGAGATGTGCTGAACAACTGATTTGAAATTAGAAGTAATCACATACAAAACTGCATTAGTGTTCTGTTAAATTATATTATTTTACTTATACATCAGAAAAATGGAATTTACCTCCCTGCAGTGCTTTCATGTCAAACCACACGCAGCATGATCTATAAAAGTGATTTTCTTCCTCGCTTATTTTCCTACTGACTCAACAGGAAAGCGGCGGTACACCCACTGTACCTCACGTCTACTGAGCTGTATGTTTTTCCAGTTCAGTAATTCAAGCTACTGTACTTGAATTTGTGTTTCTCAACTTACTGTCACAATTTAAAAATCTTGTAGTTGCCCCTTAATGACTGGAAGCTGCTTCGCGATGCTTGTAACCTTAAGATCTCTTTAAATGCCAGATGTTTTAGCTGAAGCTTAGAAGTTATTTAAGAGTTCTGCAGCACTAAACAGCAGATTGTATTGAAAGGTGTCCATTATGTTAAAAGACATGTGACTCCAGACTAAATCACAGTAAATCTTAGCCTGTTGCTCACCCTGACATCAAATCTTTTTAGGTACAAATTTAACAAACACCCACAAACGCCGCCTTTGAAGATCTAAAATTACATTTAGAGCAGAACAGACCTGCATTATGTGCCAGAATAACTAAGACTTTCACGAGACAACAGTTCTGCAGAGCCTCTACAGCAGTTTACCATTGGCTTCAATCATTTTTAATTATGTCTTACCTCAGAGGCCGTAAAGGTGATTATTGCAGCCATGGGGATAAATCTTGGTCTCTTGAATGTATAGCTTAGACCGTCGGAGTGAAATGTGCTTGTACTTCCTGTTTTTGCAAGTTCTTCTGTATCTGCTTTGCTGATTTCTTTGTTGGGGATGCGTTTGGTGGACACATGAAGTCAAAACAGACAAAAGCTTTAAAGTGGGTGTGTGGAAAAATGTGGGTGGATCAGTAATTTCATAGCAATCACATCAGGGTGTCGGGTCGGGACAGTATTTGGTGTTCAGGTGAGAGTGGAAAAAGGGGATGCAGAATCCAGGTGTTTCTTCAAGGATGCGTAGAAGTCCAAAACAGTTCTACACAGTCACACTGAAGGAGTCCAGCAAGGTTGTGTAGATGTTTGTGTGTGTGGTTCTGCAACATAATGGAACACAGAATACAGACAGGCAGAATTTAAATCATATTTCTTACATAAACAACTATGTGAAACTGAGCTGAACAGAAATGTAGACATTGACATTGAATTAGAGAGTAAGAGTGATGCCTGTAAAGCTAGCAATAAACACAGAATGAGTGGTAAAACTGCGTCATTATGTAGACAACAGTCACTGTAAAGATCTCTAGACAACAGCTATACAGGGTACACTGATGAACAACAGGAAAATAACAACCAAATACACAGAATCAGCAGTTAACAAACTACAGTAAACAACCCTCACAAACTAGCTGCTAGCTCTAAATGACGTCATGCAAATAACTTAAAAACAACTTATTACTTAGAAATACACACTCATTGTTAACTATAATATGAGTGTAACAAGCATCACAGGAGATGGCTGTTTTATTATTGACGCACGCATGAAGAGAAATCACTGTGGGCCGTCATCGCTGCACGAGAGATGAGACCTGCCGTCATCTGTATGCTTTCAGCAAGGTGCGTTCAGGGACACGCGCGGTGCAGGAAATCACCGCTGCACGAGAGATGAGACCTGCCTTCATCTGTGTGCTTTCAGCAAGGTGCGTTCAGGGACACGCGCGGTGCAGGAAATCACCGCTGCACGAGAGATGAGACCTGCTGTCATCTGTTTGCTTTCAGCAAGGTGCGTTCGAGGACACGCGCGGTGCAGGAAATCTCAGTTACATACGCTGCCTGATTCCTGGCCTTTTTTTTTACGGTAAGGATGCAACAGCAGTGATGCAAGTCTAAATAAATGCATCCTATAGCTTCTAACAAGCGAGAGACAATTAGACTGAACCGCTCAGATTTGTGTGGGTATTTTTAGCAAAAGCCACACATCCTTACAAATGTTATCTGAATACAATGTACAGCCATCCTCTGATAATAAGAGTATGTTGGTTCGAAGAATGGCCTTGTGACCAGAAACTCTAATTTGCTCTTGTAGCAAGCTGGTTTGCTGCATAAATTCAGGTGGGGGGAGCCACTGAGAGTCCTTGAGCAAGGCCCTCTGGCCCCAACTTCTCCAGTGGAGCAGCTCTGTGGCTGTGGTTGTACTGGGCTGCTTCCAGGTGTGAATATGTGAGCGTGAACAGAGCATTCCTAAAAAATAGCACATTGCTGTCAGTGATATGCCCCTGGCAGATTAAAGGTTAGAAACATGGCTGTATGTAGATATTAAGTAGATTCCTTAACAAAAACATGTCCCCTTAATTATCCACGTCATTTCTGAATGCAGAGCTTCTCAGCTGTGAAATTTATTTTGTCCATATAACCCTGGTTTTGGTATGATATGGGGTCGAGTGACGGTTACTTAATTGTAAGAAAATTAACCTGTTATTGATCTATTAAAATAGCTAAAAAAATAACAATAGAACATAGGTGATGGAAACAATCTTGCAGCAATGGGCCAAGTAAAGCATGTCTCAACCATCTTAGGGTGGAGGTGCTTCAACTGTGGGCTGTTTCCTGTGGGTTTGAAAGCTGTCTATCACCTTAAGCTCTTCACATTTTTCAGATCTAATTTTAGTGGGAAAAACAAATAGTGGGCATGTCCAGTTCATGTAGCTTTGGTAATGTGAATGTGGAAGTACTCTGCTTTGAAACAGGCAGATGGCAGGATGCTCCTCTGCATGAGTGATCAGAGGCAGAGCGAGTGTTTTCAATCTTGACAGTCAGTCAAAAATAATGTTTTTCTGCTTTTAGTCCTTAGCTATGGCATTCATCCTGAATAGGGGGTTTATACTAATGTTCAGAAGGTAAATCCTTGATTTGAAATGAAATCAGCTGATTAGATGGATGGGGGCGGGTTCAAATACGAGTGGAAGCCATCTTGAACAGTTGGTTGACAAGACTCTTTCGTAGTCAGCTAAAAATTGAGTACACCTTGCAAACACCGCATAGGGAACCGGTTATTTCAGGTATTCAAGGTAAATACTTGTACGTCTGAACGATTTCTACGAATGGATAGTTCTAAACCAGATCCAGTATTTGGTGGTGACTCTCATAATTATCGTTAACTTTTATTTCATCGTTCGCCAGGTTATGTTAGCATGCTAGCAGACCTAGCACGGCAGTGGCTTCGACTGAGCTATTGCTCACGTTTGCTAATAACCGTTGATTGGGGATAACTAAGTTAGGTTTGTTTGTAAGCGAACATTGGAAAACTCGTGGAGTATTATTTACGCTAGCGTTATAATAACCGACTAGGTACAACATTTCAAATCCGGTGTCGCAACGTTGACTGCCCAAACAGCACAACATTAGCATGTAGCTAAAGCCTCAGGTGCTAGTTAGCCAGATGTCGGTGGCTAGTAGAAGGGTAGCTAGCTTAGTTCCCAATTAGTTAATTTGATTAGAGAGAAGATCTTTTTGGTCAGTCGTTTATTCAGGTATTTATCCACTAATTTAGACTTCTTGGGCAGCGCAGTCTGAGGTAACTGCAGATAATTTATTGTCACTGATGGGTTTGATTATGTCAACGCTGTTTTCACATTGTTAGCTACCAAGGGTTATCTAAGTAGTATCACCATCCACCCGTATGTCGGCTAACTTTTGACGTTAGGCCAGCTTCCTACGGTCAGTTTCTTAAATAATGACTTAGTAGGTCTCACTACCCTCGTAATACAGTCTATTGCGTTTTGCTACACAGCGTCATCCGATTGTTATGTCGTTTTTCGTCGGGTAGGCCTTGTCGTAACATTTTGTCTCCTATGTTTCAGGGTTGGAAAACACTGAGGAAGGACGCAGCGGCTCAGCTATGCTACACGGGATGGCTAGCTAAACAGTCGGCCAATACTTGAAAGCTAGCTTAGCCCGCCTGGTGAATGATTTTCCAGATAACGATGGCAGAATGCATCTATGCCAAGCCCTGATTTACTAAATAAATTCATGCTCCTACGTTTTCTTAAAAAAATAAAAAACTGAAAGGAGGATATATTTTTTTTTAATTTGAGAATTGATGTCCCCACAATCAACAGTATTGTTGAGGAACCTGCTGAGACAAAACATTTGAACAATTTGCATTCGGATAATTATTATTTAAGTCTCAAGAAGGAAGGACAATCTTAAGTTCTGAGTGGTCCCAGCAGAGTGGACCCACTTAATCCAGAGACTGTTTGAGGTTTCATTGAACAGAAAAGTCAAGCTAAGTAAAAATGAGTACCACCAGGACAGAGAACCCAGTGATTTTGGGCTTGTCCAACCAGAATGGACAGATCAGGGGCTCCGTGAAGCCTGCTGGAGCACCAGGTGGAGGTGGAGGAGGAGGAAGCTCCCAACAGCAACTTAATCAGATGAAAGGTGCCATCAACAATGGTAATTCCCAGCTGGCCCCAACGACTAACGCTGTCATCAAGTAAGCTATTTGATTCTAGATATCGAATTATTTGCACTTGGTGTTTTCTGTATGTTGGCACAGTTATTACTGCCAGTTCTTTATGATGCGTATTACAAGAAATTTCTCCTCCACAGGCCTGGAGATGACTGGAAGAAAAATTTGAAATTGCCCCCAAAAGACATGAGGATGAAAACTTCGGTTGGTACAACATAGTTCTTTATCGACCTGAAAGTCATTCAATTCTACTTTTACTATTTTACTGTTTTACTTACTTGACAGGTCCTTTTGCTAGTCATGTCAGTTATTGAGTCTTTTTTTAACTGTTTTCATTTAGCATTTCTTCACATTGTGAAGCCAGCATTGCGTTGATTTTGGTCACCTTCATCTCATGCTAATATATTACTTTTAACTATTTTTATGAAGAGTAGGACTTCATCGTACATACTGTTACCATGAACAAGGTGTTGACTGATAAAACTTTTGCCTTTGGTCTGTGTTTTTCATTTTAAAAAAGTGCCCTACAGTACACTGTACATGCATTGTTAACTGTTATGTGGTGACTATATGTTTGCTGTTGTGCTTGAGAAAGCATTCTGTACTATGATCTTGGGTCCTTAATTGTGCTATGCAGACGTTATGAACCATATGCTTGCAGAATAGTCATAAGAATGCTGTATGATGTTGTACTCACTTGTGGTAATAACAACAACTTTCAAGTTTTCTTCATTGAAAGGTGCAGTGGTTCGATTAGTCAGTTAGTTTGAAGCAAAGCGCTTGTTTCATTGGCATTTTTGTTACTGAAATTGATTCCTCAAATTTGAAGCACTTTGGCGGACTTGCCAGTCAGTTTACGGACCGATGTGTGGACATGAACCAAATGTTAATTTGTAATTTTTATGATGATTACAGGATGTGACTGCAACTAAAGGCAACGAGTTTGAGGATTATTGCCTAAAGAGGGAGCTGCTCATGGGAATCTTTGAGATGGGCTGGGAAAAGCCATCTCCAATCCAGGTACATACAGACGCTACTGATGCCTTCTGACAGCAGGGCAAGAGCGTGTTTTTGTGCTGTTGTGACGCCTGATTTCATCAGCTCAAAATGTCATTTTTTTGTACACTTGGGCCTATTACCAAATGTATGCAAAACTAATGGCGGTCCCAGCAGCCTCTGCTGTACTTTGCATTTGTACAAATTATTAAATGTTGGCATTTGGTGAATATGGTAAACATGATCTGCTCAATATCAACATGCTAGCTTGCTAGCATTAAGCCCAAAGCACCACTGTGCTTAAGTAGCATCCAGCATTAAGTTTGACCTGTGTCACTGAGCAGCTTATTGGAGAGCTGATGAACAAAGACTGTAAAAATTAATATTCTGCTTTTCATCCAGTCACTCCACATGGTGCTTTAAAATACGCTGACTGCACCCAGCCATAAAATGCGGTATTGGGTATTAATCTTTTGACGTTGCTTTTTGCTCAGGAGGAAAGTATTCCCATTGCACTGTCAGGAAGGGATATCTTGGCAAGAGCCAAGAATGGCACGGGAAAGAGTGGAGCCTACCTCATTCCCTTACTTGAACGCATTGACCTGAAGAGGGACTGCATACAAGGTAAGAAAGTTTGTGCCCAGTCAATGTCAGAAAGTTGACATGTGACTCTTATTCTCAGTCCAATATTATCAATACACCTACCACTGCTAAGCATTCATGGTCATTTTTGTTCTACTTCAGTCACACCAGGCCATTGGTTGTTGTTTGCAGAGCTGAACAATTGCTCTATAAATTGATCAGTATATAGGCAGAAAATTAACAGGCAACTATTTAGATAAACCATCCGTTATTTCAACAATTCAAGCAAAAATGTCAAAACTCAAAAAATGTCAGTGTTAATTGGTTTTCTAGGCCTCCTGTGATTGGAAATTGTGTGTGAATGGGTGAATGTGGCGTGTGTTTTAAAGCACTTTGAGTGGTCGG
The DNA here is from genome assembly GCA_037975065.1 of Chaetodon trifasciatus. Taxonomy (NCBI): domain Eukaryota; kingdom Metazoa; phylum Chordata; class Actinopteri; order Chaetodontiformes; family Chaetodontidae; genus Chaetodon; species Chaetodon trifasciatus. The sequence goes on along the minus strand of JBBMOE010000027.1, from coordinate 5,316,359 downwards.
TTGACCAGAAAAGCACCATGTGAATGCGGATGATTAATTGATAATGAAAATATTAGTTGCAGTCTTGGTTGTATGATTATATTCAAATGGAGTAATTGAACATTGATTAAATGATAAATGGAAAAAAATCTTTAGGTTTATAAATGTTTGAATATCAAATTGTTTCTGTTTTTCCAGCTTTGGTCATAGTGCCCACCAGAGAACTGGCTCTGCAAGTAAGCCAAATATGTATCCAGGTCAGCAAACACATGGGTGGAGTAAAGGTAATGGCGACCACAGGTGGAACCAACCTGCGTGATGACATCATGAGACTTGATGAAACAGGTGAACTTCACAGTTTAATCACATGGTTTCCCCTGATGTTGAGATAGATATCTGTAAGCCTAAAAATGTTAGGACAGATACCAAAACTAAAAGTGTGCACAAAGCCAAGCTAACAGTCCGGATCAGACGTGTCTCAGTTCTTAAGTTGCCTCTTGATGAGTTGCATGTAGATGTATGAGAATGTGTCAAATCTCACGTACAGGTTAATGTACCACATATGGTTCATTCAAGATGTCCGTGTTGTTGCATGTAATATCCCATTATTGCATATTTTGTCCCATAATCAATGAATGATTGTGACCATGGAGAGACAGTGAGGCGGGGCTGAAGATGATGGATGTCAGTCTGGCTCGTGCATTCGCTCCAGAGTCCAGAAAGTCTCCATCTGATCTCAGAATCTAGCTCTGACAGTGAAGCACTCATCCTCTGTGGTTGGATATTGGCTGTCTACTCTCTGAAAAGGCGATCTATTTATAACTTAATGGCCAATCACAAATCCTCAGCTTGAGGTGGATGTTCATGTCTTCCTTTTTAAGGCCGTAATTATCGACTACACTGTTTGTTTTCAGTACGGGATACGAGGAAATGTGTCCTGATGACCAGCTAATGTATGACATCAGTTTTGTTTTTTCTAATACCTCTGGAGGTTGTATTGCTAAATTATTGGCAGGCAAGCAGTGTCGATGATTGAAATGTGGCAGCCGCTCAAAACATGCTCTGCGGCTGACTGGATACTGCCAAGTACATTCTCCTGAAAGCACTGGATACAGCTTTCATTACTGCATTCATCTGTGGCTGAATATTGCCAATGTGATAGACACGGTCTTTCACATAGTATGTAATGTGAAGCTGTTGCATAATACTGCACTGAAAGCTAAACATGTAACTCCTCTCTGCCATTCTTTAGTGCTAATCCTGAGTATCTTGATGTATAACCAGTGTTGTATTTATTTGACAGTACATGTGGTCATTGCCACTCCTGGGAGGATTTTAGACCTCATCAAGAAAGGAGTGGCCAAAGTTAATCAAGTGCAGATGATTGTTCTGGATGAAGTGAGTATTTTTCATTGTGTTTGACCCAAATTGTTTTTCTCCAATAAACCAGAGGGACATAGGTATTGAAACGGCTGTGTGAGAGAGCTGTCAGTGAGTCTTTTACTTACGTTTCTCTGCTCAACAGGCTGACAAACTCCTGTCTCAGGACTTTGTGGTAATGATGGAAGAGATACTGGGCTTCCTGGCCAAACAGAGGCAGATCCTGCTTTATTCTGCTACCTTCCCTCTCAGTGTGCAGAAGTTTATGGTACGTTTCTTTTCTCATTCACTAGCTGATAAACAAACCAGCCTTCATAATCTGCAGCACAGCTGGAATTTAACAGCCCTGTCCTCACCTGCTTTGTAGACGGCACACTTGCAGAAACCCTATGAGATCAACCTGATGGAGGAGCTTACGCTGAAGGGTGTGACTCAGTATTACGCTTATGTAACTGAAAGGCAAAAGGTCCATTGCCTTAACACTTTGTTCTCCAGGGTAAGTCTTGCCTCTCTGCACTTCATGATCAGCTTCAGCTGTGTCATGAGAAGTAAAAGGCCAAACTGACTGCAGGCTTTTCAAGTGAATGATTGCATTGCAAACTCTGAGCAAGGATGCGTCTTAAATACTGTATTAATAGTACTTATGTGAGTTGATATGTATTTTTTGTGTCGCTGTTTGTATAAGAAATGTATTACTGGATGCTTGGAACAAATGCCTGGAAACCTCACTGTCGGTGCTCTTGTTTTCAGCTCCAGATCAACCAGTCCATAATCTTTTGCAACTCCTCTCAGAGAGTGGAGCTCCTTGCCAAGAAGATTTCCCAGCTTGGTTATTCATGTTTTTACATTCACGCCAAGATGAGACAGGTCAGCTCAAAGTAGTACCTCAGAAATATCAGCTTTACAACCAGAGTACACTGGTGGCGATGGATGCATGTACCTCTACTTGATGTGCTGCCACAGTTCACACCAGCGCTCTATTTCTGGAGCGTTGGTGCCACTGCCAGTTTGTTTCCCCATGCAAAACTGTACATGTTGTCCTGCTACCCAGATGTCATGTTATTTGTCAACTACAGTTACAGATTGCCTAAATACATGAGCTGTGTTTACATTACAGCCCAGTTTTGTGGCTCAGTATATACTTAATGCAGCATGAAATACAACCAATAACAGAACTACATAATCAAGACGTGGTGCTTTTCTGCAGCAACAGAAATGATGTGTTGTGCTTCGTTTGAGAGTTACATGACATCCTGTTTTCTACGGTCTTTATGTAAAATATTTGCGGGTGAATGTGACGTCTAAATGTTTTCATGTTTCTCTTTCCTGCTCTCCAGGAGCATCGCAACCGTGTGTTCCACGACTTCAGAAACGGCCTCTGCAGGAACCTTGTCTGCACTGGTAGGTGGTGGAACCATGTGCAAGTGCATCTGCTCTATTGTACAAGTAGAATTGTGAACAGTGTAAAAGCAGGTTTGTCGCATCCAGAAGCTACTGTGAGGCCGTCCGCACATCACCACCTGACCTGCTCTGTCCCAGCTTCAGCCGTTATTTTCTATGCAAAGACTGGTAATACACACTGCTCAGATTTTGAAATATCACCGCTGAGCTTATAGTTCAAAGGATCTGAGTGTCAACCCTGTTTGCCACTGACCTTTCAAAGTGTATCCAGTCAAATTACACTTGACCTAGATTCTTGAACACAAAGTGTCAAGAGCTGTGAGAGATGTAATCTTTGTCTTGTGTTTAAAAAAAAAAAAAAAAATGTTTACTGGCTTCTCATCAGCATTAATTTTAGTTCTTGCTTAAAATTTATCAGCTGAGCTAAAGGCACTGACTCATATCCCCCGCAGCCGTGAGTGCAGCTCATGTGTGAGAAGTTACCCAAGTGGCCAATCATTGTCTACTCCCACAACTTCAGAGCCTTCAGTGTGTTTTCACAATGTGTGATGCATCAGCGAAGACAGCCCGATTGTTGGATCGCTCAGTTGTAGCGTGGCGGTTAAGTCTTTTTAAGTGAAAAACAGGCGGCTCCTTGCTTGCAGAGTGTGCCCACAATGCACCCATGTTTCCTGTAGAACACAATCAGTGCTGTTCAGGGTGCGCTGTTATTTGTTTTGATTATGGCAGCGCTCTGCTACCACCGTGGGATGCTGACAGTTTAAAGGAAGTGAAACTCATATTCTTCATAAATGTGCCGACACATGCACGCATACTTTTGCTCGCCTTGTTTGGGATGTGTTTCGTTGTTATGGTGGTAGTAAACAGAACCGTGTTATTGTTTACATCTTATCATTTCAGTTAGTCGTGGCTGGGTTGGAATAAACTGCTGCTTGTTTTCACCTTCTGCAGATACTGAGCGCTTTGGTCCAGCTGTACGACATGTTGGTGTTGTAGGTTTTGATTTCTTTCCTTTTCCCCCCTCTAGACCTCTTCACAAGAGGAATTGACATTCAAGCTGTGAATGTTGTGATCAATTTCGACTTTCCCAAGCTGGGAGAAACATACCTACACCGCATTGGTAGATCTGGTAAGAGCCTGGATGGGTCATGTTGTTTTTCCACTGCAGCGTCTTGTGCCAAGATTTATTTTAGGTCAAACAATAAAACGCTCATTGAAACCCTCACGTCCTTATTGTCCAGGCCGCTTTGGACACTTGGGTCTAGCCATCAACCTCATCACTTACGATGATCGCTTCAACCTGAAGGGGATCGAGGAGCAGCTTGGAACAGAGATCAAGCCCATCCCTGGCATCATTGACAAGAGCTTATATGTGGCAGAGTACCACAGCGAGAGTGGTGAAGAAGTCAAGCCATGAGCCAGTAAGTACACACAGACAGCTAATACCCACCAGTACTTTTTTCAGGGTAATTTCTCTGCTGCTGTTTTTCCATTTTGCCTTTTTGATGTCAGTGTGACTACTCCACACACAGGCCAGGATGAAAGAGATTTATAATTGGACTGATCAATGGCAGGCATTACATTCTGCTGTGCTAAAGCTCTGCCATTGGCTGTGCTGTGTCACTGGTATGGCTTACTGGCACAGCTAAATGTAATTTACCCACTATTACTGTCATTACTGAGATGGTGGTTTTCCTGCTGTGCCAAGTAAAAATGTTCCCCGTGAGAAAGGTCTGGTACATTTTTAAATATAAGAAAGGAGATCTTTAGTGCTGTTAGACAGCAAAGACGTCAGAAAACAAGAACCAAGTCCAGTCGCTCTTAAACCGGCCTTTGATGCGGTTGTTGCTGAGATGAGGCTGCGGTTTTTCAACTTGAGAAATTGTGTTCAAGCCCTACAAAAGTTTGTCTGACCTCAAGTGTCCTTTAGCCAGACACACAATCTCCCAGCTGCAGGAGCGATGTCCTCTGTGACATTTACAGGAGCTTTCTGTAGCAAAGGAGTCGCCTATGAGAGGGAAATGCTCGCGCTGTAGGCTGTCGTCAAGGCGAGCAGCAGTGTAACACGAGCACGCAGAGGTAAACAAAATGAGTACAGTAAAGAGAGGATCAGTGTTTCAGTGGATGCTGATCTGTTAACATATGCCCAGTCACATCTGAAACGCAGTTTGGAGCTGAGAAAGGCGTTCATTTGAGCACTAAACAGACAGCCTGGACTGTTCTGTAATAACTAATTAATGTAAACGGGGCTTGAATTTCATGGTTACTTGAATAAAATCTGCTCTAATTGAGTTTTACTCTTCTTCTCTCTCCAGATCAGTCCATCCTCCATTCCCCTTTGTACCTTTTTTCATCCCCCTCTGTCTTGGAGTTCCTTTTTTTTTTTTTTTTCTTTTTTTTTTTTTTTTTAATGTACAGTTTGTCTGTCTTCCTTTTTTGGATGCCACCATAAGGAATGTGTATTTTGATGGACGCGTTTCGGAAGAACTCATTTGCCCTTCGCAGGGCTCAGTGCTGCACCACCAACACCCTGAAGACGTAAGCACCGCGAGGAAAGCGTGGGACCAAGTCGAAAACGCATCACTTCACATTGTGACGATTCATATCCACCAATGACACGAAGCCAGCACCAACAGATCGCCGCACGCCACCCTCCATTCTCCACGTTTTCTTTTAGAAGTTTTAACCAATTTGTATCAAGTGCCTTAACAAGCAGTTCAACTCGTTCAAAAGTAATAACCCTTCATCATCTGCCATCCCGCTCGCATCGCATCGCACCGCACACACTCACGTTCACCTAATTGAAAATATGTCACGCTGATTTAATGTCCGACCACAAAGGTGAATTCATGGCTGTTTTTGGTTGCCTCATCCGTTGGAAAGGAATGGACACGATGAGGAGTGAGGCTGGTCTCGATGATCTCTCTGCTGGCTTAGCTGCACTTCTGTCTGGCTGACGAATCAGGACAAGCTTGGATTTTTCCATGGACAGAGATGCTGGATTTTTTCCAAGAGACAGCCAGACCGACCAGTCGCTTGTGTGGAAGCTTGTGCTTCTAAAAGACCCAGACCCTTTCCTCTGTCTTCAGCATCAAAACACTAAAAACCAAGAAGCAGCCGCTCGACACCATGAGTCATGAGGATTCCTGTTTCGGTGGAGTTTAATTGTAGGGAACGCTTTTTTTTTTTCTTTTATGTCCTGTGTTTCACTTTCCTATGGATGGCCATAATTAATTCTGCGAGAAGTGCAGCCGACATGTGAGTTGCACCTTACACCTTGTGTATATACCTTCATTTTAAGATTGTTTTAACAAGTTCAAAAGGCTGGCTGACAAACTGAAAAACGTTTTCCCCCCTTCTCTCTTGTTAGCACTGGAAACTTTCCTTATTGCCAGTTTGTTTGATCTGCAATATCGGCCTGTGAATTTATTTATAATTTTAGAAATTGCAGAATTTATTAAAATCTAAAACATTCAAATGACTTTGTACATGAGACGTTTTGGAGGCAGAGTTCATCACTTATAATCTTTTAGCCCCTCCAAATTTGATGGCGAGTGCAATTCTTCAAAGCTGCGCTTAAACATGCAGAGATTGTTTAAATTGTTGCCGCGTTCTCCTGCGACCAGTGTTAACAAGTGCTCAGTGGAGACAGGTGGCTTCGTTAAGCTTGTGCATTTGATGAATTCTTTGTTGTCACCAGCCTTAACTTGTGAAACTGACTCTTGAGACACTCGAAGATCTCCAGTTACAGTGAGTGTTGTTGGAAGAGAAAATAATATTCTGTCATGTAGTAGTACTACTCGCTGCAGTGCAGCTGAATTGGCAGAGAATTTGTTTTCTGGGGGAGGTATTAGCTGTTACGTTGATCTGTGTGCTCTTTAAGCACAGCTACATTATTTCACAAACGTTAGGAGGAAGCTGTGGATTTTCTTTCCCCCCCTTTAGAAGAATGTCGGCCGAATGCATCAAAATGACCGAAAATGTAGCAGGAATTCATTCTCTGTGCATTGCAAGTTGGCTGGCTTTGCTAGCTAGCAAAAGATGCCTCACTAAAAAACAACCTGAGCAGGTTGGGCTGCACTTAAAACACAGAGAGGTGAGTTCATGCAATAACACTGACTGCACTGCTTTTTGTACACGTGATGCCCAGACGAGAGAGAAGAGTGTGGTGGTGCAGAACATTCAGAGAGAAATTTGGCACGGAGGGGAAATGGGCATGAAGGATTACAAATTGGTCGGACTGCTTGTTTAAAAAAAAAGAACTTGAGCACCTCAGCCTGCTGAGTTTATGGCTTATTTCTCTGCCCTTTATTGCTTTGATATTTTGGGTTTGGGTTACAGTTGCTTTTTTTTTTTAATTTTTATGCAACCTGACAGCCTCTTTGTGCATCAAGGCCTGCTGACCGCTTGTTCAGCTCCAACCTTTGTGCAAACGAGGCTCCCTTTGTTATGGTGAGATGCTCTCTTGACGGTTGTAATCAATGAGAATTGTTACTGCACATTTAATTTAAGCTCTTTTTAAAAGGTACGGCGTGACAGTATTGATCAGTTGAAGATAGCCCTTTTATTTCTCATTGGTTAGGACTGTGATCCCTGTTCTCCCACTTCTGTCGTCGTCCCCTTAATACGAGCATATCCAATTTGGCTCTTTTGGCTCATTGTTTGGGTGGGTGGGTGGGGGGGTGGGCTGTGTTTGTTTAAAATATCCAAATTAAAGTGAGCATTAGTTGAGAGAACAGGGATCTAACCATGCAGGCACTTGGCAGCTGCCTGTTTCTTGTCAGCCACTGGCAGTAAACGCCACATCGGATGCTTTCGAGGGTAAAGTCAGCGGTCCTTGAAGATGGCGCGTTGAGGGGATGCTGCTTTACTGCCGGTGGCTGCCATGTTGAGAACCTTAAAGACTGAGACAAGAGCATCTCGCCCTGGATTGGGTGACTAATTGGAAAGTTTGTGTCAACAAATTGTCTCATTCTTAAAGGTCTTTTTAAATTTGGGGGTGGTTAATTGGAGCTCTTGCTGCCCTGATGCACACGTTAATCCTCTCTGCAGCGCCGACACATTTATGAAAACACAGCTTCTGTGTACGATTTGGCCGTCCTATCAGGTTTCTGTGGAGGAGGATGTGAGAGGACCCCGTTTAGGGTTCCTCTCAAAACTGATGCATCAGTAAAATAATCCGGGAGGGGGGGGCCTTTGGGCTTCACAGAAACAGGAAGATATGATCTAAAGATCCAGTTACGGTAATGGGTATAAAAGGTTTGAAAAAGTTGCCCTTAAATTTGGATTTTTGTTTTCCTCAAATGAAAGTTCATGTGGACTAAATCTTATTTAAAAAGTCTCCAAATTTAAGTGAAGAATTTAAAGTCTTGAGTTCATTTTTTTTTTTTTTTTTTTTTTTTTTTAATTTGATGGAAATTTGGTCGTTATTGAATTTGCAGATTTTTCAGTGAAGCTAATTTTACAATGAACTTAAGTTGAAAGGATGTCTATTATTGGATCCCATTTGAAGGTTTTGTTGAAAATAAAGCTCACTGAAGTTTATTGTGTGTGTGAAGCGTTTGTTTTCCTCGGCCGCCCCCGCAGCGTGGCGTTAATCTGCGCCCTTGAAGCCAGGTGTCGGTGTCGGTGTGCCGCCGCTGCTGCGGCGGCGGCGTTCAGACGTCGTGTCTCTCAGTGAACTGTGACCTGAGGCGCCTCTCAGACCTCAGACTGACTCGCTCTCTGTGTCACTGCAGCTTATTGCTCAACATGCAGAACTTGGTGGCGTTTTGCTTTTCGTCACTGTTGCTTTTCACCTGTGTAAAGACCGCTTTCCCACCTCCATGTGACAGGTGAGATAAATGCCTCAAGTGTTTTTCTAAAAATTGTTCTTATAAGAGACTGTATGGAGACGCCTCCTGTTCTTGAACGTCTGTCTGCTGTGAAGGAAAGTTCTGCTTTGTTTTTGTCTGTGAAACTGAGCCGTTAATCAAAAACATGTCTGAGGACAATCGTGACCTTTAAGTCTTTTAATCTGTTTGCCACCAGAAATAATCCATCTGTTTAGTTTAAAGCTGTAAATCTTGTTTTTCTAACATACTGGACTGCCTCCTTCCTCTTTTTTAATGTTAGAAATATTGACTCCTGCCTTCTGCAGCCAGCAAACAGGTTATTTGTAATATTAGTTTTATCTTCTCCTTCCTCCTGAAGTCGTCAGCAGACCTTTGCCCTCTCCTGCTCCTTCAGTGGCAGTGATCGGGCTTTTTATTGCTTCTTGCAGAACTCTAACCAGATGCTGGTCTGCTGCACTAAAACACGTGACCTTTTTCAGGTCTGTTTAATAATTGACGGCTGTAAATGAATTTCAGTGACATATACTGCACTGGGCCCGTGTTGCATCAGGTGCAGGAGGCCAAACTCTTTGACGATGACAAGTACTTTGTTGACATGAAGCTGAGGGAACGTCCCGGTAAGTTAACGTCAGTGAGCGATCTTTTGTTCACGACGTCCAGTTTGTGGCTGCTCTTTCTTCTTTTTCCCTCTTTCCTGCAGATGTTGTTTTGTCGGACTTTCGCAACCTTTCACGTGGATCACCAAACACGACCGTCCCGCCTGGCAGGCTGCAGGAGTTCCTCAGGACACACTTTGAGGAACCGGGGACAGAGTTTGAGACGTGGACACCACCAGACTGGCATGAGAAGTGAGATCCACTCGTTAGAAGACCTGGACTCAGACACCACTCAGCCTTTTTAATGTGCCTGCCTGACATGAGTTGATTTGATCTAGGCCAAAGTTCCTGGAAGCAATAGCGGACCAAGAACTGCGAATTTGGGCTGAGAAGATTCATCATCTGTGGAAGTCTCTCGGCAGAAAGGTGACGATGAGTAAAGCTGATGAGTTAAATGGTTGAATCATTGATCACCCCCCGACTATTTGGTCATTTTGCAGAAGTCCAAATGCAGAAAATTCACTGGTTTCAGTTTCTGTAATGTGAGTTTTTGCCGCTTATCTTTGTCTTCAGTGCTAGTAAATTGAATATCTGTGTGGTGCACATTATTCACTGCACTAGCTAACGAGCTTCCTGTTGCAGCATGTGTTTCTAAGCACCGCGTCCGTGTATCCTGAGTCTAAAGATGGTTTCTCCTCCAGATCCGTGCTGCTGTTAAAGCTCACCCGGAGCTCTACTCACAGATATACACCCCACATCCCGTCGTCGTGCCGGGAGGGCGCTTCAGGGAGCTCTACTATTGGTGAGCGAGTGTCTCTCAGCTGTCTGAAGTTAGTGTCGAGCGAGGTCAGAGCGAGATCACAGTCAGACCCAGCCGGGGGTGTCGGGCGAGAGCCCACCTCGGCGCCTCGTGCAGACAGTGACGTGAGCCGCTCTGTGCCCAACAGGGACTCCTACTGGGTCATCAACGGGCTGCTGCTGTCAGAGATGACAGACACGGCCTCTGGGATGATTCAGAACTTCCTCTACCTTGTCAACAGGTGAGACTCAAAGCACCTTTCATCTCTCGTGGCACTTAAAGTCCATCTTGCCGCAGGTAGTTCACCAGGCTCCTTTCAGATTCAGCAGTCTCCGTCATATGGATGTGGAGATCTCGGGGAGGATTTCAAGATTTGCCGCATAACCTTTTTTTCCATCGCTCCTGCAGATATGGCTTCGTTCCAAATGGTGGGCGGATTTACTATGAAAGGCGCAGTCAGCCTCCATTCCTCACTCTGATGGTGGAGAGCTATTATCAAGCAACCAAGGATAAAGAGTTCCTCAGGTGATACTTAGGCCCGAGCTGATGTCCTGCCAGACACATTATCATTCTTTAGCTGCCTCGTGTCTCTTCCACAACGGGAAAAAAGACATTTAACGTGGAAACCTCAGTGCCTGTGTCTCTCTGTGCCTCCGGTGTTTTGAGCTTCCTAACATGCTTAATTAGAATGTGACACCTCGATGTTGGTGTGCATATTAAGGACTGAGAAAAGCAGTCTGAATTAAGACCTCACTGTCTGTACAAACTTGAATGGTTTAGAGCAGCTTTACCAGCTCTGGAGCGGGAGTACCGATTCTGGATGCAGAACCGATCCGTGGCTGTCAGAGTAAACGGGGCAGAGCATGTTCTGAACCGGTATCACGTGCAGGTGGGCTTGCCCAGGTACGTCTGACAGACATCTAGTGATTAATAAAAACACATTTAAGCTCTGTTGGTGTTCTAGCAGGTGCGCTCATCTCAGCTAACCGTGTCTTCGCAGGCCTGAATCCTACACAGATGATCTGGAATTAGCTGAAGGACTCACTGATGGTAACGATTTGAGTGTTGAGCATCAGAAATATTTCCCTGCTGTGGTCATTTTAGAGAAAAAATGAATGCACTGCAGAATATGATGGATTCAAAGATCATCTCTGCAAAACAGTTTTGCTGTGGAAACACCTCACAACCACGCTGTGATGAATATTTAATGTTACACATTCTTTCACATCACCGCTCAACTATTAAACTATGACTGACTCTTTTCTCTTTTCTCTGTAAGAATACATTTTTTTTAATTAGTCAAGGTTATTGAGTTGTTTTCCTCATTGGAAAAAACATTTTTTTGTCTTTGAAGCCAAAAATGCTGCCAAACCCAAACATGCGTGTTATTCAGAGGCCTTTTCTTTTTTCCTCATCCGTTTAACAAACGAGACGTGCATGAGTAACACCAGGTTTTAGATACTGATTTGTTGTGGCTCAGCAACTGAATCCATGTTGTTTGTCTTGCCCGCAGACGGTAAGGAGCAGCTGTGGATGGATCTGAAAGCGGGAGCGGAGTCTGGTTGGGACTTTACATCCCGCTGGTATATAGACGGCGACGGCCACAACAAAGGCGCCCTCAGAGACACCCGGACCGGTCAGATCCTGCCGACCGACCTCAACGCTCTGCTGTGCCGCAACGAGAAGACGCTCGCTGCATTTCACAGGATACTGGGTGAGCGCACCAGCAGCCTTTGACCTTGGAGCTCACTTTGGTCTGCACGCTGCTTTTAGTTCCTAACTGGTGTTACATAACGGTGATGTGCTGTTTCCTGACAGGTGATGGTGACTCAGCTGCTCTGTATGAACGGGCTGCAGCCGGCAGACTGGAGGCGATAGAGTCTGTGCTGTGGGATGCTGAGAGGGGAGCCTGGTTTGACTACAACCTGGTGACGCACTCCAGACACGTCGACTTTTACCCCTCCAACCTGGCACCGGTTTGGGCTCAGTGCTACTCTCGGCCTGAGATGGGAGAGAAGGCAGTACAGTATCTGAAGGTTGGTGGGCTTTCCAGGCTTCAGTGTGGTCTCAATTCACAAACTGATGTGGAGGAATGCATCACTCTGCCCCTTTTAAAAGGAGGATGCATGGATACGCTCACTGTACCTCTAATGGTTTGTGTCTATGCTGAAGGTTTACTGAAATAATCCAAGCAGTGAAAAAATGCAGCCTGTGTTTACAAGAGCTACACCCACTGCCAACAGGGACTATTTTTTTCAGTGTAAAGTACATCCAATGAAAAAGCCAAAACAGCCAAATTACCAATTACCCTTCACCCAGCAGCAGAATGTCACAGACAGATATTTAAAACCTGGACTGTGTGGCCAGATAACATTAGGCGTAAGTGAGACAACGCATTCATCGACCACTTTATTAGATTCACCCGTGCAGTTCAGAGCAGCAGCTCTGCAAGAAAGTCTCCCTTTACAAAGTTTTTGTTGACTGTCAAAAATGTGTAAATTCGCTTTGATATTCACTGATATAATAGTTAAAGGTGGTGTTGTATGGGGCTGCATTAACACTGAGAGGTGTTTACAGCTTTCTGTCCTCTCGTGTGAAATTTGTGTGAAAGAGCCCCTAAACCTGCACTTATCCAGTTCAATGAGCATTCAGGATTTCAACACAGCTGCACACAGCTGCCCGGCATGACCCGCAGCTCCACTCTAACAGTTCCAGCTTGAAAGTCAAACTGAAATTACAAACATATGCTCTCTCGAAATCACTTGCCCTGTTTTGTCCCTTGAGAAAAAATCTGAAACCAAAAAGGAAGAAATTTGCAAACCACCAAACCAGCATTTGCTGCAGAGAAGTTTGCCGCTAACATCAGCTGCAGCTCGTTACCCAGCAGGGAAACGTGGCTGCAAATGTCACTTCGGTCCACTTAGAGGCTGCGTGGTCTTTACTCTTCAATACGAGTAACAGCAGGCCGTCTTCCCACAGCATGTCGGCTGCAACACAAGTGTCCTCACTTTGCCTCTCGTCCCTTTTTAACAATAAAAAAAGTTTCAACAACACACTTTAAAAACATTATTTTTGCTGCGAAAAGGAGATGACTGAGTGTGATTTCACATATTTTGCTGAAGTGCTTCAGGGCAGTGTTATTTCTCCATCTGAATCCCACCTTGCAGGATGCTGCACCTGCTTTATGAACTGTGCTCACTTGCTCCAGCAGATGGCGGACACATGCTTTCATCTGTGCGTGCTCTGATGGTTGCTCTTGCTGTACAGGGGAGTGGTGCTCTCGAGTTTCCCAATGGAGTCCCAACCTCGCTGAGAGAGACCGGGCAGCAGTGGGACTACCCGAACGCGTGGCCTCCTCTGCAGCACATGCTCATCCAGGGTAGGGGGCGAGACGTTGATCGGCCTGTTGTTGAGCATGTTTGTATGATAAGCGCTGAAAATGCTCAATGGTTGAAGGGTTGTGGTTTTACTGATCGCGGCTGCATGATTAGGACCATCTGCCGGACTGGGGGACCCAGTTTTAGGCGTTATTACCAGCAATCACACCCAAAATGGCCTCATCAAATATACATAAGGCTCAGAGTTATTTAGCTTCAAATCCAGCCAGCTGGAGCTCGAGCCAGCGCAATTTAAAAACACGTCGCTCTCACTTAGAGCAGCTTCATGTTTGAAAGGTTGAAGTTTTTGTAACGATTGACATCTTCTTATTTCCAGGTTTGTCCAAACTTCCTTCAGAGGATGCTAAACAGCTGGCGTTTGATTTGGCCCAGCGTTGGATCAAGACCAACTGGCTGGCGTACATGAAGTACGACGCCATGTTTGAGAAGGTGAGTCTTCGGAGCGCTCGGTATTTCACGGTTTGTGCTCTGCAGCCATAACGCAGCTGGATCACAATGTGAATTTTCTTCCTCCTGACAGTATGACGTGAACGGGGACGGCAAACCTGGCGGTGGAGGAGAATATGAAGTCCAGGTATTCTCTTTCATGATGATAAAAAATAATGTGCTTATAGTCACGCGAGTGTCTCATTTCACGCAGAGCGCTGTCGGTTCTTCCCGCCTCACGTCGGCTTCTTAGCTTGAACACATTTGCATGCTCATCTGCACGTACGCTCTCACTGCCATCCCTGACGCTCAGCTGTGCTGCCTCCTCTGTAGCTGGGCTTTGGTTGGACCAATGGCGTGGCCCTGCAGCTCCTGGACCAGTATGGGGCGACTCTCACCTCAGGAAGCTCACGTCTGTCTTCGCTTCTCGTCCTCCTGTGCGGGGTCATCTCAGCCACTCTCATGCTCCAGTGAATCAGAGGTGACAAAAGAGCCTGACTGGAGGTTGAATTTTATTATTTCCTGCTTTCACTGCGCTGAATCACTCCACTGACAGGCTTCAAACACAAAGTGACATTAAAAATGAGACTAAATTGTGCCTGTTCTAGAAAAGGTTTGGTATTTTTCTGTATGATCAGGATCACTTATTTGCAGAAGGAGCAGGATTTGATCACTAAGAATTCCCTCTATGAATAGTTTAGTGTTTATCCTCAGACATAAATGATCTCTGGCGATATCAGAAGATCCGGATCACGCAGGCACTTCTGGACTCTCTCCAGTAACGCAGGCTGTTAGCGCTCGCTGCTGCTTGGCTCGTAGCGTTAACTTGCCCCAGATATTGAACTGACATTACAGACAGTTATTCACCTAATTCAATTATAAAGTTTATTGCTGAACTGTAGCTTAACTCCCTGCGAGGCCTTCTATTTGCATGCAAACTGAAGTTGAAATGTAAATGAGCTCATGTGAGAAATAAAAAGTCAAGTGAATGCATTAACAGTGTTTAAGACACGGCGGTCTGACTCCTCGAGACGGTTTTATTCAGTTTTTCCATGCTAGTCAAGGACAGTGCTGGTATAATATCACATGTTAAATGTAGTGATGGACTCCTGCACGCTGTCAGCATTAAGTCTATTTAACATGTAAAATGTAATGTAAATGCGCACCAAGTGCACATTGGACAACATTCAACATAACACTGCATGTTAAAGTGACCTTTATTCATTCTGAAGAGCACAGGTGTGTTTACATCACATCATTACATACCTGCTGTTTTCTGCGGCTGCTTCACAATAAAAGCCAGCAAATGTTCTGCTAGTTAAAAGTAATGTAAAGTAGGATGTTTGGTTTGAATTAGCGGCCACTCACAGCAGCTCTGACACCGTGTAAAGAGAGCGAGCAGTAAACTGAGAGGCGGGATTACATGCATGCACTGGTTTCCTATCAAAGTAATGTGAATGCAGGGTGGGAACGGCCACTGATAATGAAAACGACTGTATAGAGATAAGATATAACTTCATTAATCCCCCGCTGGGGAAATTAGGGAGTTACAGACAGCAGCAACGGGAGCAGGAATTTTAAAAAAGGAGATGTGGAAGAGAATAAAAAATCAACTATATATATGTGCATCCTGTACAAAAAGGTGGTATAAAATAATGCTGATGGAAAAAAATTAAAATTGCACATTGTAAGGTATGGACCATTGAGTACAGTGTTTTTTACACGTGCACAGTAGATAAATATATATGTAACACAGCAGAAAACATATATGCATAGACTAAAATGTGATATTGCGCAGGAATATAACATGGATGGAATAGCAGGACATTACACATAAATTACACGGTCGTGCAAACAGTAACAGAGGTGTGGATTGAAGGCTACTGCAGAATAAATGACCATAAATGTAACAGATTTGACAAAGCTGGTATTTACCCACTTTTTCCTGTTTGCAAAATGCTGCGTTTAGCCCCTAAAGGCCACCATAGGTACAGTTTAACCCCTTTGGCATTATGGGATGCCGTGTTTAGATCTCTGATCATCTCATTTTACCCCATTTTGAAGTCTGAGCACAAGAATTCAAAGGGCTTGAAAACGTCATGAAGGCGCATTTGATTGTCTCCCACAAACAAAGCAATTTAAAACGAAACAAAGACAAAACGACTTCTTTTTTTTTGCCGTTTCTGAGCGTTCTAAGCAAGTCATTCCTTCTTTGCCATTTCTGCTTACATCCTCGATGAAATGCAGGTCAAGCATGAAATTAAGTCCATACAGATATTCAAATGGTTGTCAAAAAAAAAGTAATAAGAAATTTGCTTCTTAAAGAAGAAACTGCATCCCTCTTGGCTGTGGAGATATGAGGCCCGGGCAGGGATTTCACTGCATCTCAGTCTCTCTTTAGCATGAGTGCACACAACAGATTGACTGTGCAACTTAAATGGGCAAAAGAGCAATAGGTGCAGCGGTCCGTGCAAACCCAAAGATCACACTGGAGTAATGTGCTATTGTGAGCCTCCATCTACAAGTCATATCGCCGCCTTTTTTGTCTTTTTTTATTTATCACCGTGCCTAGCTGTGACATCCGTGCCGTAGCAGAAGCCGTGTGTATTATGCTGTGTTTAGAGAGGTTTAAGCAGCAGGCGGCAGTCATTATGTTTTCAGTCCTCGCTGACAGCAGTAACTCAAGTAGAACCTGCTCCTTTTGATAACCCGTACATTACCGTGCTGTTTTAGCAGAAATGTGCTGTGTTCAGTTAATGAGCTCGAGCTGTAAAGTGTGGGAGAAGCGGTCCAGCAGTTAAGTGGCGATGAGGTGAAACAACAACGTGTTTGTGTTTGTGCGTGCATGTGCGTGCGCCGTCTAATTACACAAAGCGGAGGACGTTATTCTGAGAGGCACGTTCCATGAGCGGTCCATGAATTGTAAAGCAGCAGTGACAAGTGCTTTACATGTTGTTGTGGAAGTAAAGGTCAGGGTGTCTTGTCCTCACCAGTCATCCATTCTCCGCCGCTGCATACAAACCAGCACGCACGCACACACAAACGTGTTTGTTTAGAAAGTGCTTCATGTTTTTCGGCCAAACCCAGAATCTGAAGATTTACTGGACAGTTTACAGAGAAGATGTGTCTGAAGTAAAGTAGTTTACAGACAGGAGAGTCTTTTTATGGCTCCGCGCCGGCGACAGCTTGTCCGTCTCTTTCCTGTGAATGTGAGATCTCAGGAACTTCCCCTTGATTGAATTTCTTCAAATTTGGCACAAACGTCTCAGACTTTGGTGGTTAAAGGTTGCTGTGACCTCACAAAACACGTTTTTGGCCATAATTCAAGAGTTCATACGCTAATTATGCCAAAATTTCTCACAAATGTCTGATAAAATAAACAAGTGTGGAGGGTTTCTCACTGGAATCATACATGTCAATATAATGAGAAACTTTGCCTAAATACACTCTTAATACCTTTTATTAAATTCCTTCACTTCGTATATGTAATGAGTGGACAGCCGTGGATGTCGACTGAAACTTGACTGATTGTTGGAGGCAAACACCTGCAAGGCTGAAATTGTAGTTTATTCGTGTCTTTTGCTGCACGTGCCTCCGGATCTGAGTGTGCTGCTCATACTACAGAGGAGGGTAAGATGTAGGATGATGTGTGAAATCTTATCAAACTGCTGCCAAAGTGGAAAAAGTGGGTGCGGAGGCCGGCCGAGGTGGATTCGTACCTCTGGATGTGTGTGTGGCTTCAGTACTGCTCTCTGGCTCAGTCCCTGCAGCACACATCACAAAGACTGCTCATTATCCACTGAGTCCTTGCGGTGCCGCTGAGACCCGCAGAACCCTGCCCTGCGCTGCCAGGATAATCCCCACCCCGCCCACACACACACCCCCGCGGTCTGTGAAGACCCTCGACGGGCTGCTGTCCTCTGATGGTGAATCAGAGAGCCAGAGACGGTTCCTCGGCTCTCACTCCCATTCAATCGGCTCTCATCAATAACTCATTGAGGGACCACGCTTGTCTTCCTGTCTAATGTATTTCCCTAATCATGACCACCAAAAATTGGTTGGTCTCTGGCTTAGCGGCTAAATTGTTTGGCAATCAGGCGGCTCCATGACCTCTAAACTGGAAGGCTTGGCTAACTGGAGGTATTATACAGATAGATATGAGATAGCTTGCTATTATTGATTGTGCGCTGTCCAGAGATATCAGACTTTTTTTAATCAATAGCTCTCGAGGAATTGGTCACATAGAATTTCTCCTGCTCGGGGAGATTTTAAAATCCAATCTAATGCAGGGAAGAGCCATCAGTGAGAGAAAATGTAATATTGTCTCAGCTGATCTGCACGTTTGAACTTGAGACTGCAGGACCCGAAAAAAGAAAACGCCATCAACAGCAGTTCCTTTATATATTTCTCTGTGATTGTGCAGCTTTGTTTTGGATGAACGTGCAGCCTTGTGTCTACAACGACAACTACAACAGAAATTACGTTAGCTGAAAGACCCTGAAAGCGTAAAGATTAAATATTCCTGACTAAATATCAACACCGACAGTTCCTCAGTTATTGAGAGTGTTAAGAGGATTGGATGGTTTTGATTCAAAGCTGAATTCTGATTGGTGCACAGAGGTTGAGCCTCGTCTAAACCAGTGAGAAAAACACAAACACAAACAAAGAGGTTTCTTAAGTAACAAACAAAAGTTTTCTAACTTTGACACATAAAATAGTTGTTCTCTGTAGTTCTTGTTGCATCATGTCACTGATTGAGAAAATAAGTTTTCAGGACCTTTTAAGGTATTTGAAAAGTCCTTTTGTGTGTTTATAGATTAATTGAATTTGCCTTTAAAATAAGAAACTTGAATTATTAGGGCAGCATAGCTGAAAGTCTCAGTTACTGGAAGGGCCTGACAAACCCTTTGTGCACAGCTCCAGTGATTGTGTTTCAACTGTTTCCTCTGGTTGGAAAAGGGAATTGCTTGTCAGACACTTTCTGTTGAAATTTTCCAGACATCTCAGAAGGATGAACACACAGTTTTTCTGTTTGATGTCCCTCCTCTCATCCAGAACATTTGGGGCTGTTGCCCAGAAGTGCCACAGTNTTGATGTCCCTCCTCTCATCCAGAACATTTGGGGCTGTTGCCCAGAAGTGCCACAGTGAGGCGGTAGAGCTCTTTGCTGCGTTGCATGAAACGCCTGTTCTTCCCCTCTCATGCCATTTCACTCTTGTGGGCATACAATCAATACGGACACCACGAAAGCCTCTCACCGTTTACAGTGCGGCACAGTGTCCTTGCCTGTTGATGGAAGGCTTTTGTGCGCTTTAGGCACTTTACATGCTAAAGAAAAAGCTAATCACAGTCTCAGAGTTTGTCTTCAAAGGCCTTTTTGTTGTTGTGTTTGAGCCATAAGCCAAGAGAATCACACACAATATTTCACTGAGATTTTTCCATTATCCAGCTGAGTGGGATGTCACTGCGATGACAGGCGCAGATCAATAGCATGCTGCTGGTGAGGACCTGGATTGTTAGATCGAGGGCTGCACCCTCTTCACTATGAGAGGGAGATGCTTTTGTTTTATTGGAGTAATTGAGAGTGATAATGCATCTCGTACATACCACAGAGAGCGCTTGCGTAAGGTTATCGGTTTTACGCTTGCGGCATGCTTTCACCGAAAGATGAAAGCCGGCTGGGCTTGCTGCGTAATGGCTGGACGTAATGTGTGACAAAAGCGTCTGAGCCGTATCTGCACACAGAGAGTCTGACTGCATGGCGGCTCCACCGTGGGATGCAAACAAGCCAGTCAAACAGCCTTGCAGGGGAGGCCGTGCCTGGTGAGAGGGATGAGCCGGAATCAGGAGGGAAGAGAAAGCGGGGGAGTGAAAGAGGGCACACAAGGAGTCTTGTTTATTACAGCTGCACAGATGGTGCAGCAGATGAGATGGGAGGGATAGATGG
Source organism: Chaetodon trifasciatus (assembly GCA_037975065.1). NCBI lineage: Eukaryota > Metazoa > Chordata > Actinopteri > Chaetodontiformes > Chaetodontidae > Chaetodon > Chaetodon trifasciatus. Next base: position 5,296,600 of record JBBMOE010000027.1, on the reverse strand, counting down.
ATAGATAAGGAGCGAGAGTAAGACAGGGAAGGAGAGAAATGGCATGAGAGCACGTGTTTGACAGTGTACATAAGGAGCGCCGGGTTGGAGAACTTCCAAGGGAAACACTTTAATATTTATTGTTCTGTGGCTGGTCGGAAACTTTCTTTCCTCCTCCAATTCGTCAGCAAGAAAAATGGCCGAGGAGCCGCCTGTGAAATATTAATTCCATTGCAGAGAAGTGGGACGCTGAAGGTAGGAGGGATAGGACGGCATACGGTGGGAGATCCTGAGGGAAAGAACACCGGGACAGAAGAGTCCACGCACGAGAGAGGGTCGTAGTAGTGAGGAGGAGGAGGAGTGCAGGAAAAGGAGGAGGGGAATTGAAATACTGGGCGGAGGATTCAGTGGAGCTCATGAGTCTGCATTTGCAAGGGAGCAATAATTGAATAGCCCAGACTTTGTGCTTTGTAAGCTGTTATTCCAGACATGGTCCATATTCATCCTCCACCAGTGATGAATACAAAGTTAATAAGAGGAAGATGACATTTCTCATTTGTATTTAAAAAAAAAAAAAAGGGCAACTCAGCCGACACAGAAGCCTCCAGTGTGATGGCCAACGACATTCAGATCTGCAGTGTTTGGATAAGTGATATCTGTGACAGATTCTAGATAAACAGGAAAGAAAAGTGTGAGCGTGAGCATACGGTGATGTGTGATGGCGTTTTTGACATTCATGCAGAGACATAAAGAGAGACTCCTCAGTGATTAGACCCAATCCAGAGTTAATGATCCCACTGGAATCTGCACACTGGAGGTTGTGGTTAAGAAAAACTGAGCATATGGCTTCTGGTGGTGTACCTACTGTCTGATTCCCTCAGTGCATTTTTCTTTTCAGACTGAAAATATGTTCCCTCAGCTTACAGTACAAAGAGCCACAACACACAGACATCTGGTGTACAGTATTTTTAAAAATGCATAGTTTTACAGTAGATATTCTGCAAATAATATTTCAACTTTGTGTACAAGTTGCTTCTAAACACACAGCACACGTTACACAAATACAGAGAGCATAAACCATGGAGAGTTTAGTGTTAGTTTAGTTAATGTTTAATGGTACATAAAGGATGATACTCATGAATAAGTGGCTGATATTTCCACTAAGTTCATTGAAAAGCCAAGTAGTATCAAACACTCCACATGTCATGTTTGAAATCGTTAGGTCAACCATCTCACCTTGTTATATCAGAATAAAAAAACCTAAAAACATCATGCACAATTCCCAAATCCCATTACACCTAAACGTGACCAGATTTTAAACACCACTAAAACCTAACAAAGATGTCTGCCTCCCTCCCAGCTATAGCTCATTATTGTTAATTAACACAGGCAATAAAATCATTATTAAAGCTCTTGCTGATAGAATTGAAACCATTACACCATTTATGATACATCATGACAAAGCTGGATTTGTTAAAGGAAGACCAGAAGACACCACGAAGAAACAACTGAGTCAGAAAAGACATTTCAGTCCAGCAGACAAGTCAAAGCCACGACTCTCAAATCACCACAATGATGGAGCTAATCACCACGATTTACATTACACAGGCAGATGAAACCCACTTTAAACTCCTTGCTGCAGGTGAGAGCTGGAATAACCACATAATTAGAGCACCGAATACCAATATACACACAAAGTAAGTTTATATGCAGACGATGTGCTACTGTGTCTACAACACCCACAGAACTCATTAGAAAAATCTATTTGACGCAGTCTACTCTAACTGTCCTGAATCCACAAACCTACTCCTTATCATAGAAAGTTAGCCACAGTCCACATACAAACTGTCTTACCATCCCATATTTACTAGTGTCAGAGCCTGTCTTTGTCTAAACAGACGTCTCAAAACAGGAGAGGAGGAAAAGGTTCTCAGCAGCTGCTACTCCACCTAATATTTGCTGCATTTCTCAGTCGTTCCAATGCGATTACCCTTCTCCCAGTTCAACCCCATTAAAACAAAACATTTATTTTAATAGAATAATAAAAAAACGAAGCACCAAATGAATAACTGAGGATCAGTGTTGTCACCTTTGAGATCTCTGCAACTACACTGTGAGCACACTGTTGCAGCCAATAGAGACTACAGCCAAATAACAAAGCGTTTGCAGCAATCAATCAAAAACAACGACAAAGAAAATAGCACAGGTGTGCAGAATGTTCCAGTATTGACATTCTGTTGGGTTAGTGGGTTGAGGGAACACGAGGACAACCCGGCGGTGACCAAAGACGCTCCTCCTGGTGCTGATCTCCATTGGAACGGCTGGATAAACCAGGAGCAGGACTTCCTGACGAGCATGCTGAACAGCACCTGGAGCTCTGTTCCACTCAGGCTCAGGATGAAGGCGGGAGGTGGTGGAGGTGAGTCATGTAACTGCAGCCCAGAGGTTGAGAACGATAACAGGAACTGCAAGAGAAATCAGGAGAGAGTAATTGCATAGAATTTATATGCATAGACATGAAGAGGCATGTACAGTGTAAGAAAAATGGTCCTTCTGATTGAACATTGGCTAAATTTGATTTCCTGCCATTGATTGTATTTCAACACATCTGAGCTTGCAGCCTGCCTCCACATAGAGCAAATTCTCTGCCCCTATCCTTTATATTACAGGGAGAGAAATAAATCAATGTTCATTATAAGACAAATCATTTCTGTTCCAATCGGGGTAATCAATATGCAATCAGTGTTCTGCTTCTTGCATGTCCGTTTATGAATGTTTGGTTTTCTGCGTTTAAGCACAGGCAGCATCATCCTGTAACAAACGCGAGCAAACATGGAAGCTTGTTTATTCTCTCTGCAGAAAGACTGATTGCTGTCACTCGTCCACATTGTTTCATGCCCCTCATTAGCAATGCACAACATCCGAATATTTACGAAGGTCAGGTCAAGACCATCTCTGTCCACTGAGGACCTGTTGTGTCCCCCTGGAATAGAATAATGAAGAAACCAATTTCCTCTTTTGTCAGAGCTATGTGAACCATGTAATCAGCAAATCCTGCCAAAACACCCTTCAGGAGGAGAGAAAGGGAGGTTTCATTTTAAGGAAATATTGGAGCTTCACAGCTTTTATTGCCTTTGATTGTCATCTATTCTAAATGAAAATTTGCTTGGTCTTTTGACATATTATATCCCAGCATGTTATTCATTGCTGCACCTTTTGTGATTTTTCTCATTGGCCACAAGGAAATAGCTCCCCTTTCATCCACTTTAATATCAGAACTCACATAAAAGAATCAAAAACGGCCATTTTTTCTTATCAGATGTCACTTTTACTCTTCACCTCTGGAAGACAGTGAGAAGGAGGTGCATGGAAACGAATTTTAATGATTAACAACTCGTGATGGCGGATGGATTCTTCATTAGTGTTGCAGGGCGAGAGTTTCCCTCCTGGTGAGGGCCTGGGAATAAGTGAAAACGCCCTCCCAGGTGTTGCTCCGCCAGATGGGCTTGGGATGCGATGATAATGCATTCCCCGGCGTTGGCTCTGCCTTTGAAAAATGCTGGTGCTGGGGGAAGATGGCCTTGCACTGTTTGAAAGGCGAGCCGCAGGGGGGACAGATGCTCTGATATTCCAGCAGGGGTATAGCTGCGGGGCCTCGTGGCTGTTCTGCGCCTAGCAGGGGGAAGTTCTGTTGAGTCACGCCTCCGCAGCTCAGCGGGAGAAGCCTGGAAATGGCAGGCAACGAGCAGCGGCGTGCTCCTCTGGTCGTTTTGCCACGTTTACCAACGAGGCCAAGAGGGAAGATGTGATCAGACTGCACTAATTTACAGAGTGTCAGGGAGTCGGTGCACATAGACGCTAAAGAGCAAAAGCTTTTGACCCTTGCAAAACAACAACAACTGTAATCAGTTTTATGAGAGAGGGCTGATCGTCTCTGGACATGAAAGAGGAGGAATCCAAACTGAAAGTTGATTCATTAGTGTGCCATTGCCGAAGTCCAACTGGTGAGTCTGCGATCGCTCCTGAAGGCAAGATTGTCATTTGATAAATATTTTAAATAATCCTTATTATAGATAAAGCAGATACGACCACTGTGGGAAAACTGCCCATCAAGTGTGAGCTTTTCTCACATCACATCATTACACTAAGATAAAAGAGATTTCAAAGTCTCTTTCTCTGTAATGGTTACATCAGATTGGTCCCAGTCCATCCCTTTGTCTCGTCTGAAGCATCACGTTACTTTTCCATTATGTTGGAATAGATGAGCCAAGTTTTGCAAAGTACAAAAGGAGTAGAAGAAGATGTTAAAACGGGACTGTAAGTAGTGTCAGATCATTGAACTCTGTCCGGTGTCACTCAGCAGCTTCTTTTGGCCTGTAAATCTTGTGACTAATCGCAGTTATGGACTTTCTAACAGCTGCTTCGTCAGGACACGGGCCAGAGAGAGGGAGACAGGTGAGTCAAGCAGTAACATTTATTGATACGCTGATGTGAGTTTTTGAAACACATGTGGAGCAGACTGGATAGCTATCTGTTGCTTCTTGGTTGCATTTGTCTTTCGTGACACCAGAGGCAGATTACCATTATTATCATTCAGTGGCATTAGTGAATAGGTGCATCTGCATCATGTACAATCAGTGCTTAAATGACACATGTCTGTATGTGTTAGCTGTTAGCCTGCTTGTTGATGGTATCCAGAAATATTCACTTTTCTTCATCCACTATCATTGGTGAATTCCGTTAGCGGCGAGTTTGCAGCTCCCTGCATCTCTGCGGAGCTTTATAGCATCTTTCAGCCGACTGTTTCGATTTTATGGCCAGCAACCGTTCACCGCTCTCATAGCGTTGTTGGCGCCAGCAGCTGTTTTCAGTGAAAAAGCTCTAAAAGCCCCTGCACACTACCTGCTCAGTAAGTTAGTGACAAGTGAACATAATGGAGCATTTAGCAGCTAAAAATCCAGATATTCCCCGAGGAGTTGGCGAACAGTAACCTTAGATTTCCCTGGTGGCTGGAAACAACACTCCAAATGAGTGTTAATGTTGCTCTGTATGTGTAAATAGGCAGCTGCACACTAACAGGTTTGTCATATCAACCTAAAATATGCTTGGTGTTGGTGTTGTGTTCACAGCTCATTTTCCACTGTTATTTCAGGCTTAACTTTGTTTCAGATGTTAATGTCATGAAGTGTGAGAGCGCCAAGAGCGATGCACTCATACTTCCAGTAAATGGATATACGCATATACATAGCATGAGAGCACATTGAGGGGTAGTTTATACATGTAGAAATGACGAGTCCAAATTGGGCTTCAAAGGGGCCAAATCACATCAGCATAGCAAAGGGAGCTGTTGCAAAGATCATGACAGGATGTGCCAAACACAGACAAACTGCACCATCAAAGAAGAGCTCCCAAGTTGAACTTAACCACGAGGGATTCGACGTGTCACACGGCCACGTCGAACATGCAGGGCAGTGACAAATGCTGCTGTCGCTGGCGTCCAGCCTAATATGACCCGTACAGCAGCAGCGTTTCTAATGGTGATTTAGTTGCTTCAGTTTTAGTGTTGCATTATTTAGTGTACCCTCTGGAAATGGCCACTGGAGGCAAAACATTCCCCCAAAACATTCAGACTGCGCTGTAAGTCCTTGAATTTGGAGAAAGATAATGTTCCATTCAGTTCAAGGTGAGAGGCTGGAGATTACAGTGATGCTGGTTTGGTTTGCACGAGTAAATAGCAGCAGTTGTTTCCCGACCTCGCTGGATTGTGGAGAGGCCTTGGATGCAACGGCTGAGTTTATCACTCTTAATGAGAGACTCTGCAGTAGGCCACACTCCATTACGCACGAGCCAGATGATAAATTACATCGCCTTCCATGACTTACTGACCCCAAGGGATGTTTAATTAATCAGAGGCTGGACATGGCCGCCATTAGTCGGAGGAACAGTGGCCAGGGCTGCCCTGGACACATTCTCACTCCCACACATCATTATTCGGCTATCTTTCCAGCTCCTTCACCTTGGCCGCCAGGTGTGAATGTATAGAATCAGAACAGAGGGAGAGAGAGGGGGAGAGAGGGAGAGAGAGACATCTCCACGACCTCACGGGGGCTGTTACCAACACTAACTGCTATTTGAATGTGAAACAACCTCAGCTCTTAATCAGGTTAGAATATGAATAATTGAGTCTCAGATTAGGTGAGAGGAGGGGGCTTGAGGTTGGGGGGGGGGTGGAGGTGGAAGTGCTGCAGCACAGGTGGAGCAGCTGTTTCCAAAGTGGGATCTAGGGACCCCCAGGGGGGATCCTGGAGGGGGATCCAGGACAAAATTAGGAATAGTTTCAGATGAAATTCAATTCACTGTAAATTACCACAATGAGAGCAACGTACTGGCAGGACGAGTCTGATGACGCTTCATTCTCACCACTGCTGTTTCCCCATGAGGATGACAAAGGTTAATTCAGTCTTAGAAGAACACCATTAAATACTTCAGATCCCAAAACAGTTTATTCATCCGCCCGACAGTCAACTAAAAACCATGAATGTAAAGTATCTGAGGCTGCAAATCATGAGCACTCTCATTATTGATATTTTAACTGATTGATTTTAGTCTTAGAAACGTCAGAAATGGTGAGAAAGCTCATCGTTTCCAGAGTGTCTCCAAATTGCTTGTTTTGTCCAAACAACAGTCAAAACCCCAAAGATTCAATTTACACTGACGAGACACAGAAAAGCAGCATCTGTTGCCAAATTAGTTGCAGATTTATTTTCTTTCGATTTGAATAATCAATGAAGCCGCTCATCGTTTCAGCACTAAATCCATCCAAAATGCAGTGAGGATCTCTTTCGAAAGCTTTGACTCTTTCCACAAAGTTGTCCAGTTGTTCTCCAGCAGGTGAAGACATTTGAAAGACCAGCGCAAGTTTTAGCTTCTTAGCTGCAAATTGTCTAGTTAATATAACTTCAGTCCATTCTGCAGACCACGCTCCTGATGCATCCTTAAATGTAAATATCTAAAGCTTCAGGAGGCTTGAATTTAGCAATAGTCAGAGTGACAGTGACCACTTTTATGGGAAGTGTGCCAGATTGGAATATACCTTTTTAATATTTGCTTTAAGCGCAGACTGGTCTTCACTGTGTCACCTCGCGATAATGTGAGAAATGAATGCAGACCTGACGTTCGCTGCGCTGGATTATACAGGTCGAGCAGCTTTCCGATTGATTTTCAGGCCGTATGGAAATGAAAAGAAAACAAGTGCAGCCCCAGAAGAAATTCAAAGCTCTGCAGCAGGGTTTGGAAAATGGTTAGCAATAATATAAAGTATAAGTTATCTGTAACAAATGGGCTAAATGACTGGTTTGGTCCATTAACCTCCGCTAAATACTACTAGATTATCTGTGTGACCCTGTAGAGGATCTGAGACTGTGTTTTAACCACTGCAGCACAATTTCACACAAACACTTGGCTGTGCTGCTTGTGACAAAAATCCTGTTATTTACTGTGGAGATGGAAAGCTCATTCAGCCTTCCATCTCCTTCCAAGTGCAGCTTAGGGCTCCGAGTGCTTTAAGATACTGGGTAGGTTTATGATAAAGTTGTCCTTGGCTCCGGCAATGATTGTAAGGACTGGAGCTGCATGACTGTCTGGCAGATCAAGGTCTCTCTTTATCCATCTATTGATGCATTTTCGATGAATGCAGAATGCTAATTTGAGAAAAGTATTGCTTCGGATAATTGTTGAGATATTTCTCCACACTTTTCTTTGTAGGAATCAAAACGACACTTTCTATTACACGAAGATTGGGACCTGCCAAGCTTCAGCACGGCACAAAAAATTCATCAGATCCAAACAACATGAGTGACATGTTTTCCTCTGTCTGCCTGCAGACCCTCAGTATCTCCTGATGCTGTTGTTTGAGCTTGCCCATCTCTACTCTTCTCCCTGCGCTGTGCGTTTGTCTGCACCAAACGCTGCCTTGTATTCCCATGACTCAGGAACACTCTGCTGTGATTTGACACTGATGGGGGCAAATGGCTGCATGCGTACTCCTCCGTCCCGTTTCTATTCTAAGTGCAGAATTGTGGGAAAGGTGTGGAGGAAAGAGCCGGCTGTGAATCTGGCCTCAGAATCCCACTTTGAAAGCGGAGACTTGCTTATTATTGAAATTTAAATGTAAATTCTGCCGTAAAAGGTCGCAAAGACACGACTGAAGAATGGGAGCTGCAGGCTGCTGGGCGGCGCCGCCTTTCAGATGGGGCGCCATTAAAGCTAAGTTACATACTGACTGAGCTCATATCAGTGTTGAAACCAGACGAAGGTGACAGACATTTTCTGCAGAGCTGCATTTTACCGTTTCAAAGAAATCCCTATTCAGCTCAGATGTGTGATGGCTGCATATTATCCATGTAGGTATTAAATGGGAAGCTAATGTGTGAGTGACACAGAAATAGAGTGGAAATTGCAGTGACCACAGGTTTGTTTGGTTGTGGGCGGCGGCTGAGGTACGAGTTACAGCCTCTGTGTGGCACTGTGTGCTCGCAGTGCCGCTGTCAGACAGTTCAGGCTTATCCAGCTCTGCACAAACAGCCCTCCTGGCTCCTCTGGTTTGTCTCATCTGCTCTCTGCGTGCTGAGCATCTTCCAATCTGGCCGCAAGCGATGGAGCGACTGGCGCTCTTGGTGTCAACTCTCCTCAGGATTGTCAGAAGTCCTCTGTCAAATCCCCCTACCGGCTGGCCCTGCAGGCTCCAAGGAAATTAACCAGGGGGGGAGACCGGGGAGGGGCTGACACTGGCAGAACTTTCTTTTTTTTGCTGTTTATGCTCCAACAGTATTACTCTTTCAGGAAAGACATCCTCTGTGATCCCTGCCAGTGGTCATTTAATTTTGGTGTAGTGTGAGGAGCAGCTGATGAATGCAGCAAACGAGACAGACTTCACTGTGTGGCTGTCTGGCAGCTGACCAGCAGGTCTCTGTGCTTCTTCATCTTATTTCCTGCTGCAGAGTAACTCAACTTGAACCCTCCATGACTCATCTGCACAAATATATGAGCATTCACATCAGGCACAAAATTAACATTTTTGCTCACGGGCCACGAGGGCTTCCAGATTCCCAAATTCACCAGCAATGTTTGACCTTTTGGATTAGAAATAACCTCCATACCAGCGCTGGACACCTGCTAAAGTGGCTGTGAGGTAAATAAAATTCAGCAAGCCAGACTTCATCCTCCGCACTGATTAACAGCAAAACAACCTCCTGAATAAAACAGCAAATAGATCTTGGAGGAAATAATGATTACAGAAAAGGCACTTCTCACGTCAGAGTTTTTAAAACACAGGAGTTGTTTAAAAAGCAAATATGGACAGCGCTCGACAGCAGCATCACGTCCAGTGAAGGAAGATTCCCGTCATCAGATCCAGAATGATGCTGAACGTGCGTCTATCTTTTATTTTGTGCCAATGAATGAGCGGGAACATTTTTGCATTAATCTGATGAAGTCGCTTAATGTTTCAGCTATTTAATTCACTCGTTTAGCCAAAAACATAAACAGTTTCCCCACCGAGTGAGTGCTATACACACTCAGTTGCCAGTTTATTAGGTACACTTACCTTAATACAGCAGTCCTGCAGTAAATCCGCCATCTTGACTTGATCTTGATCTTGATCACATTGACATTTATATCAGTGAGGGGAGGTGAAGTCACAGAAACACCTCTCTGCCAACAACAACAGGCAGATGCTGTTCATCCATCGCATGTGTTAGATGAAGGGGATCTTCAAACTAAAGGAACAGATTGGGAAATACACGTATATGCTTTCTTGCAGAGTTAGATTGAGAAGTTTGATGCCCCTCTGCTATTAAATATGAAGCTACAGCCAGCAGCTGGTTATCTTGGCTTCACATGAAGACTGGGAACTGAGGGAAATGTAACACAATCCACCTGCACCAGCACATCTACAGCTCACTAATTAACCTGTTATATCTTGTTTGTTTGATCTGTACCAACACCAAAGTGTACTAAGCTCAAATTTTGTTTTTGTAAGGAATTACATGCTGGACTGGCCGGGAGCAGTGACTTCCTGGAGTCTTGATGTTCCGGAGGTTTCCAGTTTTCATGCTAAGGTAACTGGCTGCCGGCTGTAGCATTATCTCTAATGGATGCATAGCAGAGTGGTATCAGTCTTCTCATCTAACTCTTGGCTAGAAAGCAAATATGCGGATTTCCCAATATGTTGGACTGTTCCTTTCCCAATGAAAAACAGCCCAAAACCAAAATTGCACTAGCGCCTGTTGATGTACTTTTGAGCATATAGTGGAAATTTGATTGTGCATATATCAAAATAAAGATACAGAAACACAAACGCACATGAAACAGTCTTAGATGCGCGAGTGGATCAGCAGGGACATAATAACTAAATGCATTAGAAGGTTGTTTGAGCGTGTTCTCACCCTGCTGGATGAGCTGCAGGAGGTGAATGTACATGCACTTTAAAAGGAGCAAAGCGTCATTTCATCTCCTCATTCCTCTACTAATATTAGCTTTATTGCGCCCATAACATGAAAGACATGCGTTCCAACAGTATTGCAATTTCCCTCGAATTGCTTGACACATCGGAAAGGAGTAACAAAGCAAAAAAACGACACTGTGGTGTTAAAAAGCTACTGACAGGGATTCTCTTAAAGATAATTACAGTGACAGTGTAAGATCTATGATAACAAGTCTTTTCTACCAGACTACATCTTAACAAAAGCAGTAGCTAATGCATTTGCACAAGAGATTGTCTCGCTGGAAAATAGGCAGAATTTCAATGTGCAGATAAAAGTGAATCATTGCCTGCCAGTGTGTATTCTTTATTTTCCGCCATGGCCCCCTGTGACTTCAGAATTAATTCTGAATAGAAGTTTGTCCGTATGCTGCTTAACGCGTCACTCTTATTTCCAGCTGTTAAGAGGTTCTTTCTCACTGATTATAATGAGGAGAAATTTTGATAAGGAAGATGAGGAGAGGCGAGAGAGATGGAGGAGAAATGGGTTTGATCTTGAAGTGGGGAAAGGGCGTAGGAGTCCTCGGGGCCTCAGCTTCTTAAAAGGTGCTTGTAGCCTCCAGGGAAGATGCTCGCTCTCTTCCTCTCTTCTCCGACTCTCTTCATCCTCGTCTCCCACCATCCCCGTTACTCAAGATCAATTATGATTGACAAGCGCTCTGGTTCAGAACTCGTTTAAGTTGCTTGATCTGTGGGTAGATATCGCCCCCCTCCCCCAATCTGCAGCACAACTACCCCCGTCCTCCTCCTTTCTTACTCTTACGTCCCATTGTTAGCCCAGGCTGGGATCATGGATCATGCAGAGTACCCACCTGAGGGATCAATGCTTTCAGTGAAGCCCTTGCAGTATGTGAAGCACTGTTATCTCAAGAGGACTTTCAATGACTTGTGCACTGTTTGCCAGTTCAAGTGAGGGTGCTATGTTAGCTTGAGAAAAGAGAAAAAGAGATTTTTCACATTGCAGTGCAGTTCTTCATGGTGTTTTATGCAGAGCTGTATCTTGAGCTTAAAGAATTAGTTCAGGCTTGTCCATTTGTTGTAATGTTTTCAGAAATCTGCCAGAAAATGGATTATCCCCACCATCTCCCTTTGGCTAGTGCAGCAGATAACAAGTGCAACATAACATCTCAATTATTATTCATTATAAACAACCGTCTGGGCCTGGAGTTTGCCTAAGCTACTCCAAATGAGCATGATGATGAGATCTGTGTGCAGCACGATGTGCAAACCTTCAGGTCTCACACGCTGACGTCCAGGCTGGATCCCCGTCAAATCAAAGGCGGCTGATTCGCTTGTTGCACAGACATGGACTCAGACACAGAATTAAATAGCTCAAGTCCAAATAAGCAGCAGAGGGACTGACTGCCACTGAGGACCATGTTTGAGAGCCAAGCTGGTGGCGTCCCTTTGGTCCAGACTGAATATTCATGGATGAATAGTAATAATGACTGTGTACATCTCCCGACTTTTCCTCTGGTGTTTTCCTCTTGTGTCACCATAACTTTTACATTAGTGGCACAGTGGCACCTCACAGCTAGAAGGTCCCGGTTCGAATCCCGCTGTGGGCGCTGGTGGCGTGTCCTCCACCATGCCTTCAGTGCCTGCTGCTCAAGGAAAAAAGGGCCTTTTTGTGTGGAGTTTGCATGTTCTCCCCGTGCTCACCTGGGGGTATCCTCCATAAAAATACCCCCACTAAAAACATGCAAGAAGATCACCACCTGACCAATGGTGACAAAAGAGATTGGGTCCCCGGGCGCCGGTCGGATGGCAGCCCACCGCTCCTGGTCTGCCGCGGAAGAAGGCGACCAGGATGGGTTAAAGGCGGGGGACAAATTTCACCAAAATTGCATGGCGTGTGTGTTGCATTTATGTAATTGTGTGTGACAAATAAAGGGGATTGTCCCTCCGATTCTTCTTCTTCTTCTTAAGTGAAATGTTTAGACAGCTGTTGGTTGGATTGCTGTGAAATCTGGGACAGATATTCAAGCTCCTCAGAGGATAATGACTTTTGTGAGTTTCCATGTAGCGCCATCTGCAGGTCAGAATTTTAGTTTGCCTAACAGTTTATAACCAAAAACCTGCAAACTTATGAAATTTGAGAAACAGCTGAATAGCAAATGCTAACATGCTTACAGGCTAAACTAAGACGCCGTATCCTAGCATGTATTAACACGTAAATATAAACGTTAGCATTGTCACTTGTGAGGATGTTAGCATATTAGCATCCGCTAAGTGCAGCCCCACAGAGCTGCTAGCATGGCTGCAGACTCTTTGTCTTGTCAAAAGAGGGCTTAGGTTCCTCTGAGTGACCAACAAAACAACTTGATTGCACATTTATTTGAAGTTTTAAAAATCCCACAGCACAAAGAAGTACACAAAGCGTGATAGCACCCCTGACTAATCTTTGTTAGCCACATAGCCATCGCTAATGGCGCTGAATATTAAAGTGGAGACTTCTTTTGGCAGCAGTTGTCTTTTTAATCGATTCAAACGAACTACCCTTGACAAATACATTTTCAATTTAAATTACATGCCTTTTCAACCCGGTCCGCAGATTCCCTTATCGGTGACTCTTCCCAACTGTGCTTACGTTATTCCATTTAAAGTAATTCCAAATTGCCTTTTTGTATAATAGGCTGTTAAGCTCCAACTAAGCAGAATTGCTTACAGTCATTGTTCTCATCTGTAAACAAACTCTCTGTCTTCCACACAACGCACCGTAATGAGACACATATTGACCATCACGCCATTTAAGCCATGCGGACTTTTCTCTGAACTGATCACTGTGAAATTAACTGCGATAAGCACTGCTAAGACCGCATTTTGAAGCCCCGGTGACTGGCTTTCTGTCCGTACACCTCATTATTTCCCCTCCTCACCGCTCTGAATGTGTGCTCATGTTACTGGAAGGGATTTCATGGGGAAATAAGCTTGAGAACTCCCAAATTAGGCCAAACAAAAGCACAAAGCTCACCATTGGGGATACAGTTAAAAGTGCTGACAATTTAGTTCTTTCTGAGATGAGACTCATCACAGCTGTTTCAATGAGAAGATTCCACCCACAGCTTTGCAATTAGGGTACGTCTTGGTCTACAGAGGATCTGGATACTTTCTATATTCACAGATTTGAAGAATACTGACGCTGAAGCTCAAAGTTTTAGCATCTGCAGAGATTTCTGTTTATTCGGTTTCACATTACCCATCAGCCTTTCCGTGGCTAATAACCATGTTTGTAAAATAGCTAATCCATCGAGTTTAAACAGTTTGATCAATGAGAAATCAGTGCAGTTGCAGCTTGCCACACAGCGTCAGACCTGAAAAGGACAGTGCATTTGTGAATACAAATATCAATATTCCTCACAATCTTTGTGGAGCTGTGAGTGTGAATTGAGGGCTGGCTGATTGGTTTTCATTCTTAACAAGGGCTGTGGAGAGGCAATTTAATTTCATCTCCTCCCTGCCTCCTGGGAGACTATTTTTTTATTTTATTTTTGTGCTTTCCTCTCCAAAAAATGTCAACACGACTTTGTCAGCACTAAGCACATTCCCTGCTGTGACAGATATCACCTGACCCCAATTTACAAAAGGCATGGAAGAGACGCATCCCCGTAGCACAATATGAATATATTATCGTCCCGAAATGTCCTGTATTCAGCATTTGAGAATTATATTGAAGGATGTGCCGGGAATCCAAGCAGCCTTCACTTAAATAAGACAAAAGCACTCTATTTGGATGCAAAAAAGGGGCTCATGAATACTCTTTACAGGCGGTTGTCCCTCGGTGTGGTTACAGAAACTGTGATGTGACTGTCAAGCTTAGATCAAACCAAAATATCAATCAAGAGGTGCATCCAAAAAGAAAAAAAAAAAAAAAAAGCTTCTATTTCCAGACAGCTGAACTGTGAGATCCCATCTCTCTGCCGTGGATCCTGACACGTCTATATGGAGTTCCTGTCTCTCTTTTTCAACACAACAGCCAGCCCTGAGCTCAAATGCAGCCTATCGTCTCGATAGTTCAGTGTCATCAAGGCGCCGATATTAGCTGCGAGGAGGGATCTCTGCCTTCCTCAGCTGAGCAGCTACAGAGCAACCTTCTTTCTCCCTCTAATGGTGTTTTCCACGACTAAGAGAGAAGTGCCTGGGTAATGCTCATTGAATTCCATTCTCAACAACAACAGCCATGAAAGCAGGGCAACACCGGTTGTGGACTGAACCCTCGACTAGGCAAATCTATACGTTACATAAACACACTGCAGACACACATGAATGAAGACGTGCACACACAAAACATCTGAGGCATCTGCAACGGTTTGACTGCGTGTGTATACATGTGCATGCATACGCGCACACACACACAAACAAATTGCATTCAAAAGACATCTTCCATCATGTGACCATGAGGCATTCAGATGCTACTCTCCAATGAATATAAAGTATAAACACTCCTCCAAATTCTCCACCCCTGGCCTCTATTTCATGCCATTATCTTGGCATAATAAACACATTAGCTTCTCCCTACCCAATTCTGCTCCTAAGATGAATCTTTCCCCACTATATAAAATAATTTGCCAACATTATATGTGCTGATGAATTATTCATGAGGGTTCATGGAGAGTTTCAGCCCTATCTGAGTCCTGGAGGAAGCAGAGCTGACAGACACCCAGGTTCTACAGTTGGACTGGCTCTCAGGGAAGAAAGTGGAAATTTACTGAAAAATTCTTCCCTTGAAAATGATATACAGCCCCCTATATTCATTCTGAAGGGTACTTATTCACAGAGGCATGAGGGCAGTTCAAATGAAGATGCAGGATCATTTGATCTCTATTGAATTGTCATAATTGGCTCGAGTGAAATGATTTCTAAGCTGCTGTGTCTGGACTTGTGTTTCCCGTATCCCATAAATATACTGCAGACTTCACCGGTGCTAAACTTTGGGAAAAATAGAAATAATACAAAAAGAAATTCAACTGTGTAAAGGATGTAAGCTTACTGTATAATGCCTCAGTTTGGGTGTCAGCAGGGGGAAATGGGAACGCACCCCAAATGAGTTGTGAGTCAGATTTTCAGGGGGAACAGAGGAGCAGAGAAACTTTCCTTCACTGAATGAATCCTCTCAAACTGCACCCGGCAAGACATAGTACCTTAATAATAAACTAGGTTGTTGTCAGTACTTTTGAAAATGACCTACATGAGCGTTC
This sequence comes from Chaetodon trifasciatus, assembly GCA_037975065.1. NCBI lineage: Eukaryota > Metazoa > Chordata > Actinopteri > Chaetodontiformes > Chaetodontidae > Chaetodon > Chaetodon trifasciatus. The sequence goes on along the minus strand of JBBMOE010000027.1, from coordinate 5,280,883 downwards.
CTTAAAGAGCGACGCCCCCTGAAAGTCCTGTCTTTGCTGACCTCCAGTGGTTTGACTTCTCATGTCGCGGTAGTGACGAGCAGCTGCGCTCAGAGACCCGGAGATGTCGCTGTGGGCTTCAGTTCAACAGAGCACATCTCTGATGGTGTGTCGTTCACGAATGACTCATTCAAAACAACAAATCTTTTGGGTGAATGAGCTGAACTGAAACGATGCTTTCATATCTCTGTCAGCTGTTGGCGAATGTGCAGGAATGCACTCGCTCACTGAGGGTCATTCGTTTGCTCTAGCAGCTTTCGGTTTGCAGACGGTATCTTTATCCATCTAAATTCTCAGCTCAGTGGTTTATCCTTCATGAATGACCGTCCTCAGTTCACTCAAAATCATCTTTTCCATGCAGAAAAACCTTTAGTGCTGTTATTTCTTTACTCTGCACTTCTGATATAACTGATTCTACGGCAGCATCTATGCTAACCTCGCTCAGAGCCGCCATTGTTGTTTTCAAACAGTAGCTTCTGTCGCTGTCGTCTGTAGCTGCCTGTTCTTCCTCAGTGGACGGTGGTTTGTCTGACATGACTGTGGTGTTTACTTATAAACAAACAAAAGTTTACTTTCACTACTCACAAACACGTTTTGTGTATCCTTGAGGTCTAATAAATGTGTCCAGAACATTTCCTGACTCAAACATTTGCAAAGCTTATTTAAGTATTTTAAATCGAGCATCGTTTACATGCATGTTTACTATCTTCTTCTTCTCTGCCTTCATAGGTGCTTTGCAGCATATCCGACCGTGTTACCGCCACCTGTTGATCAGTGGAATGCATGCATTATTTCTGTATATCAGGACACCTCCTGCATTATTGCTTAAATGAACTATTATCATTTAATTTTTGGTGTATCTGCCTTGTATAACCTTTTCTGATAAGTTGATTTGCAGCTTTCCTCTGTAAGCTGCTCAGCAACCACCAGAAATGAAGAGCTTTATTTATGTGCTTGGTCTAAAAATAGCCCTTTCCCCTTGAAGTGTTTGTGTTCTGTGTTGCAGATGCAAAAGAATGACTTTTATCCGTACAGAAAATTGAATTTCCTTTCTTATATTCTTTGTGGTTAGACCTGGATTTTTTTTTCCTTAAAACTGATTCTGAGTGAGTGTTAGTGTGCAGCCAGAGCCGGCCTGATGCGAAGTAAGCCCCTGCTTAGAGCCCCACCACCCCGCCACCAGAGGGCTCCCAAGAGCGCTTGAAATGTCTCGCAAGTGAGTTTTACAAAAATATTATCTTAACGGGCTGGCGAGCTCATCCTACCAGTTCAATCAATTCCTGCCGCCTCTGTCAGAGCTCGTGCCACAATCACACACACTGTAACAGGCATAAACTGCATTTCGATGCCAGCACAGTCAGTAAGACCAACATCAGGTCACAGTCCTGTGGATCGACCATGTCAAGCCAATCAATATCTCTCTGGCCAGGGCGTCTCAGTCAATGGGCAGATCACATGAGTGGATGGATTTGATTGGCACAAGTGCTGCAGCAAACGTCCAATCAATCATTATGCTGCCAAAGTACGATGTGATGGTTAAAAAAAAAAATGGTGGTGCCTCCGAGCCCAAGCATTCTGAGAGAAATGAAGAAAACGACGGCAGAGAGCAGAGGTCAGAATTCAGGAAAGTGCCGAATTTACAAGATGTGACCGATAATTAACAATTTGCCATAGACAGCGTTTCAGAAAGTTGATAAAGTTTCCCTCAACTCGACAACTCAAATCTGCTGCTTCTCTCGGCAGGTTAAACACTCAGAGCCTCTAGCTTTCACAGCAACACACTGGGACGAACGGAGACATTTTTTTTTACACAAGCAAAGGAATAACTTGTATTCGCAGTAATGTGTTACTTTGCTGAATTCACAAGAGGGAATAAATGATTACGAATTTGACATTTTAAGTTCATCAAGGGTTAGGTTTAGGCCCAACTCAACAACTCACAAAACAAGCCCATTTTTTGAAGGGAGTCTGGCACTTCCTCCCCTGGTGACTGCAGTTACAGTACTCTTTACAGTACTCTTTCGTGATAAACATCTATTGAATGAAGGCATGTTTACTACAAATGAATGTTTTTTTGTGTTGTGTCATGCAGGGATTATGCCCACTCCATCATGCCCACTCCATAAAGTCCATAAACGGTTGTCATGTTGTCCTCGTTAAACAAATAATAGTTTTATTTGATTAGATTAGACAGCTTTGTCAATCCTCAGTGGAAAGACAACAATACATGCACTGCACATGCAGTACACAACAAATAGTTAATACCAAGCAAGACTCCCTGATAGAAAAAAAAATATTTATATATGAATAAGCTTCATATAGTTCTTGTGGACATAGTTTTATATGCTGTATAATTGTTTCATTTCATAGTTTTTGGCTCCAGGCAAAGTAAGGAAGCCCCCCTGTTGTCTGGAGCTGGCTTGGTTACAGTTTTTGGTTTTGTAGCATGACAGAATGGAGCTTCATGCCACAGTGTGTTTGGATTTATTTTCAAGTTTACAATAACCAGATGTCAAAACTGCACGGACAGAGCACTTCACTGTGCGAGCTCTGCAGACTCATGCAAGGTTCTATATGAACCCCAATTTATTAAATATTCATCCCATCTGAGCACATCCCCTAACAGCTGCTGAACACCGCTCGCTCTTATTGAGTACTGATTGAATAAATATGTCAGCTTTAACCCACTTTGGTGTTTTGTAAGCCTCAGGCATGCTCTCCCGTAAAGAATGGCAATAAACTGAGAGGGTGTAAAATTCCAAGGGATCTCATGCACCAAATGGATGTAAACAAGATGTCCTCACTCAGTCTGGTATTAAAAAATACAAATCTGACACGTGAACCCCACTGTAACAGTCAAAGTTACAAGAGTTAAAGCTCTGCTGTGTGCTTTGATGCCTCTGATTTAAAGATCCACATGTACTGTATGTGTCATAACAGGTCTGTGTAGGTGGCTGTAAAGTGGCTTTGCACCATGTAAGAAATCTATTACATGTTGGGTTATTCTCTGTACCTATGGCAACACCTCAATCAGTCTCATTCAAACTGTACTGCAGCAAATAATGACAGACTTTGACCAGAAACTGTATTACTAGGTATTGTCCCCAGAGACGCTTTTGATGGTAAAAGTGGTATTTTCACCATGCCAGCAGCGTGACTCGCAGGTCCGAAATATCTCAGGAACCACAGGATGGATTGCTATGATTCTTTCTACATGTATGGCTCTCACACAGTGTAGTTACCGACTTTGTTGATTCCCTGATCTTTTCGCGCAACCACAAGGTTGAAATTTGTGTTATTGAGTAAAATCTCTCAACACTATCACATCGATTGAAAATCTGCAGTTGTGGGTCAAAATTATATTAAAAACAAAGCATCAGTGTTCATTGAATGAAGTGCTAATTACCAAATGTTAGCATGCTGGCATGTTAAGCTAAAATTGCGAAGTGGCTGAAGAACAGTGTCTTAGCATTTTGCTCACAGCAGCACTTCATGGCTGCAGACTCTAAATGACACTAATTTTCTCCTTTTTTTCATCAGAACAAAGAGCATTTTGAGTTCAGTTGCCTCAAATATGTGCTGTCTTACTGTCGCTCTCGACCGGGACGTGTTTTAAACTTTCAGTGTGCACAAAATGTGAGAAAATGCACATGAATACATGCACCTCATGCCTCCTGTCTGAACAGAGGACATAAGTAATGGTGCCAGAAAATGAAGAATGTGTAAATTTTGTAATACCTTTGTTTTCAGTGGTGGAGAAGAGAAGTGAAGTACACTTCTGACCAGAAGGTCGTTGGTTCAATTCCCTGGACCAGAGAGAAAAAGAGAATATAAGAAACAACGAATAGAACAAAACGCTGAGACTATGCTGATATTATGGATGGTTGAATCCATGAAAGATTCATCACTGTCAAAACTTTATTCATACATTATTAGGCTACACACGAGTCAAACCTCAATGTCTTAGATAATTGTAGACACAGAGGGATGGAGACAAAGACTAAAAGCAAAGCTCTCTACAAGCCTTTGAAGGGCAAACTTCACTCTCTCCAGATTCACTGATTTGCTGTTTCTGCCTCAGTAGCAATGACCTTCAGGTCAACCTCTTCTCTTCGTCCTTCATGTCAGCATGACACTGTGCTGCCCTCATCATTACCTCCACAGAATTCAATACAGATGCTTTTTAATGATCTAAGTTCTGATTTAACAAAATGATAAAAACAAAGATAATCTGTGGATTCTGCACAGCCAGCATCAACTCTGGACATCTGGTGGACAGAAAATGGGCATAAACACGGACCACAATCAACCCCCGACGCTACAGCTGGACAACAGCTTTGAACAATCAGCTCTGTGTGTTAAAACAAACCAGCTAGCTAACAGTTTGGTGAGGCTGGGGTGGAGATGCATGCACCAAAGAAAACGTTGTAAGGAGAAAAACACTAACCTTTTCAAGTACATCATGACACCACCAGAGCTGCACGCAAATGGGAATATTAGTGGACTATCCATGTAAACATCTCAGTATATATTCTTTTTGGAATAAGGGCAAAAAACAAGATTTTGTGCATGTACATGTAGCCAGAGATAAAAGTGGTGATGAATATTGATACATTTAGACATGGGAGTATCATGAGCAGTCAAAAAAAAAGCAAAAAAGTGGAGCAAAGGGCAACAAAAAAAAGAAAATTCAACCCGTACCTCTGAGAGATGTTGCTGCCAGAAATATCAGCAGTAAGACAAGTGAAGCATACTGCTTCACAGATGCTATGATCTGTCACATATCCAGCTCATAAACACCCCCAAATGAATCAATATGTGGGGGGCAATGATGTTTTCAGACAGCAATCAAATGCAGGATTTCGTTGGACTGTTATTAGTGGATCACTGGCAGCGGTCAACTGATGGATCCACAGGTTCAGCAGACTCTGAGGACTCAACACATGTAGTCTGACAGGGATCAAACACACTCATTACTTCAATTTATTCTGGAGACACAGGGCTTTTTTCAGGGCAGATGGCCTCCACAAAGGCAGATGTGGACTGTTTTCAGTTCAGCCTGTGTCACCCATCGTGCAGGCCTAAGATGGTGCACCCTGACATGCAGCAGCCTCAGCACCACAAAGACAAAACATCATCAGCGTCAGCGTGTTGACAACCAGCTCACGGATCGGTCTCTGAATTCCTCCTCCCCTCAGATGGCAAAAAGAGGCAGCTGACGAGCTGACGAGCCTGATAAGGCCAGCAAGGTCACCAATAGTTTGCCTCATAGGTCTCCCCCCACCTTGCCTCTTAGGATATCTCTAATAAACTAAGATCAGAGATTAAAGAGCTGCATGTGATTTTATTGGATGCTACTAAGCTACACTGCTGCATCTGCTCATCCTCCATTCAAACCAACACCAAGTAAATTTGGCTGTCATCAGCACAAGCAGGAGAGAAGATGCCCAGGACAGCCAGGTCCTTCTACGACCCCCCCAGCATCCATCTTCTGCCTTATACCGTGGCCCCCACCAACACCCAGACCCCGACTCTTTTTTTGCATTTGTTGCTATTCCCATTTTGATAAGCAGTAGCATGACTCAATTAAAACTGCACATATATCAAGTCTGATATCAATTACTCACAGTCTGTCTTCACAAAAAACCTTTCAGGTCTTTTCATGCAAATTGTTTTAAATTTGTGATTTAATTACCATGTTCTTAGGTCAACCTCTCCCAACTTCATGCTAGAGTGACTTTGACTATGTAACATTCATACTGAAAACCCCAACACACACTCACAGCACAGCCATGAGGCGCAAATGGGGGTTCAGTATTTTGCCCAAGGACACTTCGACATGCAGACTGGAGGAGGCAGGAATGGACTACCAACCTTCTGATTAGTAAACGACCCGCTCTACCTGCTACCTGCTGAGCCACAGCCGCTCTGTGACATCTGTCAAGTGCGACTTTGCATTAATAATCTAGAGCTGAGAAAAACAAGGCAGTCCTTCTTCTCTGAAACCATTTCCAAAAACAATAATAATGCACGTGCCTTATTTGCCGCTGTTGACAGGCTGACAAACCCGCCTGTGTCAGGAACTCCTGAATTCTTATCCACTTTGTCATGCAATGGATTTGCCTCATTCTTCACTGACAATGTTCAGAAAATTAGACAAGCTTTCAGCACCTCCATTTGAGGTATACGGTCTGTTTGGTCCTTGTGTCTACCTAAAACCAATTCAGTTAGCATGACACAATTCGACCCTATCAGCTCTGAAACCTTGGAAGAAATCCTCCGATGCTGCCTTGATGTTCTCCCTGCAGGCTATTCCAAAAAATTTCTTTAACTGCATGCAATCAGATCTTCTGCAAATAGTAAACACTTCTCTAGTCTCAGGCTATTTCCCACAGGCCTTGAAAACTGCAGTCTTAAAAGGGATAATCTCACTAATGAACAATTACAGGCCCATAGCACACCTCCCCTTTTTAAATAAAAGGCTGGTTTTCAGATGCTTAACACTCTCTAAACAGTTCTTTTGATATTCTCCAGTCAGGATTTTTAGGATTAGCACAAGGACTGCTCTTGTTTAGGTCTTGAATGATGTCTACTCAAACACACACAGTGGAAAAGTTTAGGTCTTGGTATTATTTTATCTCAGTGCTGCTTTTGACACAGCTCTCCACAGCATAAAAATGGTTTGAATCCTATTTGAAGCTTAGAGATTATTAAACAATTACATATCTTATCTTGAAAAATGACAGGTGGAGTTCCCCAAGGCTCCATTCTCGGGCCACTTCTGTTCAACATTTACATGTTCCCACTCGGGCAGATTACAGAAAACAACAAAATATCTTACCAAAATTATGTGAACAACAGACAGATTTATATATTGTATGGTCCCATGCAAGCACAAGATTTCCTCCAGTTAAGCAAACCACAAACCAGACCATAAACACTGGTGGTCACGGATTCTAACGCCCACAATAAGAGAATTACAAAAGCCAATTATCTCCTTAAGAATATATCAAGAATTCATCATTATGTGTCAGCAGGATTTAAAAAACTTGTCCATACATTTATCTTCAGTAGGCTTGACTTCTGTACTGCCCTCACTGGTCTCTCTAAAATGTCGATAAGACAATTGCAGCTGAATCAGAATTCCTCACTCAGACCAGCAGTCTGGCGCACTTCATATCTGGAACAAACTCAGAAACCTGCTCCAACTCCTCCTCTGGTCCTACAGTTACTGGAACTTCGTGGTCAAAAAGTGGTGAATGAGAATCTTTGTGTACACGATGGAAGAAGAAAATGCTGTGGAGCACTTTCCAACCTAAAGCACTATTTTCACTTGCTGCTGGTACGATAGATAGATAGATAGATAGATAGATAGATAGATAGATAGATAGATAGATAGATAGATACTTTATTCATCCTGAAGGTAAATTCACAGGAAGATGGTGATGTTCGTTAGCTATATAGTGCATGGACATTGTTTATGTCTTGCTGTGCGCTTCAGTTGTATTGCATTCTTAAGTATGTACAGTGGGTGAGTAAGTTAGCAGCTAGCATGAGGGAGCTCCATCACTCATGTTAGCATCCTTGACTTACGATTAAGAAACATGGTGTTAAACAAAGCAATAGCCTGATGCAGAGATCTAATGTGCTTTTTTTATCATTTGTTTTTACTGTATTATTTTCACACGTTGCAGAAAAACCTTGATGAAATGTGCTGCACCAGGCTGAGCCTCCGTGATCTCAATCTCTGCACTGCTGCAGCAGCTACTATGTTTTTCTTTGCACTATCAACACTTGTGGAAAAAGTATTGCTGTCAGCTGTTCTTCCTGTGCCTGCACTGGATGATTGCTTGCTGTTAGTATTTAACAGCAAACGGAAAGTTGGGAAACACTGAAGGACTTTTGAGACTTTGGACTGTTCTAATGAGGTGACAGAAGTGCTATCAGAAAAGGGAGGTGATTTTATCATAAGATATTTTGATGTGGCTGTGACATCAGTGATTAAGGATGATAGCTTGTGATAAGCAGTAATAGGCTGTCAGTGTATTATCTCGTGTCAGGAAAAGGTGATGTAGGAGTAGGACGGAGCAGCAGCAGGAGACGGGGAGAAGAGAGGACAGTATCATATGGAGGAAAAGTGCTGCTGACAGCTCCATCTTTTCCCGAGGCCAATAATGTTATTTTGTAAAATAGATTTACAGGCAGAAACCAGACAAAACAGAGAGCAGGAATCATTTCCGATAACCAACTGAGCCTCAACTGAACCCTAACATGCCAGTTGCTCTCACTAATTTACTAAGGAGGAGATGGAAACAGTCAGAGCAGAGTATATTTTCCTGAAGGTGACAACATTGAGTTAAATGCACTGCAGATATTTACAACTTGCCTCCATCTCATATTTACTGGAGCACTTCTCTCTGGCTTCTGCTGACTAACTGGAGTCCATCAGGTTTCCACAGGCTGTGGGACTGAACTCAAATCTTTCACTGCTTACATTTTAAAGATGGTTTCCAGATGAGTGTGTATACAAACCTTCCTGACGGTAACCGATTTGTGAAGGGACTGCAAACAATTAATCTGGTTTACTGCTGGATAATTCCCAAATAGAAGAACAACTCTCTTTGCAGCCATACCGTATACTATACTGATCCGACTGTTTATGCTGATTTATTACATGTATGACCCTTCAGCTATTCGTTCAGCTGCAAACAAATGACAAATGGCTATCTGTTCATCTTGAGGAGGCATTTTCTGATAGACGATCATATAAAGAACAATTCAAAGGTGCTGTAATATCAGACTTACATTACAAACACGCTTATATGCAGGATATTTATGCTGCATTACAGAATCCAAAAGTCAAAATGTTTCATAAATGACGGGATTTTTCCATTTCTCTGCTAGAAAGACAGGGACTCTGGCAGAGCTCTGACACTAAGTACAAACACATTTCTGTCTTTTCTGCAGAGTTGCTGTGTGGGTACCAGTGTTGTACCTGAGTCTGGGTGGAGCGTCAGGACATAGCCATAGCCATGCTGTTTATCTTGATTAACACTGCTGTCCATCAGCCCTAATTATCTTGTCAAGATCTGAATACAGCTCAGTTATTGACAGGCTCGCACGTTGCTTTTATTGCCGCTGTAGAGGAATAAATCGTGCTTTGGCTCAGTGAGTGTCTGCAGAGAGATACCAGAGAGCAGAGTTTTGCAAGTAAGTGGTTATTTTAAGCCAAACCACGAGGTTTTCCTAAATTTAGTCCAGTAGTTGTGGTGCCCAAACCCAACCAAGCTGTGACTGTTTCTCAGCAAGCTTTATTTTGAAAGAGTAACTGGACATTGCTTCAGACTTTGCTGCAGAATGAGAAGGTGTTTTCATGCTGAGGTGATGAAGCGAAACGTGACACAGACACGGTGGAGCGGTGGAGGTATTACAGCTTTGCTGTGATACTGGAAAAAAGTCACCTGTATTCACATCATATGCTAATGACAATCTGTGTAATTATGCGCATTTAGTGTGAGGTTCAAAACACAACTTTTATGATATGCAAGACAGTGTGAATTAATACGCTACAAAAACTGAAAGGTGTGAAAATGAAACTTTAGTGGAAATGTAATGAAGATGTTGAAAGTGAAGCTGCAGATGGGAACATAGGACCAAATTTCTGCATCTTCTCTTTAGAAATAGAAATTGTTGGGCCTTTACTTTCTGTTATAAAGATGACTTACTGTAGCGTAAGGATAATAAATGTTCCAGTTAAAGCCACGCTGTGTTTTGCTTCCAATAGGCAAGAGAGCAAAATATACAGTTATTTTAAATGGATTGCATCGTTGAACGTCGAGAGCTGTAATCTTGACAGAAGTGTGCTTCTGGGAGGAAAACAAAGTCCTTGAAAACAGTGACAGTGTGTTATGGTATATTATTTCTAAGGCTTGTTTACATTCTTGGCCTTTCTTCTGAGTTATGATGCAATAATGCAAGAATCTTGTGTTTTTAATCTAGAAGAAATACTGTGCACCTCATGACACAAACGCAGTGACGTGAACATAATTCTGCACAGATTGATCGGACGGCTGTTTAGAGGCGGCTGGAGCGCAGCTTCAGGGAGGCTTTGCTAGCACTGTTTGAGTAGGACGTTTTCCAGTTTCCACCCTGAATGTGTGCTAATTAAAAATAAAACAGAGGGAGTGTTAAAATATGAAAGCACCAATATGGCCTCCATGTGCAAGGGGATCTGAGGACACTCGGAGACAGTTAGACCCAACTCACAGACAAACAGACAGAACAAATGTTTTCTTCCTGCACATCACAGCTTAAATTCTCTGATTTATAAAGATTTTTTTCATTAGAAATCTAGAATTGTGCACAGAAAAGCTGAACTGTTAGAGAATCAGAAGACCTTTAACCCCAGACATTTGAGAAAATAAACAGTTCTTGCGTTGCCTCTCGACACTGACACTTCTACCTCTTGAGACGGCGGCTTTCTGATCCCATAAACTCCATGTGTCAACACAATATTGGGCAGATCACTTGTTATTGACTGTCCACTGGGCCGAGCATATTTAGCATATTATTGCCGGTGTCAGCCTTTTTCAGGGTAGTTATGTGGTCGGTATAATGTCATAATGATAATGCCCTGTAGTTAAGACACGAGGCTTTGGGCCATAAACACTTTATCTGTGCTGTGCAACTCTGACTATAAGTGCAACCTGTTCAAAGAGAATAATACACCACTCCAGCAGCAGATGAAGCCTTCTGGCCCCAAACATGACAGCAAAGCAGGAGGTTGTGAAGTTCAGGAGATGAAGAGATTAGTCCAGGTCCAAATAAGGTAACATCTACAATCCCCTCAGATGTTAAAATAAGGTTTAATCACTGTTATGTGTTTTTTACTCAAGGCCAAGCAGTGCTAACGCAGGTTAATTCCTCCTGTTTGATCAAAGTCAGTGTGATAGAGGGAGGTATCCCGTATGGCTTAACACCAAGGATGAGTTTGGGCTGTTGAATCAAAATGCAGCAATGCTGCAGAACTATCTTCCAGCAATATCTGGTGCTGCTGTAAGGCTTTTAGTTTCACCCGTTGATTTTATTCTATATCGCTGTCTTCTGTCAGCACAGTGGATTGATCTTACACCTGTTTGTTCAATATATCTCAGCATGTCTATGTCTTCATCTACACTCTGTAAAGCACTTTGTTAGGTCTGTTTCAAATAAACCACGCGCCTCTGTTACTCATCTCTGTTTAAACTTTAAGCTTATAATAACTTATCTGACATTTAGTGTCCCACTCACAAACTGTAGGCTTAACAGTTTGGACTGTTTGTTCATTAAAAGAACGACTCAAGCTGTTGTCAGATTGCAGCGCTCCTTCGACGTCCATCTGTATGTTCAGTTTAATGACGACGCTCGTAGATTTGTCAAAAATATGGTTAAATATGCTATTTCTGGCTGAGCTTTGATGAACGAAGAAAGAATATTTTGGTGACATGGTGGGTTTTTGGACCACACTGAGCTTACACAGATGGACAACTGAGAAGAGAATTGTGAGCAGTAATTATGAGAAGTTTCTAATGTACATTTTAATGTCTGATTTCAAGCTGAAAACAGCTGCTGCTGCTCCTGAATGAGAAAACTAGCTTACCATCACCTTCAAAGCCCATGGGGGGGAAAATTTATTCATGCACACAAGTCATGTTTGTGTTTGTGAAACACATTTCCAAAAAAGCAGGTAAAATAAACTGCACATCGGAGCGCTGGCGAAATAAAGTACGAGAAAGTAATCTGTGTTTTGATCAATCAGCAACCGTTGTGTGATTACATTCAAGAGGACGTGGTGGAATTATGAGCAGCAACAGCTCCGGCACATCATGGCTGCTCCTTCTTCCACACTGAAATGTCATGATGCAGTTTTAATAAATTCATTTCTCTCCTCTGTCAACATGAACCGTGTGATGTTTTTATGAGTTATCATGGGGACAGAGAGGGGAGCGACATGCAAAAGGTCACAGGCTGTGATGATTGCATGTCTGCACTGAACTCTGAACTAGCTTATTTTCTATCCTTCGGGTAAAGTGGAATCCTGCAGGCGGAGGCAGCAGAGGAGAGTCCCAAAACATGATCTCTCATCTAAACCGAAGAGCTGTTTCCATCAGCGTTTCATTGACAAGCGCCAAAAAAATGTTAGTAGTATTTTTGCTTTTTTTCTGGCACTGATGCTCAGAATCCTTCATGCACTAAAACAGGAAAAGTGCTGAAGTAGCAGGACCAAACTAGCTTCAGCAGCATGCATTAAGAAGAAGAAGAAACACAGCTCCATAAAGACAGGCACACACAGGTTATTGTTCATAAGTATAAAGAGAAATGTTTGTAAAGTCCAAACAGAGCTTGACTGCAACTAACCTCCAATCCTTCACCGTTTTAATGAGCATTGTTTCCGATGAATACTTCCTCATATACAATAAACTTCAAGGAAACAAAAGGTCTCGCTGGGTATCTGTCAGTAAGATCACGCTAATGGAAGCACACACTCTGCAAAAGCCATTAAAACATTACACGAAGAAGGAGCCGAGAAAAACTGATCGAGCAGAAGAGAAGAGTCAGCCTGCTGAACGTGTTTTACAAGACACGAAGTAAAATAAGGCGTCAGTGTGTCTGAATGAGCTTGTTCTTCGTCCCTCTGGGCATTAGAAGAATTACAGACATATCAGTGTAGTACGTCTGCTGGACATCACTGATCCCGTCCGCTGCAGTCATTTTGCTGTGTTTTCCACAATTAGGTTTCCGAATCAGGCCACTTCAGAGACCGAAGTCTTGATTGCATACACGTGTGGAGCAGAGCTTTGTAAAAACATGGGCTCTGCTCCTTTTTCTGACACATACTGTGGTGTCAGAGTCGGTATTTACTGAGGCAGAAACTGAAAATTGATAATAATTTGACTTGGCTGTATGAGATATTTTGCGTGGTCGTCCCTCACCGCTTTTCATTGACCGTCGAGGGCTTGCAACCTGCTTCTGCTCACTGTCTTATCACCGAATGAGCCTCGCCTCATATTGAGCTGTAAAGAGCTGACCCTGAGCTCCGTTCAAAAGCCCAAAGTCGAGTATCCACAGCTCACGTGTTACTCGGAATAAGTCTGACTTATCCAAAAAGAGTGAAACAATGTGAGTGTGACAAAGAGCACAAACAGCTTAAATGAATTTCAGGTCGTGGACATTGACACGCACATGACTCATAGCCCTCAATGGAGTGTAAGTCCCTCCTGGCATCACTAATGTGCACTGGAGGAGGCCCATCAACAGCTCCACAGAAAATCTCCAGATTACAAATAGCTGTGGAATAGAGGAGCAATCAGTGGACTACATGTTGCGTGGAAACAAGCTGGGGGGCTGATTACCTCCAGTTGGTTCACACTGGAGAACCGATGCCAAATCAATTCTTCAAGGTGCACCTTTCACATGCTGCAATGGTTTTACCAACTGGAGGAAATTCAGGGAGCTCTTCCAAAGCGTAAGTGTGCTGGCACCGAATTCCTCCTGATGACTCTGTCAGCGTGGCAGCCACGTCTGCAGAGACCGAGAGATCTGATGTTCTGTTTCAGTTTCTGTGAAAAAACATTGTCTGAGGTTTCCTTTCAGTTATACAGTGAAATGAAGCCAAATAGAGAGATTCAAATCAATGACAAGATTAAAAGAGGATGATAATTGACTCAGTTGCCGAGAAACCGCAAACAGTTTATACGTGGTAAGATGGTGACATCTGGACAAACCACAGCAGGTTCACACAGTTCAGGACCAGATCTGACATTTTTACACAACTTAAAAACATCTGACTATCTGTAATATTTAGATTTAATGTGTTCATTTATACAACTTTAATGAAATATGCATGAAGCGTGGAGGTTGGAGAAGCAGGCTTTTGACCATATGACTCCACAGAGAGGTGAGGAATATAAACAAATACCACAATCCTCTTCAGCAAATACAAAGTGTAGTCAGGCATGCTGCACATACAGTCCTCCAGAATTCAACTTTGTGGCTTTGCACTGGAAGGCACAGAATAAAAATCTTTGTGTTTAACCAGTGTTTGGCTGCACAGTGTGAGTTTGTATCAATGGAAACGCTGCAGGGTCCAGCAGTGATTAAGTAAGTGAGCGCCAAGACTGCTACTCTGCTTTTCCAGAAGTAGATGCAGTAATCAAACCAAAACAGCTTGATAACAACTCATCTGAAAGTCTGTTCCTGAAGCTATCTGACAGCACAGAGCAGCTTTTCTCTAAACCTGCAGTCACTGATTTTGTGGCCACTTGGAAGAAATGGAAAGAAGATGTAAACAAAAACTTATGATGTGTTGAACTTGTTAGCAAACGGCTAACAAGCAGCCTACCTGCACCTGTCGGCTCGAAGCACGCTTTGCATTCGTGAATGTAAATCCAGGATTCACTCTGTTACAGCTCTCGTTTTGGTCTCCACCAGCTCCAGAGGGAAATATCTGGCTCATTAGCTGCTAAATGCTCCACTATGTTCACCAGCTAGCTGCTGCAGTGAGTTTGTCGAGCTTTTATCTGAAAACAGCTGCAGTGGGAGTGAACCAAACAGCTAAGTTGCTTGTCTTTAAGATCTCTAAGTGGTTTAGGGCCAAAATAATGAACCTCTCAGACTGTACAAACCCTCTCAGCCTCTGCGATCATCTGGTAGTGATCTGTAATAATTCCAAACTAAACTGAATGGAGAAATTGCATGTAGGTATTAAGCTCTGTGTACACTGTTCCAGATGATTACCATCAACTTTGACTGAAACTCAAGCGCTATTTGTCTTTACCGTCTGCTTAAAACTACAATTTTATTTATTAAATTGAACCACAGGATGTTTTTAATGCTTTGTTTCTTATCGATGCATCATGTAAAAACCTTTGATTGCCTATGAAAAGTCCTGTGAACTTGTTATGACACCGCTTCCATCCTGCTTTTTGGAGCCTTTCACATGACACTGGTAATTTTAGTTCAGTCTACTGTTGCGCTCATCATAAGCTGCTGTTCAGGGGGGCAACAGCTAAACAAATAACATCCAATTTTGCTCAAACTCATGTTTTGGGGGAATGACGCATTACGACAGGCTCTCTCAGGACCGAATGACTGATTTTGAAAAAGCATTTTCTCGTTGGCCGTGTCCGAGAAGTGCTCGCTATCAGGAACTGTGATTACTGATTGACAGAAACAACAATTTTCGCTCCAAACCCTGATAGAGCACACGCTGATTTCTCCCGTCCAAAGTTTGACTCCAGTGTGCCCACTTTAAACTCCCATGTATTTTTCAATTTTCTCTATAGCCAGTAAATATCAGGGGTGTCAGACTGGAAGTGTAAGGGTAACCTGAGGGCACAGTGGTCCTATCTGGCAACACACAGAGCCCAGCGTGACACTGTCTCAGTCCACAGGAGCTAAAGGCTGATTGATGGTAAGGGCTCCTCTCACGGTTGAAGGAAGGAGGAGGAAACCACAGAGCGTTAGAGAGAGGGGGAAAAAAGAGAAAAGGACAGATATTGAGTGTGAAATGAGCATGGAAGTCTCATTAAAAACCTCCACGTGGCTTGCCGATGCTTAACTTTATGACGGACATTAGATCTCTGCGGTGTGTGGATACATATTGAGGGCGGCGGCAGCGGCGGGGAATCGCACCTCTAGCTAAATCAATTGGACAGGTATGAGATTAGGAGAGGCTGCGGCTCCTCTGTGTGTGAAAAGTTTCCCTGTCAGCCGCCCCCGGAGACAGAGGAGCAGCATGTGGCCCTGTGTGATACAGGTGGAGGATGTCGGAGGTCCAGTGGCAGGTGACCTCAGCATCCCCCCTCTGCTGGGGCTTGTTTATGTTCTGCTCCCTTTTTATCACACCTCACCACAGGCCTAATTAACAGGCTTTTCAACTGAGTCCAGGGCCCATCCAACAAGGTGTGCTGTGCATTAATACTCTAACACCAGTAACCAGAGTCCCTCAGACCCCAGCCAATTAATCCTAATATAATTAGAAAGTGGTGAGATTCAGGGAGGCAGATATTTATATCAAAATCACTTGCTTTCGTCTCTGTCATCACTGCCTCACAGTTATCTCCTGGAGGCTCCGGTTGATATGAAACTCACAGATTACTCTCTGGCACTGATTCAAGGATGTGTCCTCTGTTAAATGATGAAGCAGCCTAAACCATTTCTTGTGCTGGAATTAAGCAGGGTCGGCACAAGGTTGGAGGAGCATTACAGGGATGCCAAAGCAGCGGTGGATTAATCTATTGACAGCATTAATTTCTCTGTTTATTTAAGGGCAGATGCTGTGTGTTTGAATTAATCATGTCGGTGGTGTTAACTACATGTTTTAATCAGCCTTTCTGCACAGCCAGAACCTGCGAGGCTCACCGTGTTCAGATCAATTGATCGGCCGTGACGTGGTGCTCACACTGAACCCCTGCTCAGTCTGCAATTCCAATAAAGTTCATTCAAACAAGGCCACCGCGTCCTCAACAATGTAAAAACAGAGTGAAAGGCTGAATTATTTTGGGAAATTCTGCCATGAATGAGTAGGAAATTCAGTTTCATACAGTTTCGCCAAAGTGGCAGAAATTTCTGAAATTAGAATTGTGAAATCAGTCAGCGGCGTCCATCTGGTTTCAGCATCGACTTCAGCATTTCGCTTTTAACTGACACAGCGAAATGCCAGCGAATCACTTCCAGATATATGACAGCGCTCCAAAAGTCACTCACATCCGCGGCTCCATTTTGAAATTGCACCACCAGCCTGGCCTTTTGTGCAATCACCGACCTTTTCACGTGGCGCACATTGTGTCAAAGATCAGTCGTCTCTAGTCAAGTGCTGGAGAAGCTCCATTTTTAACAAGTTTGCGAGAACAAGAAAGTTTCCTGCGACCTGAAGCTGGATGAAAAAAACAAAAACCCTCCATCAGACGCGTTAATCCCTCCGACTCGCTCTCCACAGATCTATTCGACATGAGCCTGCTCTATTAGTGGGATTTGAAGCCCTGAGCGAGAATTAAACACAGAACAGGTTTCGGACAGGCTGCAGGTTTAAGTATCGCCTCCTTCTCTTCTCACTCCCAGCAGGAAGCTTCACCCTGCGGCCGAAGGTAGCCACCTGTTTTGATTCACACTGTTTGGGTCACTGAAATCCTTTAAAGGGTGATTTAAATGTCCAGAGACTCTGATCAGCAGAAGCAACTGTTGAATGGTGTCAAGTAAACAATGGATAAATAAAGGATGGATAACATTTTACAGCCATTTAGCACAAAACTTCGTCAATTTACTTGCTTATTTAGAAAATAATTTCCTGGAATCAAACTCCTAACCTTATCAGGTTTTTTGCACATTAAACCCATTGCGTGAGAAAAATTCTGCATTATTTTTGGGCTGTTGCGATAGTTTCCTTTCTATTTTTGGAAACTAAAATCACACATTTTCACAAACGAACTGCAGTGCAACTTGATCAAAGACTGCGGATGCCAGCTTACAGCACTCGACAGTTAAATTCTCTGCATTACCAAGAAATTTTGGAATAAATAAACAGCCCTATTTAAGATATATCGCTCAAAATCTGAATGTTTTTCTTGATATCGACTTCTAGTGTGCCTCAACAAGCTCTGACACTATTGACAAGAAAATTCGGGGGCTTTTCAGCAGGCGAGCGCTCTGAGCGCTGTTTAGATGGCAGGACTTCAAATTGAATTTACATGAAAGAATTTTGTGCCATGGTTTCGCCCTTCTGGCTGCGAGCCCTGCAGGTCGTGTGATGAGTGTTCACGTATTAATAACTGAGGTCGGTCTGCTGTCAGCCCGTTCTTTCTGCTGATCCTGGCCCTGTCGTCCACGCTGCCCTCACAGCCCTGTTGATAACAGCCCTCACAGCTCTTGAGGTGCGGTTTTGCACTTCAGCTGCAATCTCCTGCTCCCGCTCCCTTCAAACCGTTGTCTCACCTCCCGCCGCCACCAGAGCTGTCACCTACATTTCACTCTCGCCAGCTCGTTTCCCCCATCCCTCCAAAGCCTGCTGTCCCACAAGTAATTTATCACCCTGTTTGGACAACTCACCCCTCCTCCCCCCTTCCTGTAGCAAAAGCATGATTTCTAATTAAACCCTCTAACTGTGAGGTTAAGAGCCAATTTCATGCACCTTACTCTTGATAAATAGGCAGTGGCCCCTTCACTCCTTCAGTCCTTTCCCTATCTGTTGTGCCCAGGCAACTCTGGCGTTACCAGTCTTTAGCCTGCTCCATTCCTCCGAGTTTCACTTCTCCAAGATAAGTTTCATCAGTAATAACATCTATTATTCATCTTTCTTCAGAAGTGTCATTAATGGCGAGTCAATGGGAGAGCAATGAAGTGAAAAGACACGAGTACAGACCATTTATTGCTGAAAAAATCCTAATGGGCACAATAGGAAGCATATCAATTCAAATCCCTTCTAAATACATTTTTATGAGCTCCGGGGTCGAAGCTTTAAAACAGAAAACTGTTCTGCGAGAATTCAGATTTTTTTTTACGGGATTGTGCTCGAGCATTCATTATTTTGCTCTTATAAGATTCATTGATTCTCTAAGATGGAATGTAAAACATGGCCCCCAAAAATGGCTACTCATTTTCTGAAAGTAGAAGAATAGGCAGAGGCATTGATTAGGCCCTTTGACGAATAGTCATGCCTGAAGGCTCTGTTGGACTGGGGATTAATTACTATCTTTGCTCTGGAAAAGGAAACATTGATCTGAGTGAGTGAAGAAAAAGAGGATTAATGACAGGCAGCTTTATGTTGATCAAGATTAAGTGAGACAGAAAAAAAATGTCAGATTTGAAGCCTGAAACGTCAGAGAGAGATGATCGGACCTTCCACTTTGAAGACTGCACACGAGTCAGACGCTGAACGAGGTGGCTCAAATTTTAGAAACTTTGAATTTTTCAAACAGATGGAAGAATTTGTTCCTTTGTGCAAAGTGGAAGTGAAAAGAGGTCGCTGGCAGCGATTAAACTATGTTATCAGCCCTTGACTTTATGGGGCTTTACAGTGAGAGTCAGCTCTTTGTTTGGCCGTCTGGGCCTTTCATGTTCTTCTGCTCTGCACCAAACGGCAGACAGGCGCCGTTACAGATTACCTGCAGACCACAGCAGAGCATTTAGCAGCTGAAGAGCCAGATATTTACCTCAGGAGCCGGTAGAGACCAAAACGGAGTGAAAATAGAGTGACTTACATTCATGTTGCTCTGTAACTGCTGGATGTGTATATTAGCAGCTGTTTGCACACACGTTTGGCACATCAACTTCAAAGGTGGTGATATACGTTCATTTTGCAATCTTAACTTGTTTCTGCTGCCCCCATGTGGCCAAAAAAAATGAGTAAATAAATGTTTGGTTATTGCACATTTAAGCAAAATAAATAATAAGATGAAGAGTCTGCAGACATGCTAACATGCTCACAATGCTCACAATGAAAAAGCTACTTAGCATCTTAGCATGCTAACATTTGCTTATTAGCATTAACAACAAAGTGCAGCAGAGGCTGATGGGAAATATTTGGTCATTAACTAAATTCTAAGATGAGTTAACGTCGGGCTTTGTTTACCACTGTGTGATGACCTGTTTGTAAGATAATTGTTCCGTCCTTTTTCTGTCTTTTACACGTGGGATCTTATTTTATTTCATGGTGGCCAGGCTCCAGACAGAGATCAATGAAATTTAATCTATGCCATCTCAGATTAAATCACACAGTCCAATTAATGTACAGCGAGGTAATTTGGGAAAGTACACATGACCCAGCAAGATGACTAATTAAGTAGAAACCGGCGTCTAAATTTTGTTGGTACAGTATTTTCTTTTTGTTCCACACGATAACTAGATTTGGTGTTGTTTCAGAATTTCTTCCTCGTCGACTAACGACATCTCGACAGAATGGTCAGAGTTTACCTCACAGGCTGAATAAACCAACACCAGTTGTCCTGCGTCTGCCCACACGATAATCTCCTGGACGTTAGCAGGGTGGTTCATCTGCTTCAGCAGCCTAGACTGACTGAAACTTTGCAAACAGCTTCAAAAGTCATCCGCCTCGATCGATCCTGCCTCATTTACACTTCACACCTTGAACCACACCATGCAGAATATTGCAAATAAGGTGACGACACACCAGCTTCACCTCTTGATTTGACAGAAATGCTGCTGCAACATTTATATTTCGCTATATTTTTACTTATATTGGGAGAAAACTTGATGAGTCTTGCTCTGTGTGTCTAGGTTTGCCCTCAGTTCTCCTTTCTGAATAAATATCGTGAAAAACTTCCCATATCATGAAGCTCACTCTGCCCACTATGTGCTCCAAACATTGTATGGATGTCAATCTAAATCTGCAGCTGCTTTTCCTTCTTCTATAAGTCATCTTCTGAGCGCTCAGCTGTAAAAGGGAAATCCGTTCACAGCGTCTGTCATTGGGAAAGTGATGAGTCACAAGCAGCAGATAATGACGGAGCCCATTTGGGAGAATAATTTCAAAATCTGTCATCGCAGAGAGAGAGAGGCTGAAATTCACAGATTTATATTTATAGTGAGATTCTCGTTCCCAAATATTCATTACCATTTTGTTCTGTATGTCCTTTGGTTGTTCACTTTGAAGGAAATGAAATCATATTTATTTTCTGTGCTGCTGTGTAAACACAAATAGGATGACAAAATATAAGTCGCACAAACAAAAACTGGACTCAATTATAAAAGCAAAAGAAAAGCAGCGGCACAAAAGTAAAAACAGCAGCCGCAGCAAAGCAGAGAGTCGCTCTGCCGTGATTGGTGTAGAACGGAAAGGTAGTGTGCACTATTTAAGGTGAGCTGTTGACCCCAACACGCATCTATGATCAGTGCTTCTCATGCAGCGTTTTAGCTCGCTGCTTCCCCTCGTCCCTTGTTGTTCTTGGGAAGGACGTTCATTCACACACTCCACATGAATCCCAAGGTTACAAAAACCAAGAGGCTGCTATTCAAAAGAAACCTGCTTGTTTTAGGTCACTCACCCTGACATCAATACAGCATTAACCCTTTGATGCCGAACGCTGTGAAATCATGCCCTTACTTTTCAAAGTCAGAACCGAAACCGGTCAGACGCACACGGCTGGAATCAGCGCGCCTTCATCCGGATTCATTGTCGATGCTCGAGGTGAGTGGGAGCCTCGCCATCAACACCCAGAGCGCAGTTTTTGATTTATAGTTCAGCGCCGGATTTCAAAGGTCAAGAGTGAACTTCTGCATGGCTTTAAACGCAGGGAAGTCCTCGCGTGCTGAGCTCGTACGCCAGCAGATCCATCTCCATGATGACTGAGCAAACCTGAATACAAACAGGCTCTAAGAGGTGAACCAAATCAAGGCAATTTAAAGGTTGCATGGCACGAACATTGATGGTAATTTTATTTAATTACGTAAAGACGCTTGTGTTGAATTCCCACTGCATAAATATCTCTACATTAGTCCTATTTCTGTTCCTCCCTACACTCCGCCTCTGCAAATATGCATGGTAGTCCTAAGTAAGACGGTTCCTTGACTGATGAGAGTGCAGCAGGGAGGCAAAAAATGAGGCAAGATGTGGTCTTGTGATGATGTTACCCGGTAGTCCTATTGACTTGAAGTGTTTGGATTTTACCAGGTGCATGGCAAATCTCTTGGTTGAAATTATAACAGCCATTTGCCATGTGGCCGACGGTGGCGGTTTGTAGTTTCAATTGAATTTTATCTCAGCAGCCAGCTATTTGCAGATCATTACACAGGGAGTGCAAGCCCTAGATTGCCACTAGAGCGGCGTCGGCCTTGTGCTGGTTTGTTTGCTCGTTCATTTATTTATGCTATTCAAATCTCAACACCGATGCTGTTCATTTGGGATGCTAACAAACTGGTTCAAGGTTGTTGCAGTGAGACAGATCGAGAGAGGGGAAGAGAGAGAGAAAACTAGTGGTGCATTCAGTGCCAGCTTGCTTCATTTCTGTGCTGGCAAGCTTTATCACACACCCACACTATGTTGCCGTCATATAAAATGTTAATTTGAGAAGTGTAACGTTGTGGGACGATGGCTGAATTGCTGCCAAAACACGCAGGGCCAGGACTGAGGGAGGCAAAGGCCAACACCAATGAACTGGAGAGATACACCGCTGCTGGTTTAACTGCCCGTGGCCAGCTGGCCACAACAAAACATGCTCTGAACACAGATGGATATTTCTCGAGCTCTTTGACAGACAGGCATCAACTATTTGTGCACAGGGCTGCATTGTTCGGTGTATTGTCACGACACACGTCTCTGCTAGGATTCTGAACCCACATCAACCCGCAGCACGCTGCCTGGTACAGGAGCAACCTCGACTCACTTCACCCGCAGCCAGACGGCCTCTCAGGCGAGCCGCGTGCAACAATAGCTAACGTGAAGCCGATGTTACATCTTTGTGGAACATTTTCCCTTTTCATTCGGCACACCTCCACAGATGTTGAGTGGCCGTCTAGCTTCGGCGCTGTTGGCCCCAGGGAACATCTGGCGCCTCCCACGATCTGGATTCTCCCTCATGCAAATGTGTTAGAGGAAGAGGATTTCAGAAAGAAAAAAAAGGCTGATTGAAGGTCCTCAGAGAAGACAGTTTTCATGGTTGACCACTCATGAACTCGTGTGGAGGTATGTGCTCTAAATAGAGGAAGCAATATGCAAAAATACAGCTGTGCATAGACAAAGAAATGCAACTGTAAGGGCTGTTTGAGAGGTGTGACGATAGCTCTGCAATTTTAGAAGTGTGTGCAGAAAACCCAAAGGAATTCTGTTTTCTAAGTCTGAAAAGTTTCATCCAAATATTGGTATTACTGTCACTGAGTCCAGTTTCATTTACTTCTGTTTTTTGGTTATTAAGTTGAGCCAACTGTGATCCCTGGGCTGACGAAACGATTTCAGAGCCTACGGGACAAATTAAGTGAGTTCTGAACCCGAGCTGCTGGTGTTGAAGTCCTCCACCCTGACTGCCTCATTTACATTTCACTGGAAAATATGAACATCGCATTGCTTCAGGCGTTGGCACTAAATGCTGCCACCAAACATAAACTGATAATGTAGATCAGCTGCATATCCTCCATCTGTGAGGAACTGGTGATCTCCGAGAGTCTGCTCCTCTCTGTCTTTTGCCATTTGTGGTGCAAATATTTGGCCCGACTGCCTGGCACTCGGTTTGAAATGCAACAGGATGATAAAGCGGAATAGAAATCCAGCTCTCAGATATTTTACTGCATTTAAACAGCAAAATAAACAGAAGGAGAATTACACAGGCAAGTAATTAGATGTATTGAACTGGCACATACAGTTTTATGTTTGAAAGCAGGCTGCTTTTGTCAGCAGGGTTTAGGTTTATTCACCACGAGCAGCACAGATCTATGGAAACATCGGCCTGATGCCGATATCCTGAGAGTTTATTGATCCTCTGACTCCTCTAGCGCCACCAGGAGGTTAACATTTGTGGTTTCCAATGAAATGTCTCAATAACCTTTAGAAAGACTACCATGAAATTTGGCACAGACGTTTTTTAAATTAGACGGATTAATTGTTGGTTTATGAGCAAATACCTGCAAAACATTCCCATCAGCCTCAGCGGCGCTTTGTCTTTAGTGCTAATTAGCAAATGCTAGCATGCTAACACAGTAAAGTACGCCATTAGTAGTTACACCATTAGCATGTTAGCATTGCCAGATAAAATACATAAACATTCGGCGGCAATAAGAACAATCAATAAAAAATTTGTAAGGCTGAGTGTTAGCTAACGGACAATTTGTCACTGATTTGTGCGGATTAACGGCTGATTGGAGCTGCAGAAGGCTCAGCTCCTCCTCGGCAGCTATGGCTGAAGGGAGGGAGGAGGAGGGAGACACAGCTGAGCTACGTCTATGTGACAAAACAGCTCTTAACAACCTCCCAGCTGGATAAGACAAATGGAGGGACTGATCAAGTCAACTCAAGTTTATTTCTAAATCAATTTCCAGAAAAACATCTGTGACAAAGAGCTTCACAGACAATAAACACAGATAAAAAACAAGGACACAGTGTCACAGACGAGACACAGAGTGAATGATGCTGGTTCGGTGTGTCGTCTGAGGATGCGCCATGTGCCGCCTAATGGACACTAGGGGGCAGGTTGACTAATCATGTGTGTGAATGAGTGAATAAATGAGTGATTATGTGAGCGAATTACTTTGCAGATCCACAAGAGGCTCTGCATCAAATAACACACGATAATAAAAGAGGGACAAACAAAAACAAGGCCATCACCCCGTCCAACAGATGGGGCCAGAGCTTGTGTTTGGGGGTGGAGAAGCTTTGTGCTACCATTTGTGTGTGTGTGTGTGTGTGTGTGTGTTTGTGAGACAGGGGATGAAATCACACTGGAGTCCACTGGAGAAATAAGTAAATGACAGACTGCAGGCAAGTAGATAAAGAGAAACGAAGGGCTAGCGGCTGATGCTGTTGAGGGAGGAGGCATTGTTGTGGAGGGCAGTCGGAGGGACTCCTGAAGTGCTTCTTGGCACGCCTCAGTGGAAAGAGCCGCCGACTGAAAGCGCTCCATTGCATTGACATTTTGTCATCGAGAGGGTGGAGGACATTTTCCATAATAGCAGACTGCAAACATCGTTTTCTCCACCACTACCCTGAGTGAGTCTGGTTCATCCCTCCGGCAGGACTGGCTTTTCTCAATTCGCCCCGACTAGTTCAGAAATGTGTGTCCCCTGAAATGATACTGCACCCTGCCAACAAACACCCTCCATCCTGTCAGGGAAGCTTATGGACTCAAGTCTGACAGGCACAGGATTAGCGCTGAACCAATTGGTCTAATAATTGATCAACAGAAAGTTAATCGACTTAAAAAGAAAATGAACTGATTAATCCTCTAAATAATTTTTCGACCAGCGTATTCTGAGAGTCTACAGCCGCGCCAGCAGCTCAGAGAGCTAAATGCTAATGCCAGCATGCTAACACGGCCACATGGTAATATTAACATGCTAGTGTTACCATTATCAGCTTAGTTTAAAAACTGCATATTAGCCCCAAACACCAAGTACAGCTGAGGCTGATGGGATGTCGTAAGTTTTCTGGTCATAAACTGAAGGACTGAACAATCTGACTGTTTGAGCTTGAGCCAGTTTTATGATTGTAAATTGAATATATTTGGTTCTGGACTGCTTTTCAGACTAAACAAGCAATTTTAAGGATGTCCCTTCAGGCTCTGGTGAAGTGTGATGTGCATTTTTTTGCATTTTATGTCAGCCATTTAGGCTAAATGAGCGGATAATGAAAATATTCATCAGCTGGAGCCTGACAGAGCTCCAACACAACTATTGCTTTAGTTATTTAAACATTTCAGAGCTGCTCTGGGGTCAGAAGTACTCTCATTTGTCAACTTGAAGTTAAAATTACAAGTTAGCCAACTGGTAAAACCTGAGTGGAAAAGCCTCAAAGATGTAAACACACAGCAATAATCTTAATTAATTTATTCATCACAGTTTCATCGAGCTCAGTAGCTAGCGTCATTATCTATTAGCTTGTGTATGTCCTGGAGGTTGGAAATAGAAATCCATCATAGCTTACTAAGCTGTACTTGATACCAATCATATGCATTAGAAGCAGTAATCATTCTAGTTCCTCTACAAAATCTGCCATTTTCAGTGGGCCTCAGTGTAATAAAATATTTATGCAAAAACTGTGCATTTGGCACTGCCCACTGAGCTCTAACACAACCAAATTTAGTATTTCTGCCTGAAGAAGAGCGCTGCCTCTGTGCAGCCTATGTCACCTCAAGAAGAATCCTCGACTCAGTCATTTCATGCATTAAGTGTCGGTAATCCAGTTTTCTATCAAAGTGCCTCAGAGGATTGGCCTTCCTCCATATGGTGCCTTGAATCAGGGGTTCCTTGTCCCACCAGAAATCTACCACCAAAGGTGCAAATTACTGTGTTCTAGCCGGTTCGAGATTGCAAATGTATTCTTATGCCCCCAGGACAGTTTTGTCTGCATTGGTAAACAGCTTCTGTCTTCCATGGTCAGAAGCAGGGAAAGTGCTTGTATTCCATCTGTGGTGATGCCAAGGCAACAAGCAGCTCTGAGGAGGATTTTTTTTTTTTTTTAACTGGGATTATTTAAGGCCAACAATCGCATACAACAAAATGATAAAGAATACATTGAGCAATCTGCAATTTATTACGAGGCAGTGATACTGCACAGCGTATTAAAATTCATTAGCTGTTCTCATTCATTATCAGGTGGAGCTTGTCCATGCTGCCTTTTTGCAGTGCTGTTTATTGAGGTTATGAGAGGCGTTTAAGGCTACAGTGACTAATTATTTTCACTAGGGATTGATATTTGGTTATATCTTTATTAATTTATTGATGGTTTGGGCTGTAAAACATCAAAATATTGTGAAAATGCTCGTTACAGGATCAAAGAGCACACAGCTCTTCAGGCTGCTTACTTTATCTGATTAGCAGCAACTCAATGACATTCGGCTGACGATGACATAAAACAGAGAAAATCAGCAGATCCTCGTATCTGACAAGGTGAATGTGTGACATTTCTGCCTGATAAATGACCCGAGTGAGACATTTATTATGTTTCAGTAATTGAAATCCATGAAATGCACCCGTGATGCATTCCACTTCACTGTAATTTCCGGGTTAGTTCAGGAGGAAACGCCTGCAGCCGTTCTTCTGTCAGGGAGCGTCTTCGCCACTGAGTGTCGCTGTTGCAACACTGTGCTGCTGCCTGTGAGTGCTTCCCCTGTGTTTGTCTGAGGAGAGGTGTTTGGGGGTGGAGAGAGAGATCGACAGAGAGAGAGAGAGAGAGAGGCAGCTGCTGGGCAGATCATCAGTCTGTTACTGTAGTTGTCGTCCTCCTCTCTCGCCCTCTCTCTCTCTCTCCCATGGCTCTGCATGCCCCAGAAACAAGGTAGTTCAGTCTAATTGCTCTAATGGCGTCCCATCCTCATTAGACTCTTGACCTTGGCTGTGCGTGATAAGAGTAGGTCAGCGTGGATTAGAAGTGGCCCCCTAGGTCTCCTCAACTCTCCCAGTTACCAGTCAATACCTCTGACTTAATTCACTTCCCTGAAAAACCACAAGTGTTTCCCCATTTGAAACTGGGCAGCATTTGATGCAATTTTCTTTTTTTTTTCTGTTGGTCCCGCTGGATATGTCGAGTCTTGCCTTGCATGCAAGTGTTGCCTCACAGCAGTGACAGCACATGTTCAATAATGCATTATTTAGGCTTTTTTTTGTTTGTTTTTTTGTTTTACTTTATCTGTTTGGAACCTGACAGGTGCATGTTTGAGGCTAAAACCAAGACAGATAAATGTAACTTACAGATGCAACAGTGTACAACATGGAAACCTCAATTTAAAATAAAAAAACAAATCTAAGTGATTCGTACTGAGATTGTTTACGCTGTATTTTTATACTAGGAAAAATACCATCGAGCGATACGTCATTAACCCACAAATACTGAAATCCAGTACAGCTCAGGCTACACTATAATATTGTTTTGTGTAAAAAATATCATAAAGGTGAAAAATTCCCATCCCAATTTTATAAAGCTGAAGGAGATTTTTTTAGATTTCTTATTTATTGAATGTTTATTTGCGTGTGTGAGTGAGTGTAGACATGAACCAACACAGCATACCACAGTTACCAGTTACTGCATACCACATGCATACCTAATGTGCAATGCCTGTCCCTACATGCACCTTTCACATGCCATCAAAGTGCTCGTTTTGTCTGATCAACGGACCAAACCCGCAACTACTCAGTTCACTATCACACAGCAGATCCTCGTAGCTGATCAGGTAACGTCTGCCTCTTAACTAAGCGCTTAAATGATTAACTGATAATGAAATGAGATGCAGATCCATTTTCTTCAGCTGTAGATTAGATGACCAGCTTACTGCCTGTCGCGACCGTCGCCTCTTTGGCTTTTAACAATAACATGTTCGACATAGACGGCGGAATCAGGAGGCCTTCTTTAATGCTGCCTTCAACACGTGCAGTTTATGAAAATCACTGCAAACCCTGATATCATCTGGGAGTCAGGATCTTCGGACAGGATATTTGATTGGAAGAGATAAGAAAGCCCAAAGAGAAGCTTTCAGGACCAGAGGAGGACGTGAACAGACCTCTTCATTTTGGTTTTGGATAAAACCTGAACAATCAAGATAAGGTTTGTTCCATCCTGCTCAGTGCAAGATGATTATTGAAACAAAGATTATAAAAAAAACCCAAAGAAATCTGTGTTTCAGTAAAAGGACAGATCACATGATAAAAGGATGGAAGGAAAAGGGGCCGCGAGACCTTGAAGTGCTCGCTGTAATGATCCCTCGCCGTGGGATATAATATTCACACCTTTTCCAATTTGTAGCTCAGCTCGGCTCTAACAGAGCCTGTGTTTGAGGGGGTGGAGGACGGCGGAGCAAAAACAGAGAGAGACGGGCAGAAAATGTTGAGTTGTAGCCCCTCAAGACAAAGCGTAACAACTACATGAAAAAGACTGCGCTGGAGAGTTTCTGCAGGTAAAGCAGCAGTGATTTGGTTCCGTAAGAGCGTCATTAGACCCCTGTCCACCGATGCATTTACACTTAGCAAGCTAAGATCCTGTCCTGGAGGGACCACTCCCTCGCTCTGCCTCGTCTTCAGTGTACCCAGAGGCTGTGTGTGCTTGCACGAGCTTGTACGTGTGCATGCTATCGTAGATCATAGCGTCTGCGGCTAAGTATATATGAGAGAGGAGCAAAGGCAGTGGCACAAAGACAAAGAGAAGCAGTGAATCACTGAGCCTGAGCTGGATTGCATCAAAAGACAACCACAGCACTTTCATCCCTTCACATTCAGTCCCTCAGACGCGGACTGCCCTGCAATCCAACCAGCACTTCCTGTTTGCAGAAGACCTCTGATACTGAGTGCTTTGAGGCTTGTGGTAAACAAGCGTTAATATGCTACCTCTGCGAGAAAATTAAGGATTTACTTCCTATGACCAGCACTGATGAGGGACCCAGTGATTAAGAATACTTGTGGCCTTTGGCTATCATTATGTTACGGCTGACCCTTTTCTTCTCGCAGCATGTTTTCAAACTCAGCATTAATTAATAAGCTGCGAGCTGCATTCATTCTGTGAGAGCCGAGACGTAGAGAGAAAAAAAGGAATAAAATATAGAGTCATAAAATAATCGGCTAAGCAATTTGAAAGACAATCAACTGTAAACGTGGCATCTGTGTGCTGAGGTTCTGCTTCCTGCTGTTCCCAGAAATGCATAATACCATACAGCACTGCTACTACAATCATATTTAATTTATTCACTTCTCATTGTTAAATGTATGCAGACCCTCTATATTCAACTGAGAACATCAACATCAGGAGGGGAAAGGTCCTCCATGTGAAGCCAGAGCAGATGACAACACGTTAAACATCCCTCTAAATACATTTTAAAGCAACATTTTACCCTAAAGTAACGGCTTCACAATCAGTCTGATGGGACTGGAGGAAAGGAGGAGACTGAAGAGGATGCTGAGGGAGGAAGCTGAGACGAGGAAAAAAAAAGAGTGACCGAGGATGAGACAGGAGTGAATCTGAGACTGGGTTTAGTCTTGAGCTTCTCAAAATAAAAGGCTCCGAGATGGACAGCGCGCTGGCCGTCGTGCTGTAATATTAGCTGAGTGAAACTGCAGGGGCACTAAATGTAAAAAAAACAAACAAACCCAAATCTTGCCTAATGTTGATTTAAATATGCTCAATGGCGTGCCAGTCCTTAAATTGTGTTGTTTCACTTACTCCATATTAGATTTAATTTGCATCAGTGCTTTTATTGTTTATCTCTTCGACATCTGGAATAAAAGCTTCAACAAACAAGAGAAACGCCGCCTCGACTCATTATATCAAATCAACAGGGAACGAAACTGTCTGACTAAATTACATCTCAGCAGAAATGACATAAAGTCTCTAAACAAACACGAGAGAAAAAAAAAAGGAAAAGAGAATTATCACTGCCGTCTCACTGTATCAGAGGAGAAGTGAATCCGTTTGCACAATGGTTTATGGCAACAAACCATGAAGCAAGATGATGTCCTTGTTCAAAGAAAATCAATTTCAGCTGAAAATGATGGAACTGAAGGATACTTTCAGTTGGGAGATTCTCCATCCCTCATGCTTTCTGTTTCCATCTCTCTCTGCCACAGTCAGACGCAGTTGCCATGACATTTTTTTTTAAGTGTTATGCCTTTTCTCCTCCCTGATCTCACCCAATTTGCAGCAAAGACATTTCCTATCGGGCAAGGAGGAGCGTTTGAGACAATTAGGGTGCTATTAATTAACACACATCGTGTTGAAACCATTTCACATAGTTTTGGAGGTGAATTTGCGATCATTTAAGAGTCGTTCCTGGATATTTAGTCTCACATCTCTGGCAAAGCATAAATAAATAAAATCCATCTTCATCTGCTTCAGGAAGGTGAACCTTTGAATCCTCACAGACAGGCAGAATATTAATAGTGTGGGAAACAAGTAAACAAGCCTCCGAAACAAGGGAGGAAAGAGCAAACCCTCGCTGGCTGATTACAGCATAATCTATATGTGTGTGTGTTTGCATGTGTGTGTAGAGGGGAGATGGACAAACCCAGGGGTCTGTTTATCTAAGCTGACAGGAACAATTTACAGCACTGCCAAATGGGGAGTAAGAGCCCCTCACACAGAGTGAACTGGAGGGGAACCACACAGAGAAAGAGAAACTGTGTGCCATTAAGAAAGAGCCCAGTAACACCTAATAACACCAGGCCGGGACGAGGTTCAGCCCTGGCGCTCACCGGCTGTGGCTGACCCATCCGTCCAACCGTCCGTCCGTCATTTCACTTACATCCTCCACCAATGAGGCGACGTCTCAGGTCTTGTTTGTCTTTCTGTTGCAGATCTGGATCCAGGATTTTTCATTTTTGGCTAAACATTTAAACAAGCTCTCTAAAGGCTATCAATAATTTAAATACTGCAATAGACGAGCGTTATCCTTTATCTACATTCAGTGCAACCACATCATGATGACGACTGTGCTCCTCAGGCAGAAATACTACATTTGCTTGTGTTGAATGTAAACTCAAAGATCTGGTGAGCTTTCAAAGAACGCATCTGCACGATAAAGCTCAGAATAAAGGCTCGTAAGTGGATCCTTGACATGAGATTAGCTTGACTCAGAGGCTGTTTGTGAGGTCAGAATGAACCTCCGTCCAAAGAGAAGTCCGAAAATGAAATCCAGACTGATAACATACACAAGCTTGTTTGACAAGGAACCCTTCAATTACTTTCTTTAAAGAACTGCGATTGAGATACACTTTGAGTCTATTTTTATCTCAAACTATCTTGAACATTTCCCTGCTGACAGTCTGGTATTGACTGAAATATTTGCAGATACCACTTCATCTGCAATCATCTAATACTGGCTCACATACCAGCCCGGCTATTCACCAAGACGGGGGTTTAGATCTCTCTCCATTTATGATTTATTGTTATCACGTGACCAACATTCAACATTGAGATCACGTGGTGACGCCTGAGCCAAACGCCAGTTAAACTGATCGGACAAATGTGTTTAAATATTGTTGATTTCAACCATAGATGCTCAGTCTTGTGTTTTATTATTAAAAAAACAAATTAGGGATTTTGCTGGAGATTTGAATAAATGGTGCATTCAATACCGAACTTTCAGCGGGAATACCTAAAACAAAAGTATTGATGCCTTGGACCAAAAGCTGTGTGCTTTTAATGGATGATTTCATGAGGCTGGGCATTGCTTATAGGCTAAAGATCTGGCAAACAGCCTCGATTTATTGCAGAGTGAGGATGTATAATTAAAAAGCTGTGATTGCTTGAAGTGGTTTCCAATAGATCAAAAGTTGAGTCCCAACATGTGCATCAAAAAAGGTTTCTGTTAAAAGTTAGCAGAGAATATGACAGGAACATTTTTCAAAAGGAGGAGTCGACGTCCCACCAAACAGCCTTTGATGAAACTACATCCTATGATCAGCAAATAAACGAGCTGTAGAGGAGTCGGAATCCAAGCGATGGGTGCACTTACAGTAAAGGCCAGAACCAGCTTCAGAGTGTAATGAGCAACAAAAAAAAAAAAAAAGAAAAATACATGATGCATCACAGCAGATGCTGGCAAAATATGCAGGATTAAAACCACGTGTGGTGGAAACAACAGCCAAGTGTACGATGTCAACTTCCCTCATATCTCTCACTCTGTGTCGCTAACAAACACCCACACAACCGCAAACCGCAAAGGCAAGTCGGCACTGCAGCAGCCAGCGTTACAAGATAGAACTGGGTAGAATAGAATGTGATGAGCCGCCGGTCTGTCCAGGGTCACCCGGATCGGCTCGGCCCCCTGGGACCCTCCAAAGGATGACGGGACTGGGACTATAGAAAAGACTAAACTAGACCAGGACACATCAGAATACAACAGGATGGAGGTGAAACCACTGACTACATACAACAGACAGTCAATAATCTGATGGTTAGTGATCAGAAAATGGAGATTTCAGACTGATTTATGAATCATAATCATTTCCCGTCCTCACTGGCAGGTGACCGGTCACATGATTAAAATGCCACAATGCTTTCTTGTTCCATTGTGAGAATTTCTGAGGGCAATAAGGTGCAAAATTGCAGACTGTAAGGTGTATTATAGAGTAAATATAAAGTGATTTTCACTAAACTAGGCTTGTTTAGAATAGAAGAAAGTATAATAATAATAGAACTGACAATTGAGAACAGAGAAGACTTGACAAAAACAGGTTAGTCTAGACTAGAATAGAGCAGAGTAACCCTAACCCTAACATTTTCTCAATGAATGGATTCATCGTTTGATCTATAAAATATCAGAAAATGGTGAAAAATGACCAATGCAGTCTCCCAAAGACGAATCTGATCAGCCAACTAATCAAGTAATTGAAGATTTGTTTCAGTTCTAGAGTACAACAGAACAGAAGAGAGAAAATGATGATGATGGTAATAAAAATAAAATGTTAGAAGCAGGATGTAAACATTTCTCGACCAGGTAAATAAAATCAATTAAATGGAAAATTTAATTCAATTATGACAAAAAATAAAATATAATGGAATAAAATACTCATCAGTAATATCAGATGAAAACAACAACCTGCCTGAGGATCTGGGGCTGAGCAGAGATGTAACTGGGAGCCAAACCATGAAGGTAATCAGTCAAATCAATACTGATCCTGGTCTCCGGTGAACGGAGGCGAAAGCAGGGCTGATGTGAAAAAGACAGAAGAAGAAGCTCCAGGTGACATCGTCCCGAAACAAAATGTGCTCAGTTTTCAGTGAGTTATGACGATAAAAATAACAGATTGTCAACAAAGCCGCAGATTATTTTGCGTGGATTGATGAATCCACTAACTGCCCTTCGGCTCTAGAATGCAGTTCCAGAGCAGATCACAGCGTAACGGTCTATGAAAGAAGAGTCAGCCTGTTTGAGAGGGCACGCGAGGTTCAAGCGACTGCACAAAAACTAGAGAAATACTCCTTGAAAAACAAACTTTCAAGCAACTTTTCTCACGTTTTCATGCCTCTCTTGCGTTTTCTGTGTGTGTAACAAACGACACTTTGCAGAGCGCGAGCCGGGTCAGAGCGGCCTCTGGTTGCACTGCTTAGAGTAATGGAGAGAAAACAAAATGCTGTCAGACGAGGGTGAAAGGGGCTTTCAATGGCCTCGTCTTTCTCCACCGGAGTCTCCAAAGCCTCAAATTAGAGCTCACGATTGCTCTTTGCTTTCTTAAGACAAAAAAGCTCCCATAGCCCGTCCACTCTCTGTTGCATAATAACTTGCCTGAGGGGAAACCTGGCTGTGGGAGGTAGAGCTTGGCATTTCAAGACATCCAATTCAACAGAAGCTGGCGTTTCACAAAGAAATCTGTACATTTTTACAGGCACGCTGCTGCTTTGATGTTAATGTGATTATGAGAATGGTGAGGTAGACTCGCTGTATGTCACATTAACATGTTAATCTAATTATGTTGCTTCAATTAGGGCCATATTCAGAGCACTAATACCAGCATTAAGACGTCAACTGCAGCAGTTTCTTGAGCAGTTTGTGCAGATCTGTGCTGAGTCCCATCGATCGAGCTGTTTTTCACAAGTCGTGACGGTTGACCAACACGCGCCGGGCCGTTAATTTTTACAGCTCCCATCTGTATTAACATCCATCGTCGCTGCCTCGAGCCTCAGCGCTGAATAATCTCAGGAAAAGTTGCAGTGAGCGAAATATTACAACAATATTATGAAGGGGGGATGATTGACATGGCTTGTGTGCCATAGGGCAGCAATTATATGACAAATCTATTGAATTAAAAAGCGCAGCGTGGATGATTGAGTGAAAATATTAACTTCTACTGAGATGCATTTAAACAGCTCACTGAAATTCCACTCATAATCAATGCAAGGCTCAGATGATTGTGCACATATAAACAATGTAAGACAAAACCCACTTGATGAGTTTTTGTGAATCAATAAACCTCATGCAAATAAATGAAAGCGCCTATGGAGGAGCGTCTATTCCATTTCTACCGCAGTAATGGACTGGAGTAGCTATCGCAGCCTTTGAAACCTTTTTTTCTTTTGGGAAGCAGTTTCACCATGAATAAATTTTGTCATTCAGATCATGAATATAGAGGGAATATAGAGAGCTAATATGGAACAGCTTTATACCACAAAAACCTGGCAGAACGTTGCTGAAGACGTTTCGGGAACCGCAATCAGAGGCACATTCAGAGCACAGCTGTATATTACACGTATATGTTAGACAAAAAGAATAAAGGCTTTCATAATAGAAGTGGGTAATATGGACAAAATCTTTCACCTTATGCTTCAGAGTGAAATGCTGAGCTGTAATGTGCTGCAGCACATTTTCTGGAAATACTGTTGAGATACTGTTGTAAGGCAAACAACCCAACGCCGCATCATAGATATGAACTTATACACTTCCGCTACTGAGAGGTATGTAACGTCGTCCCAAGTGCATTTTATCCTCAACATGGTGAATTAATCTTTTAGATGTTCATGCAGAATTAATCTATGAAGCGTTCGCTGACGGAGAACATTTTTCCGACAATATCCGCTTTTATCTCTGAAGCATGATTGACGTTCCTCTTTTAGCTCCCTTTTTGGTCTCCACCACCCCCTGAGGGAAATATCTGGCTCTTTAGCAGCTCCACTGTGTTCACCAGCTGGTTGCTACCTGCATCTGACTGTAGTTTGGTGCTGAGCAGGTAGTGCACAGCGGGGTTTCAGAGCTGCCGCTGCCTGCTGGAGAGTCCCGTCATAACTCTGGATTCGCCTTTACAGAGTGATTCCAATGAAGCGCTTGCTGCAATAAGAGGTCTATACTCACAGAATTTATACATATATACATATAGATTTTCTCTGACATGCTTATAATAAACATAACGTGTTTCTACATTTTTTATGACTGGTCAGTCTCCTCAATACAACTTGCTACATGGTTTTAACTTTCATGCTGCATCCATGAACTGTGTAATCCCACTGTATTAATAAAATCATTATTTCTGCCACCTCACTCCCAACAGGACTGGCTGATGCATGTCTCACGTTCTCTTAGCACTCTGGCTAATTACACCTCCACTTGATAAATATGATAACAAACCAGAAGACAACTTGTGGTTTTCATAGATGCACAAATCACACCGGAGCTGTAGCTGAAACTAATGAACACTAAACTGTGGTATTAAACCATTTAATTAAAAGTTCTTTGTGAGCTCGCTATATGATGTTGGTGAGCTTTTCTTGTTTGCTTGTGTTGCTAGGCAGGGTTCAGGAGGCAGCACCCTCTGCTGGCCAGTGATTGGCTGCTCAGTCCCTGCAGCCCTGAAGCATTTTTAGTAGTTTGAGCGGTGGCGGCTGGTCAATAGAGGGCGCTAGGGCGCCGCCCCTCCCATGAAATATTGACTCTTTTATATATCTACAACAAGATCAACCATGAATCAGTCAAACTTAACAAATATGAAATAAATAAACAAAAATACATTGCGTTTTTACTTGTGCAATGGTGCAGTGGTACCCGCCACACTGCCAGCAACCATTAAATACGTCCGACTTTAGGCTAGACTTGCGATTTGCCATTCGATATAAAGCCCTCCTCCAGGTCAAGGGCGCCGGTAATACTGGAGTCTATGAGAGCTATCAAAGTTTTTTATTGTTTAGGAGCAGAGACAGCTTTTCACTGGTGCATGAAAATATTATTATTATTAATAATTATTGTTATTAAATGGTGAGTTGTGTTATGTTATACTCCTCGAATGTTGAATTGTAAATAGTTGTATTGATTGCATATTGCCAGCCAAATACTGTATATACTGAATATGTTCTGGAAAGATTTGATTAATTAATAGATAGTAGAATTTGATTTGATTTGATTGTTGCTATGGCATCCATGGTGCCTGTAAATTGTAGACTGTGCTAGCAGTGATTTCATGGGCAAACTAGTAGATGACAGTGTATCTGTTGATGGCCACGGTGGAGGTGTTTTATTGTGGAACCTAATTTATTGTATTTGAGACATTTAACTTGATATAGCTATACAAAAATACTGTACAGTATGTACAGTTCATGTCTGGTGTTGCCATCTAGTGGTTGAACAGGAAAACCAAATTAAACAATACAATGTAAGACTGTAAAGTTAGTAATCTGACTTTTATTTATTATTATTTAACTCATTGAACGGGTCATCTTAACCATCATCGCAACAGTTGCCCCCCCCCCCGCAAAATTTGGCAGGAGCCGCCACTGAATTAGAGTTTCTTCAAAATTTAGTGGGAAAAATACATCTTTATAGATTTTATCAGAAGAAGAAGATTGAAATTAGCATTGGGGGGTGGTGTCAAATGTTACGATAATTAAAACCTCATTATAACATAAAATGATACAAATTAAGAGAATATCTCCGAAGTAACTTTCAATAAGAAAACAGTAGAAGGACTGATCATTTATTGATTGATAGCACTCAGATAAATGCAGCCTTAAAGGAATAGTTTGACGTTTTTGTGAAAAACACGCCAAGAAGTAGTCGTGGCAATGATCCCCCCGTAAACGCTCAAACTGTTGTTGAATACTTCTGTTTTTGCATTGACTGAACAAGAAGATATAATGTGATAACTAATGAGTTTTAGAGGCAGCTGGGAGGTGGATTTCCTTACATTTGGGCAGTGCCAGTCTAGCTTCTTGCAGTCCTCATGCTAAGCTAACCAGCTGCTGGCTGTAGCTTCATATTTACATCAAACTCTCATTAAGAAAGCAAATAAATCAAGTCCAGCATCATCTAACATTTGAAATATCAACATCTTTTAAACGAATGTGACCATGATATGTGCAGAACTGCGAGATTCTGCAATGGAAAAATACACATTAATAACAATGACAATAACGCTTAATCAGCACCCTTTCTCTACACACACATGCATATATAATAGCAGCTTCTGACCTCAAACAAATGAGCTGCAGTTCAAGCATCTAATAACAGTGGAAAAAGAGAAAACCAGTAATTATCCTAATGTTACAATATATGCTCTCATCGGCATTTGTAGCCACAGGTGCTGAGCTTCAACACTCACAATTCATATTGTGTGCTGAGAGCTGAAACATGCAAATGAGCCGGTCTTTCCCTTCAGCAAGGTCCTCTGACCTTCATCCCACAAAGCTGCCCACACTCACACTTCATTTTGATCAGGAAATGGTTTATTATAAAGAGTTTTTTCTAAGGAAAAAGAGAAAATGTGAGTGACAGCGACTTTAAAACGGAGCAGATGGGAAGAAAATGAACGACCTGGATTCGAGAGAGGATGAAATATACAATTACTCTTAATTCTCCCATTTAATTATAGCCCAGAAAAAGCATCTTGACGGGAAGCTGGGGTGGGAAAAGCCACTGTTGTTTGCTTTGCTGTTTCACAAGAGCCTCAAAGTTCCTCCATGAGCCTTTAGGTCCCTCGTGCTGCGCTGAGATTATCTGTTATGGTAATCGTGTGGATGCCAGTGGCCTGACGGGGAACGTATAGGAAGGCAAGTGTTTAATAAAGGTTTCTCTCCTCATTTCCATTTTTATAACAAGTCGTCAGCTTTTGCCCCATGTAATCAGGGTATTTACTGTGTACAAAAGAAAGGGGAGATTAGAGCATCACAGGACGGGATTATAAAAACCTCAGACCACAAAGACAGCCAATCACTTCCAGAAAATCCCTCAACATCTTCCAGCTTTCATCTGCCATTTCCCTGTTTACTGTCCACAGCCCTTCATCTCTCTGCTTTTCTGTCTGTCTCTCACTCAGCTTTGGTTCTTCTGTTTGTTTCTTATAAATGAAAGGGACACTAATAAATACCTCTGATTAATAATAACATCTGATCCAGTGAGAGAACACAGCTACACTAAACACAGTGTCTGCAAATATGTGCATTCGGTATTTAGTGCTGTGAACGAGCCGGCCAGTGAAACACAAAGTCACTTAGGTACAAAAGAAAGTCAAGGACACCAAAAAAAAAAAAAAAGTTGCAGGAGCAGTGATAGCAAAATAAAAAACTGCCTACAACTCCCCACCCCCCCGAAAAAAAAAATCCCCAAGAGAGATGGGTCGAGAAAAACAACTCCATTCCCTCACTGCATAACCCATCCAAAGGCTGAGACAATATCAAGGCAATTTCAGTTCAAATTTAAACTGCCCACTTGTCCCTTTTTCATGAAGCAGATAGAATCTCAGAGCACAGGCTTGAGAAAAGGTCACAGATAAAACCCGGCACTCGATGATACACAGTGAATGGCAGCGCTGCTACCTCTGATTCAAACCTTTTTTTTCTGTAAATTGATGCGAGGGAGAAAGAAAAGCAAATCCCCTCTGATAAATAAATCTACCAATATACGGCAAAGTGTATAAATGAGCAACATGTCGGCTTTTCATTTCCGCCGTAGCGATTCATTAAGCTCGACCTCGCCAGGAAGACGACTGTGTGGGTCACCTGTGCGAGTAGGTAATTACACATATTCATGCTAATATGTTTACTGTTAGGCCTCTGGTGGCTGCAGCAATTATGGTGGGAGCAAAGGAGGAAGTCAGGTGACGTATAAGAAGCAAGAAAGTCCACATATGGAGGAAGGTGGGGTCAAACAAGATCAGGACTCTGGTGTGAAACCAATGTAATGAACGAATTAAGTTATGTAAAATAAAACCTAAACCTAACCAAACTGCGACTGTTTCTCTCCTCTACGCCCGTCCAACGGTCAGATATGTCGTTTCAGGAGTGTGCAGGTAAATGAATGCGGAGCAATATTCACTCATGAGGTGCATATACCCAATCTGAAAACGAACAAGCCACCAAATGATCTTACAAATGTTTAAAATCTGCATCAAAAAACACACACCAGACAAATAATACACAGATATTTTCCAGCCAAGTTATTCGAAATCATCATGTAAAAGGCACCTGAGGTGAGAGGCGTGATGCATTAAAGTTTGGTGAGGGAACGAGCTTGAATGTGGTTTTCTTCTAAAGGACATTAATGCAAATGTGTAGTGAAGGCAAACCACATTATTTTATCAATCAGCAGCTGGTGGGAGTAAACGTTCGTGCATTAGGAGGTTATGTTGT
Organism: Chaetodon trifasciatus; assembly: GCA_037975065.1. NCBI lineage: Eukaryota > Metazoa > Chordata > Actinopteri > Chaetodontiformes > Chaetodontidae > Chaetodon > Chaetodon trifasciatus. The sequence continues at coordinate 5,241,117 of JBBMOE010000027.1, read as the reverse complement.
AGCTGTGCAGCTACGGCGTAGCTGAAAAGCACCTCCTCACGTGGGACACACCTGTAATTGGTCAGCTTGGGCAGCCACGACACGTAGCCAGCTGAAGAACAGCTCAGTTATGTTCTCCTTTTCAATAATACACAGACACTTCCACTGCAAATGCTCTGCACGATCACCGCTCTCTGCAGCGAGCGAGGAAACCGAAACACGACCGCATGGCACAAGTCTCCTGTTCGGTAATGAGACGAGGTGAAGTTACCTGAATGTACCTCCAGTTCAACAAGCCTACAGGTACTCTACATTACACGGCATAATGGAAGAATATAAACACAGTTATCCTGGAGAATGTAATTAAAGCATGACTGCAGTGAACTACATATCAAAACATCCACCGTAGCTGTTTAACAGCTCGTGTCCGCTATGAATCCAACTCAACATGGCAGGAACTGCAGCCATGCACTGCTAAAATGTCGTAAAGATGGGAACAACTAGTCAATGTAAACATGCATGTGGACAATATATGTGTCATAAGTGTTTTAACTGGGGTGAAAATTCATCAAAAACCTGTTTTTTAGGCTCCAGATAGCACAAAAGCAGCACGACAGTCGGCAGCATTTATAAAAATCCCGAACCGAAAAGCTAGCTGTTTATTCTTTGGTCCAGCTAAATATCGCATTAATATAAGTAAATATCTGTTTTTAACATACTCCTACACATCTGTGGATCGACAGGTGTGTAGGAGGAGAAACGCTTCCACCTGCCGTCCTCCTCACTTGCTGCTGCAGATATTTAATAGTAATGTTTCTGTCATCAGTTATCTCACGAGACATCTTGTAAAGGATTCTAAAAAATGAGCGAGCTTTTCTTTCTTCATGCCTTAATCCCCCTTTGCAGCATGAAGACCGTGCACTCGCTGGCACGAAGCTCTCTTTGAGCTACACCTTTGGGTGGAGAGCCTCATCACTATGTGAGAGCTGTGCAGAAAGCCAGCTCGGGCGAGGAGGGCGAAGTCACTCCTGGGTGTGCCTCTGTCGGCGGATCACAGCAGGACATGTAGGCATCAAACAAAACCAATCACTTTGTAAATGAGATCAGTGGGAAGCTAATAATACATCCGCTGCGGTGTCATTGTTTCACAGTCTTCCACCGTGGACATTCACAAACTTGTTTATCTCCTCCGTCCAGCAGACAAGAGAAAATTCCCGCCGTAAGTCCTCCAAGGAGGAGCAGCCAGTTTGCTGCTCTAGTTTTTGGTTCAGTGCTGACCATGATGGATAGACAGCAGCAAAAGTACAGTAGCACACTCTTTTCTTTCCGTCCCTCGTGATAAAATTAGGTGAGAGCTGTGGACGGATCTGTGCCCGCCGCTCATCTGTCTGTCACTCACTGAACATCATATCTAGGACACCACCAATGAGATTTTAGCTGCACATCTTCCTCATTTTTCTGCCATATTCAAAATTGCACTGATTGGCCAGAAAAGTGCATCATGCCTGCCCTGAATGCCTCTTCCCCCTCGTCCCCCCGGTGCACAGGAAACACCAGGTAATGCTTTCTCGACTTCTTGTCCCATTACCGCTCTGCACCATTTGTGGGAACATGTGTACTTGTTGGTGTTTGTTGATGTGCTTTGACAGTTACCGTCTCCTCCTCTGCTCTGTCACTGTCTCAAACAAACAGCAGCTCGGACAAGCAAGCCGCTGCCTTTGATGAACGTCCGTCTGTCTGTCTGTGGCCAGCGTTTTGGCAATCAGCAATTTGCAGACATCAAAATATTCAGTTTTGTGCCAACATGATGGGTATTTTTCACTATTTTTTCAATGTTCAAAGACAAAATGGATTGATTAATTGGTGAAATAGTAGTCAGCGGCAGAGCTAGCATTTAGCTCTTTAGTTCAAAGCCTACTAGAGAATATCCGGCTGCATTCAGTCAGCACAGTTTAGGCTCCACGCTGGCGTGTAGGACAGAAGGCAAAGAAAACATCAGCATCGGCCTTTGAGCGTTAACACTGTCCCTTGAACAGCAGCGCACACCTGTCCAGGAAACAACCTGTGCTCGTCTCATCCTGCGTTTTCTGCTGGAAAAGTCGTCCGGTTGGCAAACAGCAGTAAAGAGAAGTTTTCTGTTTACTGCCATTAAAATCCTTTTTCAGCACTAAAGGTCAAACTCGTGTTGTAAATTGAAAGTTGTGAAGTTGTGAAGTTGCAGATTTCCAGTAACGTTTAAAAAGCTCTGTAAAAGAGTTCAGTGAGATTCATTATACGAGATTTTGGACAAAATTCAGTCGTAAGCTGTGTAATAAATCTCTTCACTGCGGGCGCTCGCTGCCATTTTACTTAGCAGGTTTGAGTTAACAGTGCTGTGCTGCCGTGTGTAGCATTAACCACACGATGATGCTTCTGACATGACAAGTATGTAAATGACATTATTTATCTGTATTGACTTACTGTTTGAGATCCATACCGAGTGCTGGTAATGTAGAGGACAGTGTGAATGGGGATTTCTGTTAGCGTCCCTGAAAACAAACAGCGATTTTCACCTCTAACGGCACTGAAGGTACCTGAACTGATCTCATACATGTGAAGCCATTCATTTCAGCCGACTGAAGGCACTGAAGCAACGCGCTGCAGCTGAGGGTCATGGAAAGTCAATAGCGAATATATGCCTCATTACTTCCTTTCATGTACAGAATATATACACACTGGCTCAGTAACAGGAGCAGTTCATGTCAGAGTATTAATTTGATGATAAATTCATACAGGTCTGACACTTGTCTCAATTTGTGACGTTACTCAAGGCCATCACTGAAAGCGTCAGCCTTCCTGTGTAATCGCGTCCCCAAAATGTCACTGTGTGCACACTTACAAGGCTGTCTTTGGAAAAATGAAAAGACCACAGCGGAGGGAGGCGGGTGTCTCAGACTGCTGCATTCGGAGGAGGGAAGAGGGAGTAATGAGGGAAAACAAACAGGGAATTAAAACATGACATCTTCCTCTGCACCCTGATTAAAATGAACAATGTTATTTTTACTGAGGGGTTATGATCGTATCCATATCCTTAAACACTAAAACCAGATGCTCAGTCAACAATGAAACATTTCTTCTTGTTCTCATGGGGGCTGTTGGTACATACAAATACAAAGACAGTGCTAGAGAGAAAAAAACATGTATTTTAAGTCAACGCAAACAACTGAAAGCTCATCCTAAATCTGGCGGCAGTGACGCCGGCCGCCTGTTGAAACAGCTGCGTTCTCCCTGGAGTGAAATCAATAGAAAACAAAGAATCTGCATCGTGCATCATTTTTCATTTTGCATTAAAAGACCCTAAACTCTCTCTTAAGACTACAAAACATTTGCTTATGAAGCAATATTTACAGCTATTGTGTTGATTATTACTGAACTGTCTGCGTGGATTAATGTATCAGCTGGATTTTGATATTAACGCAGTCCAGTTAATGGAGTATTATCATGAAATATGCACGTTTGAGCCAGGATTGTCTGGATTTGTGGTTTGTCTAACCCACAAAATAAATGCTGAAATCTGAAAATGAGAAGCATTGATCCAGCCTTTGATTTTAAGGGGACGGCTGGGTGCATGGGAGGTTGTTGCGAAGATGGCGTGATTGTTAAAAATGCCTCAATATTCTGACTTTATTCGCAAGTTTTGCCTCGACACGTGCTTTTGTGCGATAAAGGCCACATCCTCTTTTGCTTTTGACCTACTTTCAATACAGTATGGATTCCATTTAAAATCCAAAGACCAATCTAATGCCTCACGCATATGGAAATGTCATCTACAACATTAGAGTATAACCCAGACCAAAAATTTCCTAACACTCAATTAGAAAAGGTCAGCAGAACGCTGTTCCAGGTCTCATTCAGTTTTCATTCAAGCATGTCTCAATTTTGCACTTACTCTCTCCTCTCTCTTTCCATCAGTATTTACCTGCATAGAAAAAAGTGCAAAATGTCACTGGAATAATAATTACAGACAGGAAGTGAATGGCAGAGATGTCAGATTAAGAGCAGCAGCTACACTCTGAAAATAAAAGGTTCCTCTGCGGTCTTATAGGAAGATTTTTGGATTCTTCGTTAAACCTCAATGATTTTATTTGAAGAAATAGATTTCATTTAAGGCTGCATCTGAAAGGCGTCTGAAGCGGCGGTGGGTGGGCTCATGCACACAGTCCCCTGAGGATTGAAAGGTTTGAGCAGTTTGTTTCTCTGAAGCATGCTGGCTGCTGCCTTTTGTTAGTGGAACCACATGTTTGCTGCTGTATTGACTTCTTCACAGATTGACAGATTTGCTTGTTAGGTTCTTATTTCTTTTGTTGCATGCTAGCTGATAAAGCTTACTCTGGCTGTTTCTTTAATGTTTGCCGGGATATTGATTACTGTGTTGGCTCAAGGAGTCGGTGACATTAGTTGGAAGTAGCACGCTCTGTTTGTTACATGGTTTCTTTGCTGTAGGCCTTTATTCCTCAGGGTTCGGGTTAGAGTCACGATCATTTTTGCTTGTTCACAGCCTGCTAGCTGTGAAACTGCAGGGAGCACGGTCGCAGTGTGTACTTCTGGCATGGCTATCATTCTTTAGAGTCAAGTTAGCTTTCTAATGGCGTCAGTCTACCTGTATTCACATGATTTTTAACTATTTCTAGCTGATATCAGGGCTTCAAATGAATGCACGACCAGCCAGTGTTCATTAGTTCCTCGCCAGTCTGACACTCCTGCAAAAAACAATCGCGCTGACAGATACGACATGTCCAAGCCCTGCTGTTTTTTTTTTTTCTGTTTGCAGCCAACTGGAGGGTGCATATAAGATTACATGTGAGAAGAATCACAATGACATATTTTGATTCACGTTGTGAAAGTTCAGAACGGCGCCGCACAAGCAATGACGGCAGGCGAAGTACCTGAATGTGTGTGAGGAGATTAGGTAACTATTTTCTGTCTGAACGGGTTTGCTCTGAAAGATGATGTTGTTATTGCCGTGATTTTAGCTCGTCAGTTTAGCCACACAACATGAACTCCACGTTATTATTTTAGACCAGTTCCATCAGTTGAATCCTGTGATTTTTAAAGTTAACTTCACGTAGGTTTGACTAGTTATTCCATCAATTAGACAGTGAGGTCAAACAAACCATTTTCTGTGAAAAGCTAAGCTAGCTAACCACACGAGACTGCAGAGTGCTACATGATAACTAGTTTGAGTTTTAGCCTCCATTATAACTTGGCTTTGTGAGAGCTTCTGAACTTCAGAGCGAGCTTTCATATTTTAGACATTATTAAGATTACATGAGAAATGATTGCGCACATTCTGCACAACGCCTGTGCACAGAGGCCTAAATGTAAAGACATAAATGTAAATGGAGGTGTTACCATGACATGATCAACACATGCATACATAAACTGGTCTGTGAAGATGCATCTAAATATAAATGTAAATATGAAAATATGTATTTACAGGACATTGTAGTTCATGTACTTGATGCATATTTTACCGGATGGTTTCTTAAAAGATTCAGTCTGCGAACCCTAATGGGCTTTGAAAACACTCACAGGCACTTTTCTGGATCCTGCATTCATAGAAGCATCCCTGCAGACCGTCTCACTTTTGTTCTCACTGTCATTTTAAGCTCAACTCGGGGGCTGACGACTGTCAACCACTGCAGTGCCAGAATGTTTGATGAAACGTATGTGCGTATGTGTGTTCAGCAGAGAGCCCTGAGTGACTGTAACGTTCATGTGATATTTGCGTTTTGTCTAGAAGTACACAATCGTAATCCACCTGAACGAGCGACCAGCAGGTAGCATTACCTGCTGTAACTTAATTAGTCACGGGATGTGGCATTTCAGTGACTTTTCGCTTCTGTTATTACATCTATTACGTCGTCTTCCAGGTGTAAGATGTTATTGGCTTGTACTATCGCAAGAAAACAAGTTATTTTAAGATGTTACATTTTATTTTCTCAAGATTGCAATTTAAGCTACAGTCTGTGAAGAGCAGGTTTCTGTCCAGAGAGTTCAGACAGTTTTAACTTAAAACTGCAATCATGTAGTCATTTATTACATCGGAAGTTAATGGTTTTTGGTCTTGAGGGTTTGCGATAGTTAATTAAATCAATATCTCACAGTAATGGGTCTAAAAATATTAGAAGCCATCGTGGAGCTCCACTTCTGGAAAGCTTGTTTGGGTTTTTGGAAAAGAAAGTTAACCTTCGTCACCTTGAATATCATCAACCTGCTGGTTTTATTGGAGGGGCAGTAATGTGATATTATCACTGTGCACATACAAGTAATGAACAAACAGTTCCAGAGAGCTGTCAGAGGAGTCACATTTTGCTATAAGAGATTTATTCTATAGGTTTTTGTTGCGGAATGAGTATTCAGTAACAGCTCACTGTCAGCTGAAATGTGAATTTGTAATATTAGTTACAGAATTAGAATAATACTCTTCTCTTCTACCAGCTCACGTCTGTGTTTTTAAAATAATTAAACTTTGAATTAAACGTTTGAAAGGTTGCTGAGCATTATATCAGCCGGCAGTTTCCTTGAATGTGACGGTATTCTTGGAGATTTATGACTCCCACTGTCCCTTGAAGTCTGTATAATAGTAATTGTGTACAGATTTACATGTCATCGGCGTGTCACTTCCCCAGGAATAATCTCCCGTATGCAAGCTGTGATCTGGGAGAGGCTGACAGCTACAGCAAACCCTTCATTATTCACCCCACACATACAGTTTCATATTTATCTTTGTATTTGCACACTCCTAAAACCCCGTGACAGTCGGACTGACAGCATGTGGCAGCTAAACATAGGTTTCCCATGTGTTTGAGGGTGTGAACGCCTCGGATTTTGACAGAATTATATTTCCAATGTGATGCGTATTGAAGTTCATGACGAGCGTGTTCAGCAAAATCAAACTCATCGAGGATGCCGGAGAAAACACGCTAATTTAGATCCTCCTCAGAGACAGTTACGTCAATGAAGGTGTGATACACAGATAATGTGTGATGGGAAGTAGAGCAGTGGAAGACTGCATCGAACAGCAGGTTTTGCACACTGGAGGAATAATGTCACATACTGCAGAACATACAAGCGATAAAACACAAACTGAGCATCCGCAAGCTGACAAGGTTCCCATCACAGTACCAAAGGAGCATGGAGGAAGCAGACTTAAAGCAGTCTACATTAAAAGATAAAAAGCCACGCGTGTCAGCTGCACAGACACACACTGAGTCATCACAGCTCAAGAAAGCCATTACAGTCCACATGCTGCAGAGCAGTCTAATTTGAGCAGTTACTGAGATTGCTGTGCTTATTTAGACAGCTACTTAGAGCACAATATGTTCTAGATGGTTCTACTTATGCATATGCTAAACATGTGCAACCCTGAATGGGACGCTGCGTACAACACAAATAAAAAGGAAATCCTTTTTGATATGAACTCAACTGAACACAGCACAAAACAATATATTTAATGTTTGAGCTCATCAGATTCGTTGAATATCTGCTTATTCTGCATCTGATGCAGCAACACGTTTCAAACAGGTTGGGACAGGAGCAACAAAAAGGCACCTGTTTGGAGCATTTCACAGGTAAACAGGCTCGCTGGTAACAGGTGATAGTCTCATCTCGAAAGGCTCAGTCGTTCACAAGCGAGGATGGAGCGAGGCTCACCGCTTTGTGAACACATGACTGGATGAAGGATAAGCCTCAATGGACTCACGAACACTTCAGCACTGTAAAACCTCATTTTGTTTCAGCTTAAAAATATGAGTGAAAGGGCTAAGTTAATTCTAAGTTAAGTGAAAAAAAAATTGTTATCTTGATTAAATATTCCTTGTTGTGTAAACATCTGCGTTGGTTTGGTTGATTCAGATTTCATAATTGATTTAACTCCTTCGGGTAGTTGTCTGAACTTGTAAATCTGTTTATTTTAGCTTAATTAAAAGTGTCAGGTCATTTGAATTAAATGAATTAATCTATTATCCAAGATTCCTCTGGGTTAGGGTTAGAAAAACAAAAGAAAACTCACCAAAAATTCACCCAGTAAAGTATGTTAAGGAAGCAAAATGTCGTAGACGACGGCCTCCCAGCATCCATGCGGCCTCTAGGTTGCGTCCGAAAAGGGGGACGGGAGGGACGGAGCACGTGTTATCGACACGCAGCTTCCCATAATGCATTTCAAGTCACAAAAACGTGATGACGCAGGCGTTTTAATCCCGGCACTGTCTCCAAAGTCATGTTGACGCACATTGCTAATTCAGCTGGATTTTCAATTCAGCATTTATTTTGTAGTTGAGACGTTTTTAACGAGTAATTTCATGTTATTATAACAGCCTCAGTAACCATTTGTCCTGCTGACACGGGATAAAATGTTAAAATAACAAACAGGCAAAATCACATTTTACAGTGAGGAAACTGTTGTCAGTAAACACAGTTTGTTTGTTAATGATTGACTTCTGTTTTTATTTATGTTTCACAGCTTCCCAACTTTTTTGGAATCAGTGTTGTGGATTGAGGTTCAATTAAATCAAGTTGTATTTGTGTATGTTTGCTTTTGCATTTTGAGGCCACGATATCGATATTTGATATTTTAAAAAATCTGATAACTGTATATTTCTTTAAAGATTTGTGATGATCACTGATATTGCTGACATTACACTTGTTTCTGTTCTACCGTTTCTTAAGTCTTCATTTATCGGTCCAGCTCTATTTCTGACTGTAAAACTATTAACTGTAACTTGAGCTGGACAAAGTAACGCCTCTCAGATTAAACCTTGCAGAGTGCTTCTTGCAAAAGCTCAGGTTTATTATTTTACTCACAGTGATTACAGGAGTCGGTCGGGTCAGAGCAGCGTCGAGCACTTGTCATGACCTCTTACAAGCCAGTCCACCAATTACAGGACAGTCCAACAGCTAATAATCCAGCAGCCAGAGCCCACTCCGGCAGAACAACACGCGCTTCATCACTGACCGTGCTTTTAATCATTTGGCTGAAGTGTGAATTATGTTTTATCCACTCTCCATCTTCGTAATCTCATCCACAGAAGTCAAGCACTCATAAAAGGACAAGAACACTCATTTAGTGTTGTGTTGCTTACATAATATAAAACAAGAAGCTCAAAGTTAAAACTGAACAGCTGAGCAATTCCTAACCTAATCAACAAAGCAAATTTATCTTAGTCCGATCTAAGTCCATTATCAGCATGAAACTAACAACAGCTGCTCTGTTGTAATGGAAATCTTAATTACACACATTAATTATGCCGGGATGAATGCAAGAGAAATGATATATAAGCCATTATCATCAAAATCAATTGAACCATGCAAGACATAATGGACTCTTGCACTACATGCAGAAATGTGGCGTACTTTAAGCTGAATGTGTGCTACATAGACCCCCGCAGAGCAGGCGAAAGGCCTTCTGAAGACTCCGGCCCAAGCTTTGTTTCTATCAGTCCTCACCTTCGCCCATGATGGGATTTTTATCTGGAGGCCTGAGGGAGGGATCAGCCTGAATAGAATCTGGACAGGCCCTGAGATAGCCTGCTATTACCACCACCCAGCACCGCAACAACCATCAATCTCCACAAGTTTCTCTGTTTACACACAGGACAGCACAACAGTCATGAGTCATTGGCGTTTAGGATGCAGTTAGTGTGAAATGATGTTTCCCCACCTCCTCTGCCCATCGCACGGACACTCCTAATCAAGCTCCGCCGTGAATGTACTGTCAGTGACAGGCGTATCTTGCAGACATTGTGAGGAACAGCCGATATCCAACCAGTTATTACACCCAACATTGTTCCCCCTGATTGCAATCACATGTCCTGGCTTTGTCTCTCTCGAGCTCCAAGGCTCAGAGATCTTTGTGATTTGCCGCTTCTTTACAAACTGTCAGATGCACCATGTCTGTCTGATTTCTGGCTGCACTGCCATCCCAGTTCATTTTCTGTAACAGCAGAAGATTGCTGGGTCTCTACAATGTAACCCTGATGAGACAGGTTAGAGGGTGTGCACCTTAAGGGAGCAATCTGCTTTTCTTTCTCTTTTTTTGTCCTAATTCTGACGGGATCCAAACGGCGCCCGCTTGAAAATGCAAGGTCCCATACAAAAATCCAGAGTTCACACATGGAACATGGTTATTTAGAGAAATTATTGAGAGAATATTGAAGAAATTGGATTGAAAAAAAGAACAAAAACAGATGAGTTCCTGACTCTGAAACACACTGATGCAGACACAGGCGCCCTGACGCCGCGTCCCACTGAGCGATAGATTACCATTACTTCACGAGGAAGGAAGGAACACATTGCTCAGATTTCAATTAATTCCTTCACTCATGTTGGGAGTGCCATGCTGGTTTCTTTGGCAATTCACCACACAATAATCAAGTCAGAAATCCGACAATTCACGCAGACACAAAGCTTTGTGGGAGAAGAGAGATCGGCAAATCGAGCTGACACCGATTCAGAATAAAGAAGACAAGCAGTTTAGGTCCCTTCTTAAGCCTGACTGCTCCTGTGCATTTACTGTATCAATGATTTCAAACAGTTTCTCATTGTAGATCCGTATTTTAAGACGTCTTCTAAAACATGGCTCTATTTTTACTTTCAATCACCACCTGATACCCGCCTCACCACTGCTTTAGCAACACATGTGGTGCAGCGATGCATGCAATCAGAGCTGATTAAAGCGGTTATTTCAAAGTAAAAACAAAGAAGAACTTTTTTTTTAATTGCTGTCTTGACCTCTTGGACTTCCAGTTTACACTTCAATTCATTCTCTTTCAAATCGTTTGGTCTAAAACAATACAGCTCAGCTCCTTTGCTTACAACTTGAGTTGCAGTTTGAGGGGGGATGCCACCCCCCTCTTTGCCGGCAAAATGACCAAAATGCACCCCCTCATTGTTAAGCTGCCCCCCTCCATCCTCTGGTAGCAGAGCGAGCGCAAGGACAGAGGGGTTGTTTGGTTGAATAAGTCAGTCTAGACGTTTGTGCCAGTAAGAATCTACGGCCCCGACCGCGACTGTGAAATATCAGCAGCATAACTTCTACAGATACTCAGAATTACAGAATGTCTGTCCTCATGTAGTACAGCTGGAACCCCTCAGATCTCCAGATCAAGAGCTGTTAACCATCCCACGATCTTGTGGAAAGACAGGGCGTCCTCACGCTCTGGAATAGTCTCCCTGAAAATACAGCAGAGTCTCTTGACTCTCTCAACAGACACTTTTCTCCCTGACACTGATATACATGTGTGTATGCACATGTATACTATGTGTTATGCTTGTCTTTTAAGCAGTCATACTTTGTCATAATCTTTCTTTTATGATGATCCTCGTGCTCGACCTGGTTTGTTTTTGAAGTGCCGTATAAATAGGTTTGACCTTGACCTAACTGTGCTGTGCACTGACGTGTCCATGCCGCTGTCCGTGGTGCTGAAGTGGCTGTTTTTTCCCGGCGCTCCCGCCCTTGTGTCAGTCTCATCTTGAATATGTAATATTCTCTAAACTATATACTGCAGTGTAGCCTGTATACTGCACTCTGTAAAGTAGTGTCACCTTCATGATCAAAGTGACGAGCAGCAACAAGTGGTTGCAGAAGCGTGAGAGGATCATAGAGACACACTGCCGCCTTCCTATAATATTTCTGTGATCATGCAGGAGCATCTGTGCTGCTGAGAGTACACCCCTGACCAAAGCAGCTCTGTAAGGAAGCATTTTAGGGGACATATACTCCAGATATACGTCTTTACCGTTGATGTTTTGGTGGATTGTGGGTGTGGCGCATTCAAGGTTACGTTAATACCATCAAAACTACAGACTTAAGCGTGCTTTGAGAAATATTATTTAAATGCCACAGTCAGTACAAAATAGCCAAGTAGCATTCATCACAATTATAATATCAACAATTAGGTTAAGCCCATATGATAATCCCACAGTCCTCATACAGTATAATGTAGCTATACTTATACACATACGTACTTTAATGTGCAGTTATATAAAAAAAAAACAAACATTGCAGCAGGGAGAGAAGGAAGACAACTGGAAAAAATGGAATTGCAGAATTAGAAGTCCCAGTTATGATTAAGGTGTCCTGGGGGGGGTGGGGGTGCTCCCATTGGGCCTGTTATATAAAATAGAAAAAACAAATCACCGGCTGCATTTGACCACTTGTTTCCCTAATGGACTCCAGTGTTAAGATGTTATGAAAACGCTGGAAATAAGGCCCATAATCATGGAGGCTTTAATAAGTATCAGAGTATCAGGTCATCACGTACAAATGAACAAGGAAAAAAAAAAAGAGTCAATTTCAGGTCAGTGCCACAGTCACAAATTCACAAAATAACTGCTTTTTTTTTGCATTATTTGAGTAAAGTACTCAACATGTTTTGGATGTTGTGGTCATTCTTTAATGGCTGACCTACGGATGATGCTGCATGGGACAGTTTGTCAAGCGATTTTGCAGACATTTGGCCATATTCCACGGTCCATATTCTGTGATAGATGCAAACAGATTGAGCAATTTCTACAAAGATTCACATTTTGTAGGTGGAGTTTTTCTTTCAGCCAGCTTCACGGTTCAGCAGTGACACTTCAGCGTGTTGGATGACACGGAATGACTGAGCCTGAAGGCTAGAGCGAAGGTGTGCTGTGGGACTGAAAGGTTTGATTAGTGCCTAATCTACTGAATATAAATGAGAATTAAAGCGGGATATTGTAACGAGAATATCGTGTCTTTTAACAGACCCGGTTTCTATTGGCTGGTTTTTCCCACACAGTCACTTAATTCACACTAAAACCATTTAAATGACGCGTCTTTCGAGGAAGCTCCGGTTTCAAACCTTTCCACATCACTGGAAACGCAACCTCGGTGGAAATATCATAATCTTTATCTCTGTGCAAGAGGTTTGTTGTTCTAAATATATCCCATTATAAATGGCTTCTGTACATTATATGCCTTGCCTTTCCTAATTGCTGTGTTTTGTTCACAGCAGGAAGAGGAGTGAAAGCCAGCACATAACTGCTTTTCTCCATCACTGCAGGCAAAGCGTGGCGCATTATGCAGAAGAAAGCTAGTAAATCCTAATAATTTTCACCCCACGTCTTAAATTTCATCCGCCCGTAATCTATGGCTGCATATCCTTTGCAGGATCGGGGGGGCTGGAGCCAATCCTGGCTGATGTTGGGCGAAAGGTTCACACCTGGACAGGTTGCATTCACACCTGCGCTTTAGAGTTACCAGCTGGCCGGCGGAGTCGAACCCGCACCCTTCTTGCTGGGAGGTGACACCGTAAATCAGCCTCTGAGGTAAATCTGAGGCCTGAATCTGATTTATTGGTGTAATTAACAGTGGCCTTAAGTTTCTCTGCTGGGCGCTGCCCCCCTCCACCTTTTCCATTGATTATTTTAATGGGACTTTTGAGTTTCTGAATCTCATTTATTTTCATCATCTCATGCAGTTTGATTTCTGTCTTGCAGCAAAATAATTTGCCCATTTGCAACCATAATGCCTTTATTATGCACTTTAGCTAATCCAGCTTGTTATTTATCAGTTTTAGGGTATAAATACACATTTAAAATTCAATTGACATTTACAGTTACTGTCACACACTCTACTACTATTCTTCATATTATGAGCTCAGCCAAGCAATTTGAGAGTGCAGAATTGTCTTTTTAAAGAATTGAATAAACATGAGCTGAGTCATTATCAGGGAAATGTTCGCTCCACAAGTGACACTGAAGTACTTGCTCCTTGATTTCTTGCTATACTTTACATTAACACAGCGCTGCTGCTGCTCTCTCGTTGTTGTCTTTAAAGCTTATTTCGAGCATTTGTTTCGACGTCAGGCTGTGTTAATCCAAAGAGATCCTCCTGGTTTGTTTAACAACAGCTGTAATGAAGAACTAGTTTACTTTGAATCTCCAGATGAAGTCAGTAAATGCTGCTTCGTTCTGACATCGCCTCTCCATATATTCAATTTCGCTAAGATTCTCCGACAGACACAAAGATAATTTTACTTTTAATGGGGTTGCGTGCATAAATAAAGGTTAAACAAAGGTTAAACAAATGTAATCTAACAAACTTATTATCGCTTCACCGGAGAGACGCTCCATTTTACAATGTCCTGTGAAACTGTCACAGAGTGATGGACTAATTTCCCCCCGCTGATTCTTTTCTCCCTCCCCTGTTACTATTTTTGAAGGCTGTCCCATCTGGCCGCTCTTCACAACAATATTGCCCAATGAACTTTCATTTCCTCTGTTGTTAAATAGAAATGAATCTGCTCTCCATCACAGGTGGGAGGCACGCTTAATTGACTCGTGTTAACATCCTCCCATGCCTTGTACACCTGGTCTCTTTCTATATGCACATTTTATCAATGTGTTTCATTCCAATCTGGTGATTTGACAGTTTACCCACTGATGGACAATCACATCACATCAACATGGCGCGCTGCAGCTGATTTGCATGGCAGCTTCAATTACTTGGTTTAGGAAAGCTTGTGAGCTCAAATATATTTATGTGTGTTAAAGTACACAGGCTGGATGTCAGTGTGATTTATAGTTTGTGAAGTGTTAAAGTGAAGTGCAAAAAAGACCTCCAAAGCTCCACATCAGGTAAAAAATGAGATGAGTCTGAATCTAATTTGGGTTCCAGTGCTCTGAAAAGCAGAGGCTGTATAAATGAGAAGGAAAGGGAAAAAAAAAAAAAGCCTACAACATTCATTTTTGATTGGCTATCTGTATATCACGAGAATTCAAAATGAACGTCAATTTCATCTCATCTGTTGCCTGACAGAACTTTAAATTGGATCCCAAAGAGAATAACATGATAGAAATGAAACCAACATTTCCATTTTCTACGTTCTCCGTCACCTATCACAGTTGTTGATTCAATGACTAAAGAAGTATTTCATTTAAAATCGCAGGAACACAGTTGGAAAACTTTTCAAACGGAAATTCAAACGGCTCTCAAAGAAACGTCGTGTGCTCAGCAGTTATTCACAGCTGTTATCACGAATGTCTGACAATGTCTGGAAAGGCTCATCGCTTTCTTGATGCTGGCTTGTGCGCCGCATATCAAATATTTACTATTCCTCTTCTTCAATTTCCCCCCTGAAAGAATATTCTAACAACATGGTGATTCCTGTGGAACAGGCACCACTTTATGTAGATTCCAGGTAATTTTAATAAAGTGTAGCGCAGCGCCATGACAATCACCACACAATGCCAGAGAAGCTGATTTATATTAAAGCATCCCCATATTTCCTACACAATTAACCTTGGGCTAATGCTAATTTAAGCCTTCAGTGACCACACGATGCTTCCTGGAGATGATGGGTAAACACAGGAGGAGCATAAAACTGGAAAGATTCAAGACAAGGAAAAAGATGCATGTGCAGTATTTCACCGGCCCTGAGTGTACCGTCTTCTGCATTATACACCTCAGGCATGGAGAACAAATGAGCATATGCAAGAGTCTATTGTCCACCCACACAATGAGCTATAATTGGATGTGGACACGCCCGTGTACATCGTTATATGCGCGGCACAGATTTAGTCTGGCCTTGATCAGGTGCTGCTAACGTACTAAAGACACTGCGAGCCACACAACCTTCACTTCTGCTGCTTGAATCTTGATCTCATGTATTTTTTTCCCACATTAATTCCCACTGTTTGAGTTGGATTTATTTGGAGATTTGATGTTTTATATCATGATATCGGTATATTGTGATATAGTGAATACAGATGCAGACACACAATCTCATGCATTTTGCTATCAATAATTCTTGATATTCGATATATTTCCGTCAATAAATCTCATTAAAAACCACCATTGGACTGATGCTACTGACATGCTGAAATGTCACCGTAGTTTGTTTTGAGTCAATCCCACGTATGCTTAACGAGCAGCTGAAAATAGGAGCCAATAAATGCACTATATACTCCTGCGGTTGCAGTGCATTTTGAGGCTTTATCTCCAGTGATCCTACAGATCGGGTAGAGACGGACCAACACGTTCCTGGTTTTGGTGTTTTCATGGTATTTGTTGATAATAAGAAATATGTAGAGTAACACCAGCCTTAACCTTTGAAAGTCTGTCTGTGGGAAGAGGTGCATGTATTCTGTTTTGTACGTGAGTATGTTGATTTTAATTAATGGTGCATTTACTGGAGTGCAGCTGTATTGCGTGTAAATTAGCATGAATGCTTTTATCCACCCTGAACCGGACCTGTTGATTGGTCAGAGAGTTTTGGTCGTGCGTTGCTTCAGTCCCATTCCACTGCGAAACAGCTACCAGTCGCAAGCAGGTGCACTGCTGAAACCTTTTAAGGTAGTTTGAGGTATTTTTCCTCATGCTTTCCACATGGCTCATGTCATTCCCAGGGTTACTCACAACATTTTGGAACGCCGAGCAAAAAGACGGCAATACTGACTGCGCGCTGAGCTGGTATATACTGCATCGTGTCAAGTTGCGTAAATCACAGGGGTAATCATTAAGACGGTTTAAGTAGTTCACTGTGTGCTCTGTGATTATGCTCTGAAAATAAACCATGTGGTGGGTGGATTAATACGGTCCAGTGGTGTTTTAAGATCAGGGGGAGAGAGAGAGGGAGAGAAAGCAACCTGCAACTTAAGCCTTTGATCATCTGTGGTGCTGAGTATAGTGATTTACTGCACCCAAAAACCCTTTGAAGGCCCCCCTGGTGGAGCGATGGGCCCGGTCAGTCCTCTGAACTTCACGTATGTATTTATTCATCTCTCCGAACAAGATGATAATCTTGATTCAGCAGATTTGGATACACACTTCAAAAGTCTGATAAACAGTTTCAGCTGTTTACAATGAAAGTGCTGCAACTTTTGTTTGAATGACTGATGAGTCGATTAACACAAAATTAATGTGGCGTGAGTTCTCAAACTGTATTCGGCTTAAGATTTTTGCCAAACTACAAAAATGTCAGTTGGTCTTAACATTGTGGGCAGACGTATGGGTTCTCTGTGCAAGCAGCTTATTACGACCCATACGTCCATAATAAGTGACCTCTAATTATGACGTGAGCAAAGGAGGAAGTCAGGCGACGTAGTGTGAAGAGCAACAAGATCTGGAGGAGGTCAGGTTGGATGAATGAGTGAAACACTGATGTTCATGTCAAACCAAAGGTCAACTCAAACCTCTGTGTTTTCACGAGCCTAACCAAACTGATTACTTTCACCAAAAAGTAATGTTTTACTGTGATAAATCACTTTTTAGTTTGTTTTTAAGTGTATATTCTTCACTGGTAACAAGGCTGTGTGATCTGACCACATCTCATATCCTGATAAAGGTCATTTCATGTCCAGAAATGACACGTTTCATCATATACAACACATTTTCTGTAAATTCAATGAGTTAAAAGTTCATATAAAATAACTGTAAGGAAAGGTCAATAATGAATTTTCAGTTTGAGGCTTATATTTAATTATATTTCTCCTTTTAATTAGAATCTTTGTGCAAAATTTAAATTAAGTTTGTGACAAAATTTTCATTTTCAGCCTCTCATGGCTGAACCAGGTGCGTGCGACAGAGGCAGCCTCTCTTTGAGTTAACCCTCTCTGCGTCACGTTCACGCTCCTCCATGTTTGTTTATGTCCTGCTTGCGTCCACGCCGCGTACCGAAGGCCGCAGTGTACGCTGGGTGCTGCACTGAATTTATTAAGTTTCCTGTTTTATGTCCCAAAATGCAGATGTTACCTCTTGTTAGTGTTGTCATGTGTGTGGTGGTTAATGTTGGTAATTGGTCATTTTTGTGCTGGTTTAAAGTTTTAGCCATTAGTGATGTAGCTGTTGCATTTCTGGAGCTGGAGTTCTTCTCTCCTCTGTTGAAAATCATTAAATTCCAATATCATAAATTGTGTATCTCTGGTATCAAGCTCTCAGAATACCAAGATGATTTTGGTTTCAGTAATTGCATTTGTGTCATTTAATTTGAAAAAGTCGTTATTTACAGTTCTAGTTAGCGCCAGAGATGACAAATGACAAATATCTCCCACAAGTAAGAAAATAAGACTTTGCTCCCTGAAGAGTTTCGCTAAGTTTGACAGCACCGCTGTGATCTCAGATCGTCACAGTCTATGGAGGAGTGAGAGCAGAGCTACATGATGATGAACGTGCAAAGATTATTGTGAATTAATTTGGTTTCTCTTTAAAACCATCGATTGTGCTTCTTGCTGCCTTCCCTGCTGCTTGGCAGATGCTCTGGGAAATGAGTCGCTGATGAAAAGCAGCTTCCTCAGAAGTCTGTATCTTTGAGAGTTGTCTTGTTCAGTCACTGACATGTTGCACAACATCTCTTGGCCTAGGCATGTTCTTTCTACAAATACAGATCCAAGACGTCTGTGGGATACACAGTGTTGGTTTTCGACCGAGTGAAGCATGAAGTCTACAAAGCGCCGGTGTCCACGTTATGCAACCTGTGAAACATTTGAAAATCCACACCTTGAGTTCCTCTGGTCTCACTTTCCTCAGAAGTTTGCTCTCTTACTTGGCAGGCACGTTCTCCACAAGGACACAAGTATCGACTTGGACTTGATAATTAGCTTTTATCTTGAACAGTGGGCTGCACAAGACCTATTAAAATTAATTTAATTACTATTAAAGTACTATTAGAAGATGTGAGAGCTCTGCAGGGAAAATACCTTTGTAACTCGGTTGTCCTTTAATGTGATTAGATTTGATTTATTGAAATCATCAAGTTAATGATGGCTTGTGGACTCTGAAGAGTCTGGAACCAAACCCACTGCTCATGTTAGAAAGGGTTGTAAGCGACTTCAAACATCGCTGCGTTTAAAGAGCGTGGCCTCTTTTCTTGCACGATCCTCCAGTTAACACAAGCTCGCATCAACACGTTGAAACTGTAAGGCTCCACTCACGTACCCAAACGCTGTTTATGCTATGTTTTGTCCTTTGAGAATGCCTGCAGAGTTTGTGCATTGTACTTTCAGCTATAGTAGCACAAAGCGCAGCAGGCACACATACGAGGCTGCTAGTAAAGGAAGCTGAGAGCTGTGAGCATGCTCCAGCATGGGAATGCTCCAAGAAGTCCTATTTGTGCTTCTCATGCCCTAAGCCTCTTGTCTCTAATCTATCCCACTTGATGTGTAGGTGTGTATGGGTGTGAAATATGCTTTCCTTCCGTGGCAAGGATTCCGCATTGTTCTTGCCAACAGGAAGGAGAAAATGTTTGGCAAGACTTGGCACGATTCTCTAAAACCCGAGCACCTACCAAGCAGATTCAAAGGAGCAGAATAAAGAGCAGCGTTGCTCTGAGCGTTCAGCGGCTTTGTACGAACCACGACATCATCATTTCGTGGTTATGAACAATTATGTCAGTCACAATACAGACGTGAGTAGATGTCATGACGCTTAGATGACTGTGGTGTCTCCAGGGGAGCCTTCAGGAAGCAGACAAAAGTCGCTCTACTTTCAGCAAATCACAGCCCTCACGTCTCATGACTGCTGTATACTCCCCAGATAGAAATACTGTACTTACATGAACCACATACAGTCCCCCTCCCCAACTTTGTCCAGTGGAATTAGTGCATTTCATTGTCATTTATATTGAGATGATGAAACCACACTGAAATAGCTATAACGGCATGAAATGTGAAGCCTCTTACTGAGAAAAATAACCCTCTGAGCAGGTGATTCTCTGTATTGTAATCCACATTCTCTGATTAGACCTGAAATATTTAAGACCGATGTTCATGGACACCCACGCCACGACGAGCCTTAATTCCTATCCTTGAATTAAAAATATCCAGTTATTTACAGTTAAGAAGTCATAGTTTTGATTACTTTTGCTGGGGGTAAGAATGCTTTCGTAGATGTAGGCAACATCCACCCAGAAGGGCTGATTTAGCGAATTAGCAGCAGTAATGAAAGCTTGTCTCTTTTCATTCAAAGCCACAGTCACAGAGGATCGACACGTCAGCCAGTTGACTATATGTGACAACGATGGCACTTAATTGAGTTAATTTATCGATCCCTGTGCATCGATTTGATTGTAAATACACTTTATTGACGAACGTGGATGATGAGGCAACCAGCCCCTGCAGGGCACCGACACCTCTCCTGCAAAACTAAGGTAAACTTAACAGGGAAAGAGACAAAATATCTACAAAATGATGTGGATGATGTTGAAGCTGCTTTGTTGTTGTTTTTCTTGCATTAGGTTTGCGTCTGTCATCACTTTGTGTCCATTTGTAGCTATTGTGCATCACTTTGTCATAGTTTTGTGTGTCGCTGTGGTCCTTTTGTTTCTTCTTGTGCTCATTTTGTGTCTCTTGGTGGTTGTTTATTGATTTTCCAACAAGAAATGTTAACCTTGATTTCAAACTGAGGCTCGGGCCCAGGGGCCCCTTGACCCCTTCGCCTCCTGGGATACCGCTTGATAGGCCTGTTCAGTAATCCATCCATATAAACAACCTCATGTGAAGGTTTGCAGTGCTAAATATCCTCCATTCATCATTTCCCCAATCCACACCAACTGTAAGACAATCTGGGCCTTCACGAGTTGGTAAATGTAAACTAAAATTTATGCGGCGAAGACGCCCTCCATGTTCAATTGTAAAGCCATTTACGCTGTCTTTCACCGTAATAAGCCTCGGTGTTCAGTGCCTGAACAAATGAGATTCACAGTACTATATTAGATAATGTTAAATGAAATCCATAGATCAAGTTAAGTTGCTGCTTCTGCCGGGCTCCTGAGAAGAAGTAAAAAAACTAATATTGTTTGTGGAATTAATGCCCTTTTTGTGGGTAAATCTTTAGAACATTATTGAATGTTTGTTTGCTGGATTTGTACTGTTTGCGTTTTTCTAAATTATAGAAACAATATGCGATCCATGAGTGTAAAACAATCAAAAGATGCAGACACCTGCCGAAACAACCAACAACCAAACCAAGGGTGGAGTAAAAAGCTGCCTGATGGATGAACACTTCTGTTATCAACTGCATCACCTGTGATTGGTCATCTCTAAAATAACAGCATTACATTTGGCCACAGTACAAACTGAAACTCTTTATGAAGCTGCAGACGGTTACTCATGCTGCAGTTTTAAGTGTGAAAAGGCAGCATGTGTTGAAATAAGAAAATGTAATTCTAATTGTGGAATTCATAATAACTGTAATCACCTCTTTTGTGTGCATCAGCATTCATGGTTGAGAAGTTTTCTTATTTTCTTGTCTGGCCTCACAGCAGCCAGCGTGTCCATTAACAACCATGAAGGCTGCTGAAATGCCCTTGAGCAAAACACCAAAGGCCTGTCTTCTCATTTGCTGTAAGTGAGCATAAGTTGAATGAATTATACTGTATGTAAACCTGAGAGAGGCAGGAGCAGGTGACCCCTGCTGGGAAATGATAATAGAAAGTCCCCGGTGTGCAGGAAGACCTAGTACAAAGGCGCGAAGATGGGCACCACACGGCGAGAGCTGAGGTTTAATGATAGTGGAGATGTAATTCATGCCACACTGAGAAATGGAAATTAGTGGTTTGTGCTCAGAAGGTGTTCAACGAGGGCTTAAAGACAGATGCTTTGGTTTACGACTTCATAAAATGGAGGTGATGGTGTCTGGCCAAAAAGCAGCGTTAACTGTAATGTATTCTTACTGCCCTTCTCCACCTTTTTACCTGCCAAAATTGGACCTGCATTGATGAGCACAGACATAACTTAAAGCTGAACCTCATCTGCCTCATTACATAAACATTGGATTAAATGTCTGTGCACAGTGAAAGCCGCTGGACGTAGTAACGAGGGAGAATTATCGCTCAAATCTGCAGCCGCCCTCAGCTCTGCGGTTTCGAGTTTCAGCTCGTGGTTTTCGTTTTAGGCTCTGACAAACCTACTGCACGCGACCTGCCCGACACTGAACAGCACACGGACAAAGTCAGTGACGTAATGAGCGTTTAGAGTTACAGGGCTGAGAGGACAGTGAGTGTCAAAAATGAGGTCAAAAACACAAATTACTGCTTATCTTACTGTGTATCTACTGGATGTTTAAGTGGACAGCTGTTTGCTGTTTCCACTTTGTATGGATCATATGTTCAATGTGGGTTTACAGCAGAACGGTGGAAAGTTATGAAGAAAAACCAGCACGGCTTGTTGCTGCTGCTCCTCCTCTGCCATGATTATTATCTGGCACTTATTAACAACAGTAACCTTTGGTTCCAATCTGCCACTGAGTGGATGGTTATTTATGGTCAGGTTCTGTGAAGTCTGTGAGAAATGCTGCTCACATTGCAGCTGCTTGTACACACGTATGTATTCCACGTGGTGAACACAAATCTTTAAACCGAAGATCCAAACAGACAAAAAAGACCTCCTTCAATGTGGTATGAACCAAAAAGATGTACGACAACTGACCAGTTTAATAATGACAACAATGTGTTACTTAGCCACACATTCAAAGTGTCCGTGTGACAGAGTATGGAAACCCTGCTGGAGCTGGTATGGATTACACAATGATATTTGGCTCAATCTATGCGGCGGCACAGAATTTTCCTGTCTGTTTTCATCAGTGGTGTCGACGTGACAAGCAAAAGCAAATTTGGCAGGCTGACTCATGCAGGGGCTCAGAGGGGGCTGGTTGCAAGGTTAATTGGCAATGGGAATAATTGGCCACTGGGCTCAATTTGTCTGATGGGAGGAATTGGAAACCAATCTTACTGTCTGTTTGGAAGGTTTCCATCCAATTCCTCAATGGAGGCATCTTTATCTGATGCTCTCCGCCTGAGCTGCATCCTCCCCTCTCATCACACTTGCTACGAATGGTTGTGCTGGTGCTGTATATCTGCCACAGATCTGTAAACAACGAGGAAATTCTAACAGCAGCAGTTTTCAGATCAATATTTTTAAATATTTCACTTGTCCATCTCGGGGCACACGGCAAAAGGAAACTACAGACTGTGGTTTTATGCTTCCGTCAACCCGGCCAGGATGTCAAAACTGGATGGATGGAGACGTGCTTGAAATGAATTAATGTCCATAATTCAGAAATTAAAGATATTTGATTCATGGGAAGCGAGTGTGGCAGAAAGTACGCAATTAAAATACAAGTTTCCTAAATATTCTTGTAGCGTTCTCGCTGGTTGCATGTGTCACTGTAAACTTCTCCGAGAGTGCATTTTGAATTTGTGGAAAATAAAAATGCAGCACCACTCTGGCCTCTGAAGGAGTGGGCTCGATACAGTGTTCTTTCAGAGAAACTGTGTGGGCTTTTTACTGCAGACCCTCTCACTTCTAGCTGCTTGCTAAGCACAGCCTCGTCTCGAGGGCATGATTTGCCTGCCTTTCTGTTGATGGCTATTTGTATCCACAAAGAGGGGATCAACAGAATCAGCATGTGAAATTGATTTTTCTCTCTGACGACATGTAAATGAACTTTCCAATGATTTTTAACTCAAAGCCGATGATGCAAATTTAATGCCATTTTGGCCTTGTTTTTATTCTCCCATTCTCCTCAGCCTAATGTGACGACATGTGCCAGAATGCGCTTTTCCTCACATAAAATGGAAATGAGACTGAAATTCGGATTCTGTTTATTTTTTTAAATAAATATGAATGCATCCATTCTGTTGGGGTATTTGAATATCACTGATGCTTGTGTGATCATCTGATTCAGTCACATTTTGCTTCGCCACGCATATATGAAGGTGCAGTTTTGTTGCCTAAACTGAACCAGACTGCGACAGTCACCTGAAATGTTCCTCAGTAAGCTTAATGATGAAAGTGCGACCAGATGTTGCATATTTAAGCAAAACAACAGGATATTTGAGTCTTATTCTTAATGGAATTACACAAACTTGAAAGGGTTTGTTTTTACTAACTATTAACACATCTGTATTTCACTAACATACTGTAAAGCGTATACTTATAATTTTAGCTTAAAAGTAAGTGGTTATAATTTAGAAAAATACAAAGGGGCCCATGATAGAGCCCTGTGGCATCTCAGTATCACATCCAAAGGCAGTTGTGCTTGATCATATTAAACAACTTGACTGATTTTTTCCACTTGAATTCCTGTTTTGAGTGAACAAAAACTTTTCTGTCAACATCAGTGTCCAAACACTACAGCTGGAATTGAAAATTAAAAATTTAGAAGCCATTAAACTTCACATCTCAACGTGTTTCGGTATCTGGTATAAACTTTCATTTCTCTGTGACAGAAATAAATGTATGTTTTGTGCCATTAATTATTTTGTGATCAGGGCTGCAGGGAATCCCCCATGGCATGCAAACTTCAGTATCAGTGGAGGATTAAGAGTCTGTGGGATATATGGACTTTACTGTAAATCTAACACCTCATCAAGCAGTTACAGTCACTTGGCAAAAACTGCAGAAGAATTGAGATCTAATAGCACAGATCAGGAAAGAAACTATGTGAACAGAGAGCCAGAGAGCTGCTTACTTTGGTATTTTATTCTCCCTCTTTACCTTCTCCTCCTTTTATTTATTATTGTCTTATTTGTATATTTCTTATTTCTTGAATCGCCACACCCCCAACTAGGACTGAGAATTTCCTCTAAAACAACCCAAATTCAAATATTAAATTTATGGTTTTAAGGCCCCCAATACTGTTATCTGAAACATGGAGTGGCTTCTTCATGATTTCAACTTACATATTCTGAAAAACGAAAATCACAAATTTTTTTTTAAAAAAAATCGATTTTGCTTTGTTTACACAACTTTGTGCCGGGCCGACTTGTTGCTGGTTTTCTCGTGGCGGGTCACATCGCTCCTTCCCTTTTTTTTTGGCTCCTGATGTTTTCATAGTATCTAATAAACTCATATTTTTGTCTCTACAGTAATTATCCAATTATTAATTGCTTAATTTTGCTCAGGCATCCCTGTGATAAGAATCTCTTTATAAATGTCTGTAGTAATGAAGGCTGCTGCACAGTAGGTACATCTTCAGTGTATTTAACAGAATGTGCTGTCGTAGGCCGTTTGATTTAAGTGCCTGATGCAAAATTCTGCACATTAATGTTGAATTTGGATGTGATTTTCCTCCTCTGGCCGCTCTGATGTGATACACACAACTATCATGCTTCTGTCAAAGTTATTTCATCCACTCGAACACTGTGGCTGCTGCTGCTCTCACTACACAACGTACCCGTGTGAAATATGAGATCTGCTTCAGTATGCAGGATGTGATGTACATTGTATGACTTGTTTGATATTTAATGACGCTCTGTGATCAGAATGTTGTTTCAGTGCTGACAGCGTGGGGGACCTCTGCACTTCTTTCATAATAATGTGATTAAGATGAAGTACATTTTGCATCTTTGACTCAAGTTCGACTTGTGAAAGAAGTATTAATGCCAGTGCAAGTTAGCATCCGTGTCTTATATGCAGAGTTGCTGTAAAGATAGCTTCTGATGAAAAGCAAAAGGAAATTTGCATTTATCACTGCATTGCAAAGTTCCACATGAGTGATAATTAACTCCAGATATTTATAGTGTCGAGAACTGAATCCTCCTCATATGCAGTCAAATTCCTCAGGCACTTGCATTAAGGTGCATCGAGGGATTTATTTACTCTTCTTCCATAATTCAGCGGGACATACAGAATCAAATTTGAGAAATTCATTTAAGCTGAAGTTGAAGATGAAAGTCGAACCTGTTTTTTTTAAGCGACTCCAGGTCCTGTTTTAGTGATTACACATTGTCATTTATTGGGTTTCGCAAATTAACTTTTGCACAAAGCTCAGCAACAGAATTCTCACATCAGTTTAGCTGAATAAAGCACTTTAGGAAAGGAGGGAGAAAGTGGTTAGACAAGACCTGAAAACCATTTTAACATCTTTTTCTGGAGAAGCAATAAGATGAGAAATGTCTTCATTGTCGGTCTCTTTCAACACGGGTGTCATCATGTTCTCTCCTTTTCTCTCTCTCTTTTCGCTCTTTTCTCACTCTCTATCACCACATCATTTCAATTTCCCTTTAACATCTCGGGCTACATTTAGTCCTTGAATTAATCCAAATGTGAGTGTGGCATTTTTGGTATAAAAAGAATGGATATTATTAGTAATAGATTGAACACGAGTAACACAAGTATACAATGTAGAAGAAGTGGAGTTAAGAATTTTTCAATGTCATCCGTCTTGTTGAACAATTTAGCTCATTATGATGCAGTCGTGGGACGTTCACCTCATTCTGACTTTCGGCTCAGACGGTAGCGAGTCAACCTTTTATCCAAGAGCTCTGCTAAACAATGCTTCCCTAATCATTAAAGTGGCTAAGCCTGCAGATGAGCTCATTGGGTATAACGCACCCATCACAGTAATCATTACTGACAGGACATGCAGCTGCTAATGATCTTCTCTTAATCACACTTAATCAGGTAATAATGATTTTGAGGTGAGAGATGAAGTGCTTGCTCTCTGCTTTCGCCATGGAGAGGCCTTGTTTCACTTGACTGGTTTTGGTGTCAGCAGCAGAGCTGGAGGGGGCGGCGCCTCCATATGCTGCACTTCTCTGACTCACTGGGTCACTTGTTGGGATTGGAGGGAGGAGGGATTTATGCATTAGGTCCTAATTCCTTCTAAAATGTGTGACCATAGATCATGAAGAAAGCTGGGAGACGGGACAGCAAAAACACACACTGAGGTTTGCTCTGCTGGAGGAGAGGATGAAGAGACATGCAGGAAGTTTACAGGCTGCACGGGCTTTAACATCAACCAAAGTGTGTCGACGTGCACAACAATGCCCGACCTTAAAGTCATATTTCCAATACCAATACAACAAGAGCTGATCTAAATTGATTTTAAATAAGAAAATCTAAATAACTTTTATACTTCAAACCAAAGTCTTAGAAAACAAATGCACATCCGGATTCTGAACACGTGCAGAATGCAGCTGTTTTCTTGTGATCACAGTTAAAATATCTCATTATTGCGATGCAACAAAATGTGTCCCGTCGTTATAGCTGAGACACAAATGGTGGTTGTAATTTCTGCCTCTGTCATAAACTCACATAAAGAAAATCTGTTCATCAATCTTGCTCTCTCCCTCTTATTGTTACACTTTTAGTGGCTCTGCACAGCGGTAACACCTGGCTTTTAATGTGTGACCTGGCAAAATCTGGAAATATCGGATAAAAAGACACTTAAATCTAATCTCATCATTAACATGAGGAGCTTCAAATAAATGAGCAGCCACAGCAGCTCCTAATGAGAGACCGGGCGGCATGTTGCTTCCACTGCAAATGCAACGCTGTGGTTTCTGTCTGGTGACCTGTTTGCACAATTTAGATAAAAATGGGACCAAAGCATTTCCATGTCACAAAGTGAAAGCATCCCACTTGTGCAAAGGAGATTATGCTTGCTCTCATTACAGTCATAATAGCAGCAAAAAGGCCAAATGTCTAGAAGTCAATGGTTGAGGTAACAGTTTAATTTGACAAAAGCCGAGCTTAAAGCGAGATCATCACTCCGACCTGCACTCTTTGACTTTCCACTGTTTAATATCGATGTCAGGCTATTTTCTGACTCTAACAGTGTCCACCCATCCAGCTATGTTCTAAATCTATATCAGTCCAGGGTCACGGGGATCTGGAGCCGATCCCAGCGTGCATTGTGCATCGGGCAGGAAAACACCCTGCGCAGGTTGGTGGTCAATCATAATGCTAAAACGGAGACAAACAAGCGGAGCCAAGCTCACACCTACAGGCAGTTTAGAGGATCCAATTATGGACCGAAGTCTTCGTGTATGATTTCTCCAGTTGCTCGTGTTTGCTCCCATATTCCAAACACTGAAACTCCGAACAAATCAGACCAAACTCAGAACTGACATGTTGTAAACAACGAGCCTCCACTTCCTGTTAAAGCCGTATTTCATCCGTGTGATCTGTCTGAGGTGGCAAAACATACTTCTACTGTGTCAAATTTAAGTTTCCATGCAAAACAGCACAAGAAATCTGACTGTTCTTGCAACAAGAAAGCCTGTATTACTTTTGCTGAGCGGTGGCCACTGTGGCAAAAAGTAGTAATTATGGAATAATGGCACTCTGAATTTCTCTGCTTCCCTTTAACATCTCTCCAGGCTGAGAGTGAAATGAACAAAAGCAAGGCAACAAAAACAAATCCCTACATTTATCTGGAGTGTGCTTGTTTCTCGGTGAAGTCTTCTGAGAAAACCATCAATATTCTATCTGTGATGTGCTAAAATGTAGCACAAGTAGACAAAAGCCATTACATTACATTGCGCACAGCAATATCTGGCTAAAACTAGCCACGTTTAGCTTTCATTGGCCGGTGGTTGCATCCCACTGATTTAAGGCTGTAGGACACTGGAGGACATCAAACATGAATTAATGCATGGCTGAAAATAGTGTATGCTTGTCTTATAGTGACACACACATTAAAAGTTACATGCTCAGTAGGATCCAATCTGATAAGATAAGATAAGACTTTATTGATCCCACACCAAATTAAGTCCTTACAGCCAAGTATTACAAAAGAGTGGCACAGAAGGGTAAAGACAAAAAGTATGCAGGATATAGAATATTTACATTATGTACAGATTATTAAAGTACTAAATACCATAAAAATACTAGTATGCCAGTATTCTTAAGAGAAACCACCATTGTCTTATGTTGTATTGCACTTGAGAAATACTGTTGCACAGAAGGCACATTGACTTTCACGAGTCAATGTATTTATAAAAGTACTGTAGCTAAGACTGGTAATAAATACAGTTGTTTAAAATAACTTAATATTTAATCAGACAGCTAGAGAAAGAGAGATGTTCATAGTTTACTGTGAATATTTGAGCCACTTCCCTGAGACCTGTTGGGCCCGTATACCTAACAGTTTACACTTTAATCCTCTGCTCACTGAATAAATTCCAACTCTTCTTTCCACTCTGGGTAAATCTGAGCGCCTTTATCACTTTTATCACACTCTCAGTGGTCACACAGCCCGGCAGTGAACCGTGGCCTTTACTAATTGTAAACTCAATGAAGCATTCTTAACAGATGCTGGTGGAACGGCTCCATTAGGCCTTACAGGCGGCTGTCGTCCACATATCAAAGCCATGAAAAGTCAAACTGTCATTATCACACGGCTCAAACCACATCCATCCACCCGCCAATTTAATTCTTATTAAATGCACATTATGAGTGGAGATGGATGGTCTTGGTCGAGTGGAGTTGCTGCTTTGGAAAGACTTTTGGTAGGACACACACGCACAGGGCTCAGCGGTGCCACACAAAATATTGACCATAAAGCATTTAGAAAGAGAAAAATACAGCCCATAATGCAGCTACTGATGTATGGGATATTTACAGCTGTGGGGTGTGATTTGACTGGATTTAATAGATAAAAGGTGGTCCAGAATGTGTGCAGACCCTCTTTGGAGAGTGATTGTGCAGGGAAAATAAAGCTGTGACGGTCCTGTGTTGCTCTGCCAGCTTGAGAGAGAACAACCGCATATGACACAACAAATAGGCTTTGGGCTGCACGATGCAGAGGTTATACGGAACGACTCCCAGACCACAGTCCCTTATCTCTGCGCAGCTTTATTTTTTATAAATGAGGGATTAATTATTGCCTCCAAAAAAAAGGAGGAGGAAGCTGCATTCAGAAGATAAATCTACTGTAGCGGTTGCCCCCCTGAGGGTCTCATGTGGGAAGAAAAGGGGGTAGGATGGTTAAGTAAAGCAGTAAAGTAAATAAAACAAGCAAAACACAATTTAACTCTTTTTTTTTCTTCCTTCTATAATTAGCCAAACCGAATAGAAACAATTACTCCTGCACATTTCTAAACTGGAGAGTGATGAATGTTTCTGCTGTTGTTGTTCCTGTTGAAATGATTAATTGATACACTTTACAAAGCAATTAGCGTGCAATTATCATTTTCTGTTTCAGCCATCCAAAACAAATCAAAGTGATAATAAACTATTATCTTTATAATATCCATGAGATTCCGTGCTAAGCTGTTGCGTCTTCCTCCCGTCCCGCTCGTGTTTCCTCGGACTCACCCTGAGTTACCTTCAAAAAAGGTCTCCTCATGATCTGCAGCGCCGCTGGTATTTCAAACAATCATGTGACTGTGACAAGGTGCGTGGCAAGCCTCCCGCGTGTGTAGCAACAAGCCAGCTGCTCCTCGGGGATATTACAGCAGACAATCTTCCTTGAATATTCATCAGGCACCGTGGCTGGCGCACACACACGTGCGCGCACACACGCACACACAGATGGTCATCATATACAACAATGCTCCTCTGATCAAAGAGGGCTCATTATCTCCCTGTCGAGCTGCAGAGTTCTGCTGAAATAACCAATCAGTTGAAGCTTTCAGCGTTCGGTCCTCTTTCTGCCTGTCTCAGCACACCATCTCCTTTGGTTGGCAACACTTTAGCCGAGGCACATTTGATCCCCTTCCTCTCACCAAATGTTGATTCGAGAGTCTGTTCCGAGAGAGCCCTTTGATTGCATTAGCGATAAGTGAGAAAGTTTGATTTATCTCTGGTGTATGGTTTCATTCTGCCGCGATGAAGATTTCTGTCTGATAATCAGCCTCTTACACTGAATGGTCGAATCGCTCCTCAAGATGTCCCATTTGATATGCGTGGGCTGGCGTTAATGCATATGTGATGACAGTCAATTTCTGAGAAGTGAGAATGAGATCTGACCCGGATTATCCTCTTTTAGCATCGCCAGAGTTACTGCGATAATCACACATCACATTTGTCAATTGACCTCCACTCTCCTCAGACAGACCTGCGGCAGATCGGCTGATGACGACGCTCACGGGAAGCATCTTATGCAAATGTGCATTTTTTTTCTTTCCGCTGCTAAAGCGACACACAGACGGCGATGTATGGTGTCTTCTGTCCGTCCCCAGTGAATTTGAGAGACTCCACACAGAGACTCAGGGCCAGCGGATTCAATCTCAACGCATTTGACTACTTTTACACCATCAACAAACCTTTGGAGTCCCACAAGAGGAAACTCTTCTTGCAGCCAGGCAGCATAAAAACAAACAAACAAACAGCTGCACGCATACTGTAAAGCACCAGTGTCATATCATGAAAGAAAACATCACAGAGGGGAAGACTTTACAGTAACCTGACAGCACTGCAGCTGTGCTGTGGCTATTGACTTAGTGCTGATGTTTACTTGTTTGCTTGCTAACTAATTTAGTTGATAATAATCAGCCGTTGCTACGTGGATATAGAGGTCACAAATAACTACAGGGACCGGGAAGAGAGCGGTTCAAAGCAATGTTTCATGCACAGGTTCGGCAGGGAGATAAGAAGCTTAGGAGCACAGGATAACACAGACTAACATATTCACAAATATCTGTGCGTATGCACGAGGTGCTGACTCTTTCATCAGCTCCATAGGTTGTGCACATGTTTCAAGCTGAAAGCAGCAGCTCCTGATCCAACATAAACATCGACCCCGTGCTTTTTTTGGCCACTCTTGACTGATCCTGCTCCGTTTGAACAGCAGTCTCTTTATTATTGTGTATTTGCCTTCATTAAGTTTTATTTTCCCAGTCCAGTCAGCTAATGGTTTTCAGCATTCTCCCAGAAGCAGAGGCCTCCTGGGGTGCCTCAAAGTAATTTGGTTCTACCTGAGGAGACACACATGCTCGCTCAAATGCAGAATCAATATTAATCGACTCTGAGGAGGGGGGCTGGAGCATGTCTTCAAGTAGTTGCTGCAGCCTGAAGATAATATCTTAGGTGGGCTGAAGTGTTCGGACAGTGCTGCCGTGGTCTCTGTCGCGGTTATTGATGACCTCGAGAGGCTCTTTGTCTCCATGTTTCTGTCTCTCGCTCCTCTCCAAGAGCTTTGCCACCATCTCTCCATCATTGTGGGGATTTCCTCTCGGTTTCTCTTTCTTCAGCCTCATATCAATAATCTGAGATGGACTGAAGGAATTCGACTCGTAGCTCGGGATTCAGCATTTTCAAGGCTCATGTTGGGACTTAGTAGATAGAGTATTGATCTCAAATGATGCCTTGATTAAAAGTTAACAGCTGCTCCAATGACCTCTGCTAATCATTCTGTAAAGACTGGGTGGCCTCGTTGATCAGCATCCTGCTCCACTGCACCGTGCACTGACAGGTGTCCTGTGAAGGTTTCTGCAGGTGACACTTTGAAAGAATTCCCCTCCCGATGAATCCTTTGCAAAATCACCTTTTGAACCACGTCAAACTGTGAACGTTTACATCCTCGCAGTCTTCTTCTGAGAGTCGATCGGAGGAATGGTCTGACACCGGGAGCAGGAGAATCGTATCGAACCACCTACATGCTCCCACGCATGGATGAGCGCCAACATACAGTAATACAAACAAAACATGGACCCGTTCATAAATACACTGCTCCATAGTCTGATACCCTGTTTATAGATTGCCTTCTCATGCAGATCATACAAAGCTGTATATTATTATTATTATTAACTATTCTTCATTTAGAAATACAGAAATCACGTCAAGCCTCACTCTATATCGTCGTTGGCTGTACTCTTTGTGGATAAATGGCCAAACACGTCTGACACAGCGTGATAATTAGCAGCGACTGATCAGGGAAAGGCAGAGATTTGTCAAAAACGATCTATGTTTAGCACAAACGTCACCTGGCAGCAGTTTCAGTAGCTCACCACGCCGTGCGGTGACCTGTCTGCTTCCTTCCTCTGCAAGCAGTTGTTTTCACCGTCGCTCTTTCTCACGTGGTCACGTTCGTGCCCTGTGTGTCGGAGCTGTTGGGGGTCTGGAAGATGTGGGAGTCAGTTAGGACCTCAAAATGGAAAATACAGCTTTTCAGTCCAGAATAAGTGAAAATACTGAGTATCACTTGATGAAATGTAATCCTGTAAGAATGTTTGCAGGTGGATTTTCCGTGCCTTGCTCAAGGGCGCTGGAGTGTGGAACTTTGAGAAGTCAGTGAGGATTTGAGGAGCCGCTCTCTCAGCTTTGCATTCGCCGCCCGCAGCGAATGTGAAATGGTGTTCTTCTGGTTTCAAGTCCACATTTCTAACCTTTAGACCTGAGATTTCGAGGATTTCTGAACTGGCAGGATTTCTCTACTTGGCATGACACACAGCCTCTGGCAGCGCTGCCAGCTTTCACAGTAACAAACCACAAAGAGATTCAAAAATGCCAGAGAAATTTAGGCTTTAAATTGCCTTCTGGCAAAATTATCATTTCATACAGGTTACAAGAAAAAAATACTAGTAAATGATGAAATTATCAAGGTTAATATCCATGTCCTTGGCTTTATTTGTTGTATGTTAGCTTAAAAATTGATGTTACCCACACTGGCTTAAAAATGTTTACACTAATCACTGCATTGCAAGTGTAATTAAAAAGATTATCACTACATGTGTTCACTCTCATCCAGCAGTCACGTTTCCCAAAGGACGAACAAATCAGTCAAAGCATCTCCAAACACTGGACTGAAAGCTGACATCTTATTGTTCCTGAGAGCTGCACTTCTCCTCCACACTGCCAAAGAAATTCATGTTTTCGAGCTCCTCTGCCAGCTCACATGCACTGAACCAACGCTCTTTAACCTTTCATGGAAATCATGTTACATGCTCTGATTTTACTTTGTGACCTGGATGTATGGACTGCATTTTTTTTGACATACTGATGATATTCTTCCTGCGTTCTGAGCAAATACTTGGACCGCAGAGTGCCTGCAACCCAATCTTGTCAGATTCCCATTTAGAGCGGAGCACGATGTTGTCAGTAGTGGAAACTGCTGATTGATGGGACTGATGCATTCAGCGGCCGCTCAGCACACCCAGCATGCAGACAGGTGAGGTTAAAATCCTGTCACTCAGCAGTTCAACCTTCATTACTTATTCAACCCTCTTGCATTTGACTGGTGCCACAGAGAGGGGGATGAGCACAATTAATGAAGCTATCTCTCCAGGATTAAACAGTGCAGCACACACGGCGTTCGCCGCAGACGTCTGTACCTTCGATGGATTCCCGCTGCATCCTGAAAACTCAGCTCATGTTATCTCAGTGGAAGAATGCCTGGAGGATAAACAGTTTCTTCTGCCCTTCAGGCGAAGCTTATTTTTCTGCATTTGTTTCAAGATGACTCAGTCAGCACATAACGCCGAGCCGTTGCAGGACAGTCAGAATTGGTGGGGTAGAAACTCGCCGATATTGCAACAATCACAGGAATGTATGAGTTAGGTGAGATGTAGCCTTGTGTTCACGCTGTTGGTGTGAGATAAGACAAGGCCAATTTCATATTTTTACCCCGTCGACAGCAGCTGGCAAGTTTTATTCCCGCTGTATGCTTCGGCTATTGCTCATGTGTCAGAGGCGAATTCCGCTTGGCAAGATTCATAAACTTACACTTCACTGTGTTTTATGTTTGGCTTCTTCGTAAAAGCCTGTGTAATAAAACTGGGGAAATGCTGATATCTGCGTGCACTTCTCAAAACTACTTTTTCAGCAAACAAACTCAAATGCAACGTAACCTGCTGAAGTAAAGGAATGATCACGTAGAACAGGCATCACCGGGCAGCGTGCACACGTGCATGCGGCTCTGTCGTGCAGGTCAGGAAACACGTATGCGTCACGTGGTTTTGATTGGATAAAGTAAAAAGCCATGCTGTTATTGAAGCACTGCGAGCTTTTTCACATGTTCAGTTTGCACGTGCTAGTCCGTAAAAATAGTTAAAAACGTCACAGCGTCTTCAAATTCTTGTTTTTTTCAACAAGATGCTCAATTCACAATAATGCAAAACAAAGAAAAGCAGAAAAATATTTAGATCTAATCTGTAAAATATCTGAGAGGCAGCAATTCTTTGAGCACTTTTGCTTGAAAACTGACTTTCCAGACAGTTTTCCACCAATTACGGTTTCACTGGCGCTCTCTTCATTTGGAAGAGGACTTGATGATTGGCTTTACTCCTCATGGTCTGGGGTCCAAAAGACCCCACCGCTGTATGTGTGAAAATTATAATAATTGCAAAATCAAGCATTTTTTTCTTCCCTTCTGATATGATGAACAACACTGATGTGTTGCTGCAACCTTTCTCTCTGCCACAAACTGGGCTCGCCTGTTTGATGAATTAGGGCCATAAAGCATTGTTTTACAGTAAATAAAGAAATATTTCATGCTGTATATGTCATGTGGGCTATAGGCGAATAAATATATATATTTATTTTGTGAATAACAAATACTCCACAGTATGCTGCTGTATTCTAGATAGAAACTAATTAGTCTCCAGAGAGGTCAAACTCCCTGTGAGACCTCTTATGAAAAGACGAGACGAGCCTTTGTGATCCCCGGAAAGGAAATTCAGCTGTTGCACAGCACAAAGACAGAGAGTGTAGACAAACTGACAAATTAAAAAAAAGAATAATTAGAGGTATAGAAAACAAAAAATAAGAAAACAAACATAGGGTCAAAATGACAAACCTGCACTAACATGGAAATATCTGGACGTCTGTCGTGTAAAATCTGAAAAGAAAATCAGGTATCAAGTGTGTTTTCTGAGCATTTAAAAGGGGTCTCGTGTCTCCAGGGCCCCAAACGCAACACTAGGATTAAACAGACTGAGCTTTAAATTCTATTGAATCCTCTTTCATTGTAAATTAATACAACGCATTTTGCTCACTTTTGCAGGAGACGCAGCGCTCCTAAGCTCGTGTAACAGCTCCTCTCCTCAAACGTGAGACGCGATCAGAGTCAACACCTGCGAGTAATCTTATCACCTCTGCACAGCAGATGGGTTAAGCATTTGATTTCCATCTGTAATTACCTGTAGTGACAGTTGCCCATCCGCTGTGTATTGCAAATAAAATCTTTGTGAGGATGTTTGTGTGGATTCGCTTTGCTGTCAGAGAGATTGTGAGATCTCTCCGTGCACCTGTCTTTGAAAACTTGTCACTGAGCTCAGCAGCTAGTGTTGCCCCTGCTTACCAACAAGAAAAGAAATCATTTCACATTTGATTAAGTATTTATGAGCGCATCTTTTATTTATTTATTTTGATCAACGCGTCCCGTTTCATGCTGCTGTCGGAGATCCCCAAATCGCACCTCCGGTCGACGTTCTGGGTCTCCGGTCGCAGCTGATGCTCAGGAAATCACGAGTGCGCTCAGTGAATCGCAAATGCAATTACAATCTAGAGCAAAATGCTATCGCGTTTTCTCCGTCGTATGCGGCGTATTCATCAAGACTGGAGAAATTACCCCCATTGTGGTTTAATGTGATGGAAATGGGAAATCATTGAATAGCAGTTCTCCAGCTCTGCCTCAACACAAGGAGCTGTATCTCAACAGGAACCAGGAGTCCTCAGTGATGACATGTGCAGGAGGGCAGGTAGTGGGCATGCGTGGTGTTTAACTTCCTGTGTGGACGCTGCTGTGTTCAAACTTGTCCTCAGGCTGAGCTGGACGAGACAGAAGCAGACCCAATCTCTGCCATTCACTCGTGCGGCAGGATAAGCCTCCGAGTGTTGTGATTGTTGACTTGGATGCCAGAGGGAGCTTTTTGGGATTACCGGGTCCGTCAGTCTTCTCTTTGAGCTGACCCAGCAGGACCCTGGCAAAATGGTTTGATCCTAAACCCGGACCCCTCATCACTGCCGGTCAGTCTGCATTACAGACTGACCTCTGAGCAGGATCTCTGCGGTACAGTTGGGTGTGTGGTGAAGCTGCTGAAGTGTGAGGACGGGCCGGAGCCGCCACAGAAACATATTAACACTGGCACTCGTGTTTTGTGTCTCCGGGATGCATAAACATGGAGGCACCTCTGTTTGTCTGGCGCACATCTAAACCTGAAGAGATGCAGTCACCTCTGATCCCCTGCAAAGCTTCAAAATGCATGATTTATTTATAACGTGACAAACTTTTTCCAAGCTGCGTTTCCGGTAAAAGGTTCATAACGACCGCAAAGTACGAGGGATTAGCAAGGTTTACAATCAAAACTCATTGCCAAGTGCTCATCTAATTCTACGTTATTTTTGGCGAGAGAGTGGAACAAAGTGTTGATTTATTAAGACAGAAGAAAAATCACAATAGACAGATCGAGGGGGAATGATCTCTTCAGCTCCACAGAAAATCACTAAATGAGTTCCTTGAGAGACGAGTGTGCTTGTTTGGGGAGTTCAGAACAAATGTGCTGTGAGTGATCCTCAAAAAATCAGTCCCCGAGACGCCCCATCACATTCCTTAATCCACTCATCTATTATCACACAAAGCCCCCTCGTGTAGAATTCTGATGGCATAAGTTTTTGTTGCCAATAAATCCTGGTCAAAATTGGTGAAGAATGTGTTGTTTCAAGCTTGTTAACTCTTGTCGGACGGATTAGTGTGTTTTTTAACATCGCCTCTGGGAAGCTGCTGAGCTTCATGTTCGTTAACTAATGATCATTATATTATTTTGACTGACTGTTCATATGCTCATCACAAGTTCCCAGAGTTCAGTGTGATATCTTTACATATCTTTTTCAATAAACCATGTGTGCAAAATCATAAAACTTTTGATTAAAACAAAGAATAATTTGATTCTAATCTTCAGTAAAAAGTCGAGTGATTATTTTTTAATTAGCAGCGTTTCTTCAATCATCCTGAACTTACACTTTTATAAAACATTAGCAAACTATTTGCAGCTAAATTTTCCGCTGACCAACCGATTGATTGATGGACCGATTAATCCAGCTGTTGAATGCGCTTTCTGTAAAGTCTAGTCTGTGAGAGGAGAAATATCCAAAAACACAACATTCATCATTTTCTCCTGTGAGTGATCCGTCTGATATGCAGCCTGAAGCTCTGCTGCTCTACCTGCTCTGCTGCGTGTCGTCTATTAGCAGAAAAATCCCATTGATCACGCATCCCCGCTGTTTGAATGACATCCTCTGACAACCACAGGATTACAGGTTCATTTAAAGGCGAGGTCGCTCGCGCTACACGACTTTTAAGCTGCGTGATTCCACGCCTTGCTGGATTCTGCGGGCCGCCAGAGTCTGAACCTGAAATGATATTTTTGAGAGGCATTTGCTTTATGGGGGCTCATTCTGACTTGAGTGGTGAGCGAGTTTTGCTCTGCGATCAGCCCCGCAGCAGATGCCTCTCGCCGCTGCTCAGCCTCGTGGTTCTCTTTATGATCACTTGTGAATAAGTCTGGAGGTATTTGAAGTCCGTCACTTGAGGCAGCTGTTTCCTCCTTGCTTCTTGTGGATGATGTTGCCTATTCGGTTTCACTGGACCGTGAGCTCCCTTGTGCACTGGAGCGGTTTGCAGGTTCAGAGTAACGCAGCTGAGATGAAGATCAGCACCTCCAGCTCGGAGTCTTGGTGGAGGGTGGTGACATGCAGCTGCTCTGGTTAACAATGCCAAGCCTGTCTGCATCAGTCGAGCACATGAATAATATATTCGCAGCGATGTCACCTTGGTGGATCACTTCATCGCTGCGTTCTGGAAACAAAGTGGAAGTCTCTCTAAAAATGAAACTGCAGCTTCAACTCGTTTAGTTTTTCTAATGAATCAACATGTCAAGACGACATCCAGTAATAGAAAAAGAGCCAAAGGTGACAACAGTCGACCGACGGCCCAAAAATATCACAAAACAACAGCAAAACAAAGGAGAGAGACGGCTCTTTAGCTTGATAAATGGCTTAAATGATTGATTATCAAAGTTGTTCTTTGCAGATCCGCTAATTGATTAATCACCTCACATGGCGCTGCATGCTCCACTGTCTTTGCTACGTCTTTTTAAGGTATGTCTGGATTATTGACAAACCAGTGATCACACTCGGCAAGTTCACACTTCCTCAATGCTCCAGCTATGAGGAGCCTTTTTATAACCTTCTTGACGTGTTCATCAATCGTTTCCCGGTTGGTCTCCACTCCCTCTGTGTGCACTGCTGTGTGTTACACAGGGAGCATCACTGAAGCCTCCTAACGTGATTGAATATGTGATTTTTAGAGTGCCAGGATTTTAAAAGAAAGCCTGGGATCCTGTACAGCGGATATAAATTCAGCAGCTTGTGAGCTGGGCTGTTTGGGACACTCTGAACTATTGTGCCACTAAGGTTGAGAAAATTGCTTTCTAAAAAGGATCCTCCTGTATGATGCATTTTAGAGCTTTTTTCTTATCCCCTCAGGCCACGATTGGGCCTTTGAGACGTCATGGAAAGGTAAATTAAATAAAGCTGGTGTCACAGCACAGTGTTCATAATAGCTTGCCTGGGACAGAACAGGTCAGCACTATCCTAAGGTTCTGTCAGGAAAAACCAAGTTTTGGCGTAACATCACTGCATTTAATCAGGTGTGTAATTGTAGGATTGCCTGTCTGACTGTGTGTGTGGGTGTGTGTGTGTGTGTGTGTTCTCCGTCTGTTTCCCATCTCCCACCCAAGCAAGCGGCTTCAGGAAAACTTTGTTGTGACAACCATTTCCAGCTCCTGCTGTAGAGATCTACCCACCGAGCTGAACAGCTCTTTTGTACAGGTGCTGTCCAAGCTCATTGAAATCCTGCCTTTGAACTTCAATGCTTTTTTTCCTGCTCCGCCGCACATCATGCAAAGCTTTTGTGTGGAAACAATTCTACAGTCCAGTGGAAGCGCTCTGGCAACGCGTGCTCCTCTGCACATGTCTGATTGTTCTCATAATTAATGTGTCTGCTGCACTTTGTTCAAACGCTGCAACTGGTCCTCCTTTTCTGAAGTCAAACATGAAACATAATCGAGGCGAGCAGCAGGATCTATTTCTGAGGGAAGACTGAGCCTCAATGCAAATCATGTCATTTTTGCAGTTAGCCAGTGATAATTTGTAATTTCTGCTCTCCAGCTGTCTGTCCGACATCCACATCTTATCAGGCAGCTGAATTATAAATATTGCTGTTTGTGCTTTATATCCAAAACCATGTAGCACTCAGAAAAAACATGGCACTTGTAGCAACACCGGCAGAATTCTGAAGGGATTCTGAATCCAGGATTCGCTGCCGTCTTCACATTTCTTCAAGCCAGAACAAAATAAATCAGAGCCATTTGGTACGAGGCTGGACGACGGGACGATATATACAGACCACGCTCTCAAATGCTCGCCGCTCTTCTGTTTTATATCTGTGAGTATCTCTGCGTTCTGCCTTGTGCTCTGGGAACTTGTGATGGACATTTGTTACAAACACATAAATTAAAATTGAAATATCTCTGGATGCTCTGTAGCGCCATTGCGGGCAATGTTGTATTCATGAGACAGAATATATATATATACACTGATAGCACATTCTAAAGTACGCATAATGCAGCAGCTTTCATCCATATCACCTGTTCATTATTGTTTAAATGAGAGGGAGTCTCTGTATCTCCATTATGAAAAATGTGAAGCCGCTGAAAAGAACATGAGGTGAAGCTACTGAGAAATACTCGACTGTGTATTTCAGCAGAGGAGATGCTTTTTTTTCTGGGAGTCAGCATCTCGCAGCTGTTGGAAAAAGTGCAGCTGCCGGTGTCACTTGGCTCAGACAGCCAAATCAAAAGTTATTTTTTTCCCATTCTTCTCTGAACCTTAAGGCTGACCCTCAGCTCCGTAATTTACGAATGCCCCGACAGGATTGGACAGCTCAATGATTTGCTGTCATTACAACATTGATCGTCATCAATGATGCAGGAGTGCGTTCTCCGAAGAAACGCCGCCTTTCCTGACCAGCAGCTGGATGCTGCAACAGGACGGTAACACCAGAACTTCACCGCCGCTAATGCTTCTTTTGTGATGGCCTCTGCTAGTGCGACCGCAGTGAGAGGAGGTGAAGCACTGCTCATTCAGCAGGACATCTGCTCTCGCCCCGGCTCTCCTCCATGTTTTAGTGAAGCGAGAGCTCGGACTCGCAGAGATGCAACTTGAATTAAATTTCTCACCACCTGTGATTTAAAGTAGATCTGAGAATCTGCTTCAGTCTTTTTATCCGTTTCTGGGCTTTTAATCTCATCATATTTCAATCTTTAGGACATCAAACAGAAAATTTTAGCTTGAAACATGACGAGTGCACATAGCTCAAACACAATATGTGCATATATTTACTTCAGTGCGTGTTATAATAAAATCAAATTGGAAATCTTAATTTAAGGTGCGCGTTTCCAGAGCTTTCAACCATGTTTCAGGCAAACACCACCCATTGAGCAAGCGCATAAACTCTGGTTGAAAGTTGCAAAACAAGCCACTAAGTCGATTTTTTTTTATCGTCCGTCGACCGCTTCCAGTGTCAAGAATGAACTTTTACGCTCAAGCAATGCAGCAGTTCTTCTCACCCCAAAAGGATTCAACCAGTTATGAAAAATTAAAAGCATGAATGATTTTCAGGAAGTTGTCCATTAGCGGTTAATTAGACGGATCATATCAATTAGCTACAATAGATTCAGTGTATATCAGCTGGATGTAAGAGAGCAGCTGGGTGACTGGGTCAGAGCCTTTACAGTACTTTTTATAAATGTGGATAACGTATAAAGCTCCTAATATCATCAGCATTGCCACAGATACGAGCGTACAGAATGAAAGAGGCAGATGGTGAGAGAGAGACTGCAGACTCTGCCAGGCGCCGCTGCTATAGTAACAGTAATGGGCCAAAGACCTTTCCTTTGTGGATAAATACTGGCCCATGCTTCAAAAAATGAGTCAGTTTACTTAGTATCTGACAATACGAGTCCAATAAATCAACAGAATGTTTGAGAATAGAGCCAGAGCCATGGGGACACATCCCACTCACGGCTCCAGGCTGTTCTCACACAATGGACTCTGGGTATTCTTAAGTGTGAGAATGATATGCCTTCACTGGGATATCAAAACAGTGGCATGAATCACACTGGAAACTTTGAAATCTCTGCTTTCCTTTTCTTTTTCTGCTTTTGTGATTTGGGGACTGGGGATGAAAAGGAAACCCAACGTTTCAGTGAAGGCTCTGCAGATTTAGCTCCCGACTATGTGGTTATTTCGACAATTACGAAACACTGACTGTCTGCAGGACACATTGCAGATATTATTGACCATTACACTCAGAGGACCTCCCCAAGGACAAATCACCTCCTCCCTACAGAGCAGCAAATGGAAAGTACTTTAAACTGTTTTCTCTTCAGCACAGTGGAAGTGGCCTCGCGGGACCCGGAGCTGGAGGGCTGAAGGCACAGGGACTGCGTGATGAGGCTGGGGATCTGATAGAAGGTCAGGATCTGCGGTAGGCCAGAGACGAACACAGATGCTATCAGGATCAGTCTGGAGAGCAGCGATAGTCTTCCATGACTGTGATCTACAGAGTGACAACACTGTCAGTCCACCCTCCACCCAC
Source organism: Chaetodon trifasciatus (assembly GCA_037975065.1). Taxonomy (NCBI): domain Eukaryota; kingdom Metazoa; phylum Chordata; class Actinopteri; order Chaetodontiformes; family Chaetodontidae; genus Chaetodon; species Chaetodon trifasciatus. The sequence continues at coordinate 5,198,810 of JBBMOE010000027.1, read as the reverse complement.
CGCCCCACCGGAAGGTATCCAACAGCTAATCGATGGTGATGCAAACCACGTCTGGAGCCTCTCTGCTCAGGTTCACAGTCCTCATGTCGTAAATCCTGTTGTGACGACGCACGCAGAGCTTCAATGTGTTGTTTGCATGTGTTTCAGTGTTATCACTGTTCAGTTATTTGTGGTGAAATGGAGCCTGGATTCTGAATTCTGTGAATTCATCACCAACTGGGACCCCTCCTACACCTGACTGGACCATCCCATCACTTCTTGGGCCACTTTAGGTTTGCATCTGACCTTCAACCTAGATATTAACTCTGCAAAACTTTTTAATTTCTCCTAAACTATGAAACAAAAGCAGGTTCTAAAAAGGTTCGACCTGAGAAAACACGCCGTTGAGATTAATTGTGAAGACATTCAATACTTTTGATTGAGGTTTGGAAGTTCTCAGGTTCAGCAGCCTGAAAGGGCTGCATGCCAGCTCCCAAAATGAAGTCAGCTCGTTCAAGGCCGAGTGAAATTGTATGTGTTCCAAAGATTATGTGCTCCCACCGTGAAAAACAAGAGGCAAATGTTTCTGCTCAGAGTTAGCATGCAGGCACCTGGTGACAGGTTTACAGAGTCTTTGTATCTGCTGTGTTTGTACAGGTGTGGGCATTGTGGTGATATATATTGTTTACTGTATACTGCAGTAATTATCCCCTCTACAGCTCTAGTATTAGCATGGTGGACACAATTAGAGTGGTTTGATGACAGTATTTTCCAGTTCCATTTTTTTTTTCTATTATGTTTGATTCCTTTGCTTTGATTCAACTGATTTTCCAGAACATGCATTCAATTATGATATATACTGATGTGGATTAAATACAATTAAATGTACTGTGCTGGATTTCATCCACACTGTCCACAGCTGATGTTAATATCATAAGAGTTCTACTTTGTTTAATACATGCAATTCACAATGCAGGTCGACTGTTTAAAACATATAGACATCTGTTAGTGTCTAAAAATGAGAGCAAACCCGTCTTTTTAACACGATGAAGAATGACACATGAGGTGCGCATGCATTTGTTCGGTGTAGTCAAACTTCTGCTCAGATCTGGTGATTGAAGCTACCAAATTGTCTTTCCAGCTACAAGAGCAGCCCTGGTTTTTTGTTATATTCAACACGACGACCGTAGTGGTACAACCTTGCTTCAAGGGAAACATCTGTGTTTTAAAACCTTCTACTAATTGCTATCATTTGTTCGACACTCAAGACTCTCCTAAAACGCGCGAGCCACTTTCCTGCTGGAGCCGGACAGCCTGTGTCATGAGTCTGATTCACATTCTCCTCTCACTGCTTACAGTTTCCTGTTGAGCTTGTAAATCAATTAAATGTGTCTCTGACAGGCTCCCTACTCAAACGCCTATCAGGATGAATTTTGTTCCACGCCTCATCTGTCCTTGCGTATAATGACGTGCGATATGTGCATGAATAGCAAAAGAGGAACAGCATCTATTGTCTGCTGTGTTGGCAGTTTTGTATTCTCCGCGTGGAATGCCTCCATTTGAGAACTGAATTGTGTGTCACCATATTCCCGCTTCCCATCTTCCCTCAGGCGCTTTTTTTCAGCGCAAAGCTGGCTTTAGCCCCTGCTGACCTGTGTAGTTCTGCAGGAAGGCTCTGTTAGCCCTGGAAGAAACAAACAGAAAAACAGTCCCTCTGTCTAACACTGTCTTTATTAGTAATGTGGGCCCTGTAGGTGTGCCTCATTTCCTCTGAGCTCCTACACAATATCTCAGAAGACCAGCAGCGGCGGAGTCACCGAATCGACTGAGAAGAATGGAGACTGAAATCCCTCTTAGCGGTTAATCCAAAACATTAAAAAAATCCAAAAACTGAAAGGTAATTCTCTGAAAAATATACATAGTGTGTGTTGGGAGGCATGGTCTAAATTGTGTCAAGATGAAATAGTGTTTGTACTCTTTACTCATTATTCTCTCCGCTCCAGTGGCTGCTAGCAACAGCAGGTATAACAAAGACAAATGACTAAACATTAGACATGTGAGATGTCACTGTGCAGTTCCTAAAATTCACTCGTCGGGCCCCTATGGCTTCATTAAAATCTGCTTGTCGTGGGAGAGCCCAGAGTGCTTATTGAGAGTGTGGCGTTAGCGCCCGTCTCGTCAGAAAGGACAACTACTTGTTTGACTTTGGCAAAGGACACGCACACGCAGGCCAGCGCCACACGGGACATCTGGGTTTTCACACTTCCAGACACCCATGTGTAATCGACAGCGACAGGCAGCGAGTGACGGCGTCAGCTCCGAGTCTGAACACTCAGGTGGACAATGATTCCTCCATCGCCTGCGTGGCTGGAACGGATCAGCGTCCTCGCTGTGTGGCGTTGGAGTATTTTTAACTGGGATTAAAAAGCCACGTTTACTTTGTTTTTTTTTTTTTTGGGAGAAGGATATTTAGGAGACGTGTGACAGCTGCGTTGTGATGATAAGGGTTTCATGAAACGGGGGTCCACATACACTCACTCCTGACTGAGAGCCATCTTTCTTCATACGTCAGATGTGAAGGAGGGCAAAACCAGTTACTGATCAAAGATACGAGACGTAAATTAAATGTGAAAGAAGTTAGAGAAAAACATCAATATTGCCCTTCTTATACTGCTATAAATATAATGCTGCTATAAATACACTCCTATAAATATTCAGTCTTCAGTAATTCTGTATGGAAAAGCAGACACAGGGCAGGCTGTGGTGGATTTTATGTATTTGTATGGCGAGTGATGCTTTCAGTTTGTCTACATCATGTATTTAATTAAGATTTTATGTTTCTCCTCCTTTGCTTGAGGTTCATAAAGCTTATAAGCTAATGTAAGTGTTAATGTGTTAATGGTACAAACTCCCACAAGAGCGGACAGCTCGCTGATCTGTTATCGTCTTATTTCTGTAACACGCTGGTGTACATTCGTTACACTGCTGACATTTCTTTCCCATTAAGCTTTAACCAGTATGGTTTTGGTTTCCACAGCTCCACACTAGGCTCTAATGAAAGACACAGTTTGTAGCATGACTCAGACACGATGATGGATGCGATTGGCTGGCGATATTGCCACTCCTGCTGCTTGCTTCCAAGGTTTCCAGTTGTGTCTTCGCACAGAGGAAGAATAATGTAATGCAGTTACTTTAAAAAACAGTGAAGAGCACTTCATGCTTTCACAGGAAGTGGACCTGATAATCTGGCTTGCACTATAGCAATGACATACTGTCTCCACACTGTGCATGGTACGACGCTACATCACAGCTGCATGAGGTCAGAGGGTGAACAGAGTTGTGCCTTTTCAGGCCAGTGCAGCTGCTTTCTGTCCTTCCAAACACTCGTGTGCAGTTACTCTTTAAATACCATCTTTCATTCACAGCTTATTGGTCTTAACAAGCCAAAAATACAAAGTGCCCATAGAGAAGTGAAACAAATAGGTGGCAATAAACAAAAAAGCTTCATACTACAAATCATTTATTTCTTGACTGCTGTGGCCAATCAACATTTTTCCTTTTCAAATTTCTTAATTCTGTTATAAAAGCGTGAGAAACCTTCAAGCTTTTGTTCGGTTTGGTTTTGTCTGAACTTGAGCTGAACCTGAGCAAAAAAAGTAGACACTTCCACGGCTGTTTAAGTCATCAGCACGCGCTTACGTGATTGGTTGGATGTGGCGTTCTGCAGGGACCGCGAGAAGCCCACAAGATGGTCTGCTGAAGTTTCACTTACCTCGCTGGCTGCAGTCTGCCTGACAACCCGGAAATGTTAATGCCTCGATGTAATAAATGAAAGGCAGGCAGGGTGAGAGAATAAACAGGTCCGCACAGAAGTGCAAGAGACGCATCATTTCAGAGGCATTAAGCGAGACGGGATTCAATTTCGTCCTGCCCGCTGGAGCGTGTCCCTCTCGTCTGTCACTTCCGCTATTTACCAGCAGTTTCTGAGCCAAAGGATGCCATCGTTAGGTTTCCCGTCACACCTTTTCCTCTGTTCCTATCACATACTGGACACGGCGATGCGGTTAAACCAGCATACCTGACACCGATCACTGTCCTTTTGATGCAAAGGCCACTGTCCAGCATTCTCCACACCGCTGCCAGCTTCTGCTCGTCGCTGGAGGTGAACATAACAACAGGCTTGGATGTCCAGATCATGTGAAGCCAAGGGCAAAAAAACATGGATAACACTGACTTGGTAATTCGAGGAGGCCAAATTCCAAGTTCAAATAGTGAGAGTGGAGGCTACTGGCAGCTCGACCAGTGTGTTTATCAGAAAGCCTGTTATTTTCAGACAAGGACAGGCTGGAAGCTGGAGAACTGCCTTTGTGCTTTGGAGGGCTTGGAATAAAGCTGAGTGGTAATGCCAGTGGAGATAACTAAGATAATGTTAGTAAGTTTGGACTTTTCTATGGACTCATCCATTGAAGGAAAACAAACTCACCATTAGACCGAACATAGAGAAATGAACGTTGGAACTATCGAATGCTGATTATACATCGCGGCGTGCAGTTTGGCATTTCAGCCAAAAAAAAAAAAACCCCAAAACAAACGGCTGTACCAAATTTCTGAAAAATAAATCAAAGTCTTCTGCGAGTCCGACTCAGTGCTATTGATTTCTCTCACAGCCTGTCGAGAGATATTATTGTGAAATGATTAAATGAGAAGTATGAGGGGATATTAAAAGCCTTTTTTTATCTTGAGGCCACAGTGTTGGAAACTGTGGTGAACACAAAGACGAGAACGATTCAACTGGGGAGATTTCTCATTTCTGCTTCCAGGTGAGACCTTTACTATTTCAACAACAATTCATCTGACATAAAGATGGGAAAATAACCTCTATTTACGCTGCCATGCAGGTGATGCAGACATTAGAGTTGTGATTAAATCTATAAAAGAAAAGTCATGTACTCTTGCTGAAATTGTTCTTTGTGCTCCTGCGTGTGATGGTCAAACACCATTTTTTAAAGAAGGTGAAGGTAATGGGTAAGGTTGAACAATGCTAATGATTTCTAAAGAGACAAGCTGTTTCACATTGGTAGCCAGGTATTTAGTAAAATCCTAGCATATCAAGACACTTCCTCACCCTGACAGTCAACTTACTGCTTAAATTAAGGTCAGCGAGGAGCTTGGATGGGTGGTGGGTGACTGTGACTCCAGAGTCCAGAGTTCACATCCAGACTGGTCAGATGTCGGCAACAAAAGCGTGCCTATGGAAATCAAATGAAACACGTTGTCAGTGAAAACACATTTACTTAACATTACTTAACATTTTCTTGTTATTTTTATAACATAGTTATTATGTTTCGGTCAAAATGCGCAAACTTGCATGTATGTAAACGCACGACTCTGCACACAGAGTCGTGCAGGAACACGGCAGGCTGCACACTGTTGCAGACCGAGTCTCTGAAATCACTGACTGAGGTTAAAGTCGCTGCTTACGGCTTCAAAAGAAATATTTTGCTCTGAATGAGAAAATGCTGGAACGTTCGGCTCTTGAAGACCTCCTGATTTACAGCGCTCCTCGTCCCGCCTGCACTGCTGCTCTGGACGGGTTTAAAGTCAATCAGCTCCCTGTTGTGTTACACTACATCAGTGTTTGACCTCAGATGCCTTTGCTGTTGTATTACCTCCAGAAGAGACGGAGCCTTTTGGAGCGCAGTGCACCAAGCAATGGATGAGTGACACCAAATGAAAGGTAGAACGAATCTATGACCTTGGTTTCATGAACACAGGCCAGGAGAGCAAACATAAAACCTCTGTCTGCTAATTTAACAGACGAGGAGTGACCTGAGAGCAGGAGAGGACTTCTTTTGATGTACTAACTACTCATTAAGGGGGAAAAAAAGACACTTGCTAATGACCGCACATTCACTATGCATGTTACCTTTTCTAAGTATGAGCTTAATTTTCTTTGCTAAGCTCACAAAGGCAGCAGAGATGTGCTCGCACCCCTCCACTGTCTGGGTCTGGGGTCAGTTCTGCTGGATGGCTGCTGGATAAAACACGCTCAAAAATCCTCCATCAGTGAATGTACTGCAATCACAGTATGTATTAAATTTTAAACTTTGAAGTACAACCTGTCGTGTAAGATTTCTTTGAGTGATCAGTTGAGATGTTTAAGATTGACGCTTTAGTTGTGGTGAACTGCTGGATGCACTCAAAGCAGCTGAACCTGCTTTTTTCCCCCTTTATTCGATTTATGTCACCATAGTACCTCAAACCTATTGAAAAACCAGTGAAACCTGCTTGTGTATTTTAAAAAACAGATCAGTTTCTTGAAGGAATAACAGCTTAACTGGAGGAAATCTGAATGACACTGGCGATGTTTGGGACATGAGATTTTGTTTTAATGCCACATTAAGTTGTCGGGAAAGTAATTAAATAGTCAAAAAATTTTTACGTCACAGATGACTCAGAGTAGGAATTGGTAAATTAAAAGCTCACTCGCTGAATTCTGTGCAATTACCGTTATCAAAACATTCACTTTTTGTAAATCTTGCTTTACAGCTCAATTCCACTGCAGCTAATTACGTGGCAGCAGAAAAGATATGGACGCTTTTTTAGCCGATCAACATGTCAAGATTAAGAGCAGGCGCAGTTAGCCTGCAGTAACACAAACACTCGGCTTGGTAAAGATTTACTCCAGATAAACACGACAGGGAAAAGCATTTCTGTACTTCATCAATAAAGCTGTTTATGCAGAAGTCAAAGGCTGCTCACACGCACAGGAAGGGTCACTTATCTTATATTGCAGATCCACAGATTACACAGTTACTACAAGGTCTTAAACAAACCTGTTTGGGATCTAAGGATGATCTGATGACATCCTCAAAAAATGCACAGCAACAATTAACTACAGCGAGTTTTGTTATTCCACCTATTTGTTGGATTGGACAGAAGGATGCAGAACATTTTGAAATTCCCATCCATCCATTAGCTGCACCCACTTACCCGAAATGGTAGCGTGCAGCTGGCAGCTGACAGAGGAAGGGTAGGTGCTTCCTGGACAGGTCACCGATCAGTCACAGGGCTGACGTATAGACACGGACAACCTTTCACGCTGACACCCGTCGTCCTAACCTGCATGTTTTTGGACTGAAACCGCAGAACATGGAGCAAACCCACGCAGGCACTGCGAGAACATGCAAGCTCCACACAGGAAGTAATACCAGCTAATTAAGATCCCCTTTCTTCCGCTGTGTGTGTTCCTGCTGATCAGCTTGGGAAAACTGCTTTCACATGGATTTATTAAAATCCTAATAACTGTTCTAAAACTACCAAATCCCTGAATCATCGCTTGTGATGGAACCCCCAAATTTGTCATGGATTACAAAATTTTCTACGAACCCCAAGTCAGTAAAACAATAAAAAATAAATAAATCCAAATCCCCAAATCCCACAAATTGGAATTGCGCAGTGTGGGGCTTTTGGGAGTTGGGATTTACAGGATACACTGAACGTTACGAGGGACAGCTATGGCGGGGGTGGGGGTCGATTATGCCTTGGTTTACACAGAGCAGCACAGTGCAACTGGCATACTGTGTTGGTCTACCTCCATATTACTGTGTCACATAGAGTATTGTGTACTTTTACACTGCACTGATTTTAATAGCATGCGGCACTAATAATGCAGCGGCGTTACCGACTGAAATAACAACCGTGGTCGTGTGGCAGGCAGAGGGAAGTGGAAAGAGGAGGCATCGGTGAAGGTCAGCGGTTTGACCTGCGTGAGCGTCGGTTTAGTGAAAGGAGAAAATGCACGGGTGTCTGGAGAGCTGACAGAGGCGGCAACTGGGGAGCATGAAATGGAAGTGCTCTTCGTCTGAACTAATTTCCAGAGAGAACAACTGTTCTCAAAGTGCCAGAGCTTTCAACTGATGGCTGCTATCAACCTGTGAAAAGGCTGCAACGAGCCCTCGACCGCTCTGGCAGCACCTATTTTACACATGTCACATATTGTTCCCTGCATGTTTTATGTATGCTCGATATTTTTAAAAACTTTTCTTTCACCTTCAGATTCTCGTTTAAAATCTGCCATAAGATATCTGCTAACCCTGATGTGACCAGACTCACAGTCAGATTGGTTAAGTAGCAGAACCCATTACGGCATCATGCGCTGTGATAGACTGTATTCAAAGCCGCCATTCTCAGCTGATTATAATGAGTTACAAGCACAAAGCTTCCTCTTGTCTGTCTTTGATCTTGTTATCACCGAGGCACTCTGGGTAACCAACTACATGCATAAAATCAAGGTTTCGGACTTTTCCGTCCCTTTGATGAAGTGTGATTTGCCCTCAGAATACGTGACTGTGAAGGTGGCTCAAGTGGACAAGCTCAGGGAGAAGATGCTTATCGTATAAGGCCAGATTATGAGCCGTGATATGTTAAATTAAAACTGGAACAAATCAAGTAGGAGTCCTTTTGGTGTTCCATTGAATATTAATTAAGGTAATTAACTGAGGTAAATTGCAATTTAGAATGTAATTGGTAGTGAGATGACATTTGAAGTTCAAACAGGACTGAAATGCAGTCACCCCTAACCATATGCTAATGGAATTTCCCTAATCTTTAGCCTCGCTTTTGAATGGATTGGATTTTACTGTCCAATTAGCTTTGACCAAACAACCTCTGGGTCGGCAAAGAGAGAGTAACTGAAAGAGGTGGTTGAAAAACACAGGGACGTGTTGGCTGGGAAACTGAGAGCCTATACACTGAGTGTACTGAGCTACGTCAGCAGCGAGCAGCAGACACCGGTGGGAGTAAGTTGAACGAGGAGAAAACTCAGCACAGGGAGCAAAGACACTTGGCTCAGAAATAGGAGCTGTAGGCTTTGTGTTTACCCACCAGGGGTGAGCTTTGTACTGCTCCCTGATTGAAGAAAATCATACAGTATGGATCTGTTGCACTGCCAAAACAAAATTTCTCCCCCTGCGCTCCAAACACAAGATCTGGGGCTCGAGAAAAGAGGTGATTGTTCTGTCAGATATTTAAGTGGTCACACTGGAAGATATACTCCAATATATATATNAGGGGTGAGCTTTGTACTGCTCCCTGATTGAAGAAAATCATACAGTATGGATCTGTTGCACTGCCAAAACAAAATTTCTCCCCCTGCGCTCCAAACACAAGATCTGGGGCTCGAGAAAAGAGGTGATTGTTCTGTCAGATATTTAAGTGGTCACACTGGAAGATATACTCCAATATATATATCTATATATATATATATGAAAAAGTGATAAATACTAGACAAAGAGGAGAAAGGACAGTGCTCAAACAAGTACGAATCAACTTAAAATGAACACAGATGTTCTTCGGAAAGCGTGCACATCGTATCATTAGAGTTAAACTGCAGCCAAATGAGAGTCAGCTTTCAAATAAAGAAGTCATAAAGACATTTGTTCCTATTAGGGCTGCAATTAATTACATTATTTTTTTCTTGATTTTTAAGATGTTAAAAGAATAAAAGATAATCCAACATTTTGAGAGCCTGAAGTGTCTGAACTCATTTTATAATCACAGGAGAAAAAAAAAAAAAAGTTGCTCATATTTGATGAGCTGGAACAAATTCGCCAGTTTTTGTTTGGTGAACGGAATTAATCAAAGTTGTCAATCGAGTAACTGATTAATCATTTTAGTAATTCGTGTCAAAGTTTACAATAATCTCCTTTAAGTATTCACTGATTCGCAGCCCTGCCTCTTCTATGTTCACACTGTTTGAGCAGCTGCTCATACTTCACCATGTAAGCACCACAGTGAAAACAAAAGGTACATTTCATTAACTTTATCCTAACATGACATTTGCACATTAGTTACACTTTGTTTGACTGCTTGCTCGTCTCTGGGAGCTGCAGCACACTGCAAACACAAACCATACTGTAATTACAGCGTGTTACTGAACGTAAAACCGCTCCCAGGAGGAGAGAAGCTTCTTCACCTGGTTCTTCACAAACACCGGCGACCCCGTTTTAAGACTCTCTTAATGTTACAACCACAAAAAGAAGCTGCTGCTCGCTGTCGGATAACAAAGGTGGACCTCCTGTTTGAGAACCCACTGAAGGCTTATCGATTCATCTGCTGCAGGCTTGTTCTGACTCATTGCTTATCCAATTGTATCTTTAATACTGAGTGGTGTTTACTGTTATGTTTAATATTCTTTGATGCACTCTTTAATTGATGCATGAAGCCATGTTTAGTGGCACGGTGTAACACTGTCGCCTCACAGCTAGAAGGTCCCGGTTCGAATCCCGCTGTGGGCGCTGGTGGCGCGTCCTCCACCATGTCTTCGGTGCCTGCTGCTTGAGGAAAGGGGCCTTTCTGTGTGGGGTTTGCATGTTCTCCCCACTAAAAACATGCAAGAAGATCACCACCTGACCAATGGTGACAACAAGGAACCGGTCCCCGGGCGCCGGTCGGCTGGCAGCCCACCGCTCCTGGTCCACCGCGGAGGAAGGTCGGTCCAAGGATGGGTTAAAGGCGGAGAATAAATTTCACATATGCATGGCGTGTGCAGTTTCCCCTCCTAACTTTGCATGTTATGTGTAAAAAATGTGACTAATAAAGGGATTTCTTCTTCTAGCAGCAAGGCTCCATGGATGGCAAACAACTATCTCAACAACAGTTGAATGGAGGATGAATTTTCTTTATCTTAGTGATCGCCTGACTTTTCCATCTAGCGCCAGTTGCAGGTCAGATTTTTAATTTGCTTGGTTTTGACCAAATACCTGCAAAATGAAAGACGTTCCCATTAGCCCCAGATGAGTGCTAAATAACAAATGTTAGCATGCTAACACGCTAAACTGATATGGTGAGCGCGCCAAACATCAGCATGTTGGATTTGTCCTTGTGAGCATGTTCGTATACTTAAGGCTCTTTTCCGACCTGCTACTGTTACACGATTATTAGGAGACAGTTTGAGATGAAAAGCTGTTCTTCTCCAGTCGGGTGTCGTTAAACCATCACAGAAGAAGAAGGTGCAAAGAGACGACGAGCCTGGTCTCACTCCCAGAGCGTCAAATCAGGCTTTGTTACACCCCTCGGTGTCTCATACAGACACACAAGGCTCCTTTAGTGTCTGTATGAGGTGCACCAGACTTTCAACTAAGTCCACTGTAAAGCAAATATGAGACAGAGCAAGGTGGCGTAGCATTGAGAGCGAGCGCGTCCACAAATGGAGGAAGCTGGGGTGGATGGGTGGGTCAAACAAACCTAATTAAGGAGTTTTGATAACCAAACCACGGCTGTTTCACAGATTTAATGTGTCAGAAAGGCTTTCGGGCAGGAAGGCTTTGCGTATCATTGGGATGCTCTGAGTGTCTTACATTGCTGTGGATGGGTTTACAGTGGAGTTATCTGAAAGCCCGGCGCGTCTCGTACAGACACTAAAGGCTATCTTGTGCAGAGCGCCAGGCAGAACTCAGAACACAGAAAATATGATGGAAACACGACATTAATGTTTGTTTCACGTCCTACAGCCTCGTCATCGCTCCAGACGGATCTCATCTTCTCATCTTGCTAAGCTAAGCGTGAAAACCCTTTTGCTATATTCGAAGTTTTATTTTAATTTCTGCCTATGACATTAACAGTAAGTAGCCTTAAACCACCTACAGTAGGAGACTGTGTCAGTCCTATGACGACACGCTGTAAAATTAAGGGAACTTAAAATTCCTCCTGACAGTCCGCACTGAAATTGGTACAAGTCTCCATACTAATATCCCTCACAGCAGCCCTGCTTCCATTTAGAAAGCCATCTTTGGTGATATTTAAATTAGCACGCGTGTCTGAACAAATGTTCCATCAGCCGGTCTGCACTCATCTGTGATGACTCAGCCTATACACAGATCCTACACACAACAATAACGGTCTGAAATAGAGCCATTAATCTCCAGCATGCTCCACTGCAATAACAAAGACACAGAAGTCACACTGCGTGGATCAAATAGAGAAGTACATATATCTAAATTTAGGTTTTTCAGAGATTGAAGCAGACAACAGCTCTGAGACGGAGGAAGTTCAATGAGGCAGGAAACGATGCTGAGGCCACTGATACCATCAAACCCTTATATGTGCTTGATTATATATTCGGTATAACATTGAATGTGTGAGGCTGCTCCGAGGAGCAGAAATCACTCTGCAGTCCTTGATTATTCATTAGTGACTGCAAAGGCAGAAATCACACCTTTCACTGGAAAGCCCTCGGTAGGTTCTGTAGCAACAAAGGCTCCCAACAGCAAGAGCGGGGCGCACAATGCTTCAAACATATTCTCTTTCAAACTCATCAAATCCAGCAGCAATCAAAGCTGTACTTGAGGGCAGTGTATAGCTCAATCCATTAATCAGAAAGTCTATGAGATTGAAATGCTATTTAAAACATCCTTGAATGTTGTTTATGCCCTGAGTGCTTCAAAGTCTTTTGGCTCAAAGGAAAATTGACCAAAAACCAGATTTCTTCTTGCACTTCAGAACATTTTGATGCTCGTTTTATCTAAGGACGTCGACCATTGTGCGTGTGCACAGGTGTACTTCAGAGATTTTAGAGGTTTTTGTGGTTCGGGATCTTTAACAGCTGATATTAATCCCAACGCACGGTTTCCAAAAACAGAAGTCCACTCCTGAGGTTACGCAGCTAAATAGTATGTCAGCCATTTTAATGCAGTCAGAATAAGCTTTTACATCGATTCAGCCTTGAGAAATAATCGTGTCGAAACAGTCTTGAAACATTTAACCCATTAATCAATCATTGCATCACTTATCATGCAAAGCTTCAGTGTTTCCAGCTTCTCAAATGTGAAGATTTGCTGGTTGTTTAATATCAGTTACATTGCATATATTTGGGTTTTGGACTGTTTATTGGGCAAAAACAAATCATTTGAAGGAGCCACTTTGAGCTCTCATAAATTGTGACACATTTAATTATTTCCTGACATCTTGTATTACAGCGGCTCATAAACTTTTAAAACCCCTTCATCGCGATGTTGTTTTCATGGCACCCCCCACATGCCCACTCCAACCTACATTTACATTTTATCCACCTGACAAAACAAATAGCAGAGAACTAACTTTACTCAAACATCAGCATGAAGTGAAGTACATACGTTGGCCTTTTTTCATTCAGAACAGAAGTGCTTATCACGCAGGTCTTAAGCAGGGCGTATGTTTGGCTGAAGAAGAGTGTAATGTCTCATGATGCCTTCCCTGCAGATGAAGCAGTCTGGTGAGGGGCAGCAGGCATCCCCCTCTCCATGAAAAGCCAGAAGCCAAGAAGCTTTCACTGCACAGCCTGCTTTCAGTCACCCCGGCTGCCTTAGGTTCGGTCATCTCACACTGTGCTGAGAGCTGAGATGTATCAGCATTTCCTTGAGCTGTATTTACAGTGATAAATCTTTTCATTGCTTCCCCTGACAGTCGTTATTTCTGACTGTCGCACATCCGGGAAACGTGCCAAAGGCGTGTTGCGTTACTGTAAGAACTGGCAAGTCTGAGCTATCATGTCACCAACTGTAGCTGTAGCATTAAACTGTGTATTTAGCAGGATTTTTTATGCCGTTTTCAGTGTTAATTGCTCATTTCTTCTGCTTTGATGCTTTCAAAAATGTAAATGTATGTTTTTTTTTATGATGTGAAATGTAGAGCAAAAACAATAAAAATGACCAAACTTGCAGCGCTCTTAACTAATGGCATCCCAGGATGCAACAGCGGCCATTTGACAGCGACTAGACTATTACAGTTAGATTAGATTAATCAATAATGAAAATAATCATTAGTTGCACCCATAAACATATTTTTATACTTGACCTCAGACAGTGTCTCAGCACAATAAGGAATGAGTGAAGAAATATGTCTTCGTTTATCACCATAAAGCACTTAGTGCAGTCAGGAGGGTCCACATGAGAGATTTATGGCAAAATAAGGCGTTCGGATCCCTGTGCTGTGGTTATAAAGCCTGCCTGTGAGATGAATGATGGGGATTATTCATGGTCCCTTGGAGACGGTCTGAAGTGATGACTATTAAGGTGGGACTCATTGACCTCCTCTTGACGGGCACTGACACCAGAGACCATCTTGTGTGGGCCAAGGGTCAAATTGGATCAGTGTGAGGTCAGTGCTGACACGGAGTCCTGGACAGGTCCTCTGAGTAATTAGGTGAGGGAGGAAGCCTCAGACCGTTAGCCTCCATCGGTGAATGCCACCCGATTTCAGCTTTCCTTATCAGTCCGCCTTGCAGGGGCAATAAGTGAGATTTTCACTGCTCCGAAGCACAAAATGGCCATAATATATCTGGAGGGAGTTGATAGAGTTGTTGATAAATACCAATGACTCCATGATTACTTCACAAGGTGCTGACCTTTCTGGTGTTGAAAATTCACTCTCTCGACCAGTCTGTCTGCTTGGCAAGAAAAACGTCTTGCCCATGGGCATTTCAGGCCTCCACCTGCCCCCCAAACCACATCTCCAGCCCCAGCTGGGTGACATTTTATTGCAGAGCTCCTTAAGACTCTGTGAACAGTCAGTTCTCTTACCTGTACACGCTCAAAACTAGCTCCATGTGAAGTGCTGTGTGTGATAGATTAATGCATGTTTGCTTGAGCTGATTAATAATCAAGTGAAAGTCTCCGCAGTGGCTGATGGGCCTGTAGGAAACAGCATTAGGACAGTAGAGCTGATGAGTTCACGGAGCACTTTAATGCAAGGACGCTTACCTGCAGTGTAAGCTGGAACGTAAACAGATGCTAAGCTTGCTGCTTTTTTTTGTCAACACACAACTTTTCATGTGGGTTGTGGTGCGCACACATTTATCACAGAGGCTGATAGAGCCCCTCAAACCCAAACCTCATGACTTTGTTATTATCACTACAGTATTTAGTGTGCTGATGTCATGTTTATATTCAGACTTCTCTTGGATTTGTGGTGCAGCTGGCTTTACTTCGTGTCTTCTGCAGAAAGTTTGACTTTTAGCCGTGCTCCAGGCACCGCTCTACAGATGGCCACGCCGGCCGGTCAGACTACCACTCGGGTCCAGACTGATTTATCTCAAATTTTATATGGAATGCTCTGAAATTTTGCACCAACATTCGTGGCCCTCGGGTGGTTTTTTCTGACGACTTCGGTGACCCTCTGACTTTTCACGCAGCACTACGATGAGGTGAGGTGCGGTTCTGAGAGAAATGTCTCAACAAGCATTGCATGGACTGCTGTGAAATTTGGCTCACGCCTTCACGCTCCCTTTCAGGATGAACTGGAATAAACTTGATGATGCACTGACTTTTCATGCAGTGCCACCATCAGGTCAATACTTTGATTTATGGCTGCATACCTGCAAAACTAAAGACATGCCCATCGGCCTCAGCTGTGCTTTGTTGTTAGTGCTGCTCAGGAAATGTAAGCATGCTCCCGGGCCCCCGGGCCCCCATTATTAAGGAGAGGGAAAGTCAACCAGAAAGTCAGATAGAAGGAGGTCAGCCCGATCAATACTAATGTTCATTCTGGTGGCGTGATATAAATGTAATAGATTACATAATTTGTCTTTACTTTCAATAAAAAACATCCCTCTTAGGCACACAAGCACTTTTTTGCAGTGTGGCAAATTACGGCTGCAACTAACATGTATTTTGAAAATAGATTATTACTTTGATTAATCAAAGTACATCATTCTGAGAAAAAAGATTTTATTTCTGGCATTTCAAAGAACAAAACTTATTTCTCGTCGTGCTGTTCAATGCCCTTTCAAACAGCTCGGCGAGGGTAATACAGACAAGGTCACTACAGCACGAAGTTGCATAAATGGATGCTGGGATTGCAGCAATGCACTGAGAATAAAAAGAAATGTAACTAATATATATTTGTTCAGATACTGCTCGAGCTTCTGCTTTGAAGACGTAAAGGATTCACTTCAGACCGTCTCTGACTCATAGCATGAGATACTCCAAAAACTCCAGCAAGTCGCTTTATACCGCAGCTTCCCTTTGACCTAATTTCAGCTAATTGGTGTTAGCTAAATGTGCCGTCTTTGGCAGATTTGTGTCCGTTTTGATGGAAAACACACAGCTTGCAGGTGAATTTAAAAACAAATGCAACACTAAGCTTTACAAGAGGCCTGAAATAGAGAGAAACGTCACATTTGTTTTAGACTTAGAGTCTGCGTCCGCCATTTTTCAAACACTTAACCCGAAGACAAAGCAGGTGGCGTCATGTCCTGTAATTCATCATGTGACCTACACAAGGCGTGTCATTGGCTGGCTTACTGCTCCACCTTAGGAGAGCTTAGTTGCCACAGCGCTTGCCGTGCATCATAACATAGACCCAGCTAATGGATGATGAAATCCACTGCCATCTACTCTTTAATCGATTAGTTCTTTCCACCTTCAAGTAAATACTGAGTAATTTAGATCAGCTTATTCTGGATTGCGTTATTGGATCTTAGGTGGGTTCCTTTGATGTGAAACTCTTTCACAATCACTTTCACCACAGGATTCGTGCTGGTTGTGCTTGAGAACGACGCTGAGCGGCATTAACCTTTAAATGACAATGCTACAGATTGAAGGGGGAAGTTGTCCTGATGAAAGACTGATGGAGTCATTAGTATGCAGAGACCTGAGAGCAGATAATAATCTGCTGTCTGTGTCGGCCGCGCTGTTGCAGGCAGAGAATAAGCAGCGTCTCGGTGTTCAACATTCTGCTGAGTCTTTGTGGGATGCTCTGATATGCTTAAAGGAGCTCATCCAAAATTTCACCAGCTCAGCAACGCCAAGCGCGCGGGGCCGTCCTAAGATGCCCCGGCCCAGATATTTGGGAAATTTATCGGACCTGTTCTGCTTTATGCTCCACCTGTGTGGGCTGGCCAGGGGGCGGAAAGTAAGCAGGTTTTACTCAAGTAATGTTTTAATTATGTCTACTAGGGGGAATTTTTTATCTTACTTTGAAGCTTATTATTTATAGTTCCACACATCAAAGCCGATACACTAGTTTTCAGTACTTTTTCACTTTTGAGAAAAGACGTCATTAGTGAAAGGATTTTAGATGAGGAAGAATTAGGTGACAAGTTCAGAGACATATTTTACACTTTGAGTCATCTCAGCACCGTGAGGCCGACCAACGGGCTTGAAGTGATAATAATTCAGATGAAGTTCTCTTTTGCTTTCATATAAACACGAGGACCTCGTTGAGAAAGCGTTTCACTTTATGAACATGCCCTTCTGCCGCACAAAGAGAAATCTGCTGACATTCTGAATGTTCTACTTTTCCTTTTAGGTGGCCGTTTTTTTAATGGACCCTCAAAGAAAAATACATCTTTTCAACAACCATAGAAGCATAACAGCGTCCCTGAGCCTGACAGTCTCCGTCTTGCCCAAGGACACTTCAGCAGACCGAACGCTTGCTGTCACAGGTGACTCTGTGTGCCTCCTAATGCTGAATGTATCACATTAATCCTCGACTAATGTGGCATGTTCAGATAGATTTGATCAGATGTTCAAATCAGAGAGACAAGCAGTGCAAAACAAAAACTACAACTGTGATTAATAAGGTTTTCACTTCACTAAATGTTCATTTCGCCTAATCATATCAGTTCAGTAGTCACTTATATAACAGTCAATATTGTCTTTAGTGTCGCTGCAGCAGATCTGTTGGCTGAAGCGGCCGAAGCACGACGCTGTCGACGGCATCTTTAAGGGTTTGATATCAAGATGCACCTTATCTCACAATTAACTACAACTTATAACTATGTAGCTCTTACAAACAAATGTCAAATGACATAATTACCTCTTAAAACCACTGAGTGAAGTCCAGCACACCATTAATGCATTATCTCACTAAATGGAGTTAAATTGGATAATTGCCATCCAGAACCAGGTAGTTAAATAGACTTTTACCCCAAATGAGGAAAAAAACAGTTAAAAAATATGACGATCACCACAAAAAGCCTGACGTTAAAATAATCACAACTAAACTACATTGAAAATACTGAGAAGCTGAAGATCAGTTTGCTGGATTTTGTGCAGAAGAGTTCTCAGCTACAAATGATGACCTTCATGTACAGAGAGAGATGAAGGTCCAGAGACCCATATGGTGTTTTTATATACTACAAGACATATCATGAGTGAAATAAGCCCTCAATGCCACGGCTGAACATTTTGTCTTGGAGCTGCAGTGCACCACACGGATTCAGCCAGCCAGCGTTTCACATGTAACGTACCTGAAGAACCAATCCTGTCAACTCGTGGGGTGGGCGTTACCTGTGAAATGAGGGGCATCAGAAGTGAGGCCGGGTATCAATAGGCCATTTAGTTTCACTATTTTCAAAATGAATTAGAGACATTTTGCCTTTTCAGCTGCAAATTTGCAAAAGGAGAAATGACAGCAGAGCCAGTTAACGTCGAGCATTTAGCAGCTAAAGAGCCAGACACTTCCCTCAGGAGGTGGTGGAGACCAAAAACAAAGCCCAGAGAGAGCGAAAACTGGCCTTGCATCAGTCGTTTCACATAGATAAGGTGAAACAAGAAATGTCACCACAGGCAGACAGTTTTATTCGTGTTAACATTCTGTAAATTACATAAACAGATGCTCATTCGTGGCTCCAAGTTATAAATTCCTGGCTTACAAACTGGCTGCATTTGACTACTGTATGTCAAATCTTTTCTTAGTATTACTTTTGGTTACTTTAGGCTTTAGTCGGATGAGAAGGAATCTCCACGGAGTTACCATATTTAAGTCAGGGATTCACATGCTCATGGCTGTGTTGAGAGCTGTAAGAGGAAACCAAGAGGAGAACTCCTCAGATGAAATCGGGGGGGTATGATACAGCACACTGCAGCTACACACCAATATGATTAGCATTTCTTCCCAGGTAAAGAGTAAGTCCATATCTCAGAAGAGAAAGTGAATCAAAAACTTGACAGTAATTAGCAGCAGCCAGACTTAATGCAGTCCGAGCAGTTAAATCCTACAGCTGAGACAATGGTTCTGAATTTCCCCTTATCAATGTGAGTGGACATGGATTTTAACAGCCAGTCTGGGATTGTGAAATCCAATTTCTTTCTGTAATAACTGGCTTGATAAAGTCATCCATGGAAAACAAAATAAAGTCTCCATTTATCTGACTCGTATTTCCTCAGGGGCTGCGTCGCTGAATAATGGCCGCAGCCGACCAGATTTGAGAAAACTATCAATTTATGGGACAGATTTTGACTCATTTCATTCTAATTGCTTGATGCACTCTAGTTACACAAAGCACACTGTATTTAAAAGTCAAGTGTGCAGGATTTTGGGGGATCTACTGGCAGAAATGGAGTATAATATTCATAATTACGGTTTGATCAGTGTATAATCACCTGAAACTAAGAATTAGTGTTTTTGTGAGCTTAATGAGCCCTTTGTATCTAAAAGTAAGCTGAAACTACGGAAACAGTTCAGGGCAAATTTTGAAAATGCCCCAATCAAGGTTGTGAAATCTCAAGGTCCATTTTGACTTTAAGCTTTGCAAAGAATGCAAAGCTGCTGAGATGAATTCCTTATTTTTACACTTTTTCTGCTTGACAAACCCAGCTTTGAAAATATTTCTACACTGAACGACATGACACTGCGCCTCATTATTTATATCGAGGGCTATTGAGGAATTTTTATATTTTATTACGGTGTCAAGGAAAGTCTGAATATTCGTGATACTGTCGAACTTTAACAGCAGCCATTGCCTTCAAAATGTCAAGAGTCTACATATAGACTGTAACATATTATGTGTCTTTTACTAAGTTGAAAGCAGACATCTTTTTATTCCATCACTTCTACCCAGAGTCAGCCGACTGGTAAATATGCCACTTAAATTCATTAGACACTGGCTCATAAAGAGAGTAATTATTTGGAGTCCTGGGCCTCCATCCGGTTAGCGTAAGAGTCAATTAGGGTGAACAACTGAATGTTAACTGGCTCATTAGATGGAGGGAAACAAAGCAAATGTCACATTTCCATAGGAGCGCTGCCGCTTTGCATAGTGGAGACTTAGCAGGCCAGTTTAAAGTAGTTAAGACAGCCCACACGGGGAACTTAAGAACTTAAGTTCAACGTCGCCACATCACTTCAACGGTTACCAAACCGAGAGCTCACATGACAGTTAAAGCATCAGTTTCCTGAAGTCACTGAAGTTGCACACGTTCATTCAGTGTTGGGAAGGTTACCTCTGAAATGTAATAGGTTACTGATCGCCCTGTTTAGAGCTAGTTACGTTTGATTGCTTATTGAGGAGATACTTTACTAACCAGTGTTTCAAAGTGGGAAATGAAGCTAAAAAGTCCTGAAAACAAACCTTTAAACCAGCGTAACAGCGCAACAGAATGAATGCTATATTCTGCAGACGTTAGCAGCTTCTTCACCTTAACTCCTCAGTGGAAAACGTAGACCGACTGTAGACTTCACGGTCAGTTTTGAATTGAGACTTCAAGAAAGAGTGAAATGTCAACTCCTTCACCAGCAGATATGAAAGGACGCCATGATATCCTCTGTGGTGTAGAATAACGCGGCTATTACCGCATAAACTATCCTTCAAAAAGAGTGAAAAACCATGGAACACACACATTTATGTGAAAATATCAAAGGTTATTAGGTGAAGTGGGAACTCTAGACCCTTTTCACAGAAATATTAAGCAGAATTTTACACTGACGATCGTGCTGTGTGGATTCCCACAATGCCTTTAATCAGCCCTGAACGTGAAGATGAAATACAGGCAGTGACCATATCAGTGGGAAGTTGGGAGCAAAGTTGCAGTCTGATGAATTTTGGAGACTCTTTGAGGGACAGGAGGACATCACAAAAACCACCTTGCAACCTGACAGAGACTCCACTGTGAGTTCAAAGCAAGCAGGACACGCTTGGCAGCATCCTCTACGTGTGACTTGGTCAAAACTGTAAACACAAGCACTCAGCGAGGTGGTTAAACACCCACACTACAATTGGAGAGAGGGGATTCTCACATGTCAACACAATAAAAACCAAGTACAGATCTGGTCTGTCGCACACTCGCCTCTGAGCCCTGACGCACATTCACCCGTCAAAGGCGACCACAGAGACTTTGACCTGAAGCCAGCTGCTGACCTGACAGCTAATCTGAGACTCAACCAGGGACTGGGAGGTGCACCTTCATCATCTACCGTGCAGGAAGCTGAAGATGAGGACAGCGAGGAACATGTGCATGTATGTGGCGAGTACCAAACACCATTCCCTGGTGCTCACCTGAATACCTGACTGACAGACCACTGCTTACAATCTTTGTCTGTACAAACTGTGGTGGTTTGTGACTTGTGTAGATTGTTATTTGTAGTGAGGGTGGATACAGTTCAACAAGTGAGCCGCACACATACACAAACACAATGGGATGGATGATTCAGAGCTGGATATATGTACAAAGCAGGGGCGGCGATAAAACACAAGGATTATAAAGAGTCACTCCGGACAACAGAGGAACCACATTTCCTTTCAGGATGCCAGAGGATGTTGTACTCCACTATCTGGACCACAGAGCTGGCTGCAGCTACAGCTTTGATGAGAGAAACCGCCAGCAACACAGGACATCGAAAAAGAAAGGAGGCTGAAATTTAACAACGCACGTATAATAATCTCCAAATAAAACGCACAAACATATGCATCTAGACTCAAACAAATGCTGGTTTTCCTCTCAGAGTCACAGCAAGAGCAGGCTGGAGAGAACGTGAGGTAAGCCAGGAGAAATATTCAATTTTTACTCTCATCCATCAGCGTAGATCCCCATGACTCGACTCAAAGTGTTTTCCTATTGGCAAATGTGGCAGCGCTTCAGTAATAAATCATGAGCAAAAGCTGTGGCCCCCCAACTCGGCTGACATGATTCTCAACAATTGGATTTCTCTCGCTGTGCATATGTTATCATGGCACCAGCACCATGAAAAAAAAAGCAGTTCAGCCACCATTAATGTCCTGGGCAGTGCCAACCCAACAGCAGGGCAATGATCACAGTGCAAATAGAAATTGCTAATATCTTTTTTCATATAATTACCATTTTATTGTCATGAGGTACAGAATCATCATGAACTTCACAGTTAAGTGTTAAGTGCAAAATAACATGACGTTCATGGTTAATTCAAGATACATTAATAAAGGATGGATGTATTTATTTCCCCACAGGCAAAGAGTGAAACCATGTGTCCACAGTAGGGACATATTACATATATTCGAGACTAATCTTCCTTTCAAAATACAGCTAATAATACTCTAAGCATAACAAGTGGACCTGCAAGCAAGGTTAAACATCTGCAGCTGTGCCCTTTGCTTGCACTATTTCCATCTCTGTCCAGCAAATGGTGAGAAGTGCTCGGTGAGAGGAGGCAGGGAAAAAAAAAAATGCAGATTAGTCACCAGAAATTGGATTTGTGCTTGCCAGAAAAGCATCCTGAGAACATGTGATGAGCTTCACATTGCCGGAAAACGAAGAGAGAGTGAGAGGGGGGAAAGAAGGGAGTGGGAGTGGAGGTGGGTGTGAACAGCAGCTACTGTAAGAGCCTTGAAGAGACGGCAAATGATCCACGGGGTGACATGAAGAGCGCGGGGCCTCGTCACACTCAGCAATTCACACACATGACAGCCCTTCTAAGGGCAGGCTGCCTATAATTTGAGCTTCTGCTTAATTTTGTTGTTTGGTTTATTTATATGCTGTAATTGGAGGATGATGCCCATGAACAGTTTTTCAAGATGCACACAGTGAGAGGCTTTTATGTGTGCGGGGGATTTCCTCTGATGAAAACCCCCGAAATTCTTAATTTTCCTTTCCTTACGTCTTGGCCGACGAGGTCTGTGAAGTTGTGAGTCAGTAAAGCGCTTGTGTGCGCCGGCAGATGGGGAGCAAAAGAGCATCAGAGCATGACAATATAATGAGTCTACTAATCACAGCGTCCAACCAAGCAGACAGGAAAGCCATTGTCAACAGTTACAGCAGTGATTCTGGAGAAGACACACAAAAAGTTTCATGTGGACAGTCCTCACGTCGGAATCGTCAGGGGAGAACAGCCACTGAATGGAGACACACTGACATCCGAGCACTGCTCAAGCCCATAATGAGAGATGGTCGGAGAAAAGCGCCGTAATAATGAGTTAAAGTACTCAGAATACGCAGTATTTCTCTGAATCTCAGCCGTTTTCGAAGCAATTTGTGTTTCGCTTTCAGCAATTTTAAGCTGCAAAAGTTAGGAACTTGATATTTTATAGGTAAAACTGGAGATTTGAGATGGACTGAACAGTTTTTATTTAGTTAAACAACTACCTTTATATTTAGCACTTCTGAGCAGATATAAGATATTTGTCAGACCAATCCTGAACTTTCTGCAGAGCTTTCTTGGAGGAATACATAACTCTTTTTACCATTTAAAGCTCCTTCAATCAGTATTCTATATTAGCAATGAATGAAACCACTACACATAATGTGAAAGGTGCTGCTCATGATGATGGATCCACAAAGAATCATCAGCTGACGCTCTATGAGGCTTTGTAGCGTCCTTCAGCTCATTGTTCCAGATGTACAGACCTGCTCCTGCCATTTTGGTTCACTCTCTTTGCTTTCATAGTATCGTTTTCAGCTGAAGCAGGCAGCGGTTTTCAGTGATAAGCTGTATGAATCCCACTGTACACCACCTGCTCAGCGCTAACAACAGAGATGAAGTTAGAGTCTATCTGCTGAAGGTAGTGGAGCATTTCAGAGCCAGATATCTCCCTCAGGAGTTGGCTGGAACCAAAACTAAAGCAACAATCAATAATTGACTTCATCACATTCTTGACATTCACCAGATGGACAGAAATAACACATCGAATGAATCAAAATGTTCGTCTGTGTCTGCCTCTGTGTCTTAGCAACGTTTGCTAACATGCTTGCCGCAACTTCACAAGGTGACAATATGCCAGTGTTGCTAGTACGGTAAACACTGTTAAATGAAGACTAAACTCAATTAGCCAAGATGTTTGCTGAACTAAAATATAGTTTTGCAGCAGTAAAATAATACATATAGAAACCTTCTTAGTTGGATCAAGCAGTTAATTTGCCATACTTAACAGTTTTTGATGTTTTCTGTACCAGAAACAGCTCACTGAGAATATAAAATGTGGATAAACGCACTAAAATCATCTGTGAGGTCAGTTTGGAAATCAGTGCTATCGTGAATAAGGTATTCAAATAAAGAGAAATTTCAACCTTCAGTATCAGCGCAGTACAGCCGCTGGTCTTTCATTCCTGTGTTACTTAACAGAAGAATAAAGCCTATGTGGTCATTTCAGCCTCTGCCACACAAAGGATACGCTCACGTTCTGTTATAGACACAATAGGTTTTTCATGGCTTGTAATCCGAACGCAGGTTCAGGTTTCCATTCTGTTCTTCTACAGATGCTCGTTTCTTAATGTTCAGACTGTCTTTTCATTGTGGGGCTCATGACACACTGAAGTCCAGTGACGACCACCAGCCCTGACATTGTTAAATATTGCCTTAGCGATATCAAATATTTGAGTTTACATGACAAACTAATGATCTGTCTGAGAGTCTCATTCTTGGCTCCTGAGGTGAGTATCTGTTTACGCTCTGACAGGGTTTTTAGTCATTTATCTCCTGATTTGCTTGAACTGTAACTGAAGCTAACAATTATCTTATCCAATAAAACAACAGATATTCAGCTTAGTATGACTTAATACTGATGAAAGCCACAAATTGTCACACTTCAGAAGCTGGAACCAGTGCAGGTGATTAATCAGCCAAACATCTCAGTTCTAATTTGGACTAATAACTATATATGACAACAGAATCTGCAGAATTACCACCAAAGCTTTTCAAAGATCGCCCTTAATTTATCATCAGAAACATCAAAATGTAACACTGTTTGTAGAAGTGAACATGTTTTAATAGTGCCGTGATGATTTTAGAATACCAGTTTGTCCAGAAGTTGAGCACAGAATGAGAGCTATTTTTCAATTTCAACTCAATATTTGAAGAAAAGGTTTCCATAAAGACCTTCATCACTTCAGCATTTCTAATCATAATCTCGCATTATGATGTTATGTGTGTTTAATTAAGTCACTTGTATGCCAGCAGGCTCAACACAGGATTTCAGCACCAAGGACAGCTCTGTAAGCACCGCACAGCACACTTCAACCAGGGACATGGACTTACCTCAATACTGCGTCTGCAAATGGTTTATGTCAAGAAGTTTGTAGATTAACATTCACATTTACGCTCTATTTAGCCGCCATATCATCATCTTGAATTTCAGCTGTGCGCTTCATGATGTTGGAGTTTTGGCACAGCATACAGGACCCACTTAATTTTTAATTTCCTCTCCAGGTTCGTTGCTCATTTCCCACGACACGTGTCAGACCTCATACAAGCCTTCGTGACCCTCAGCTGTCAATGCGCCACGTAACACTTCTTACACAACCCCGGACGCTGCGGCTTAAAACAATAGACTGCTTAAGGATTTTAATACAATCTTATTTTTATATGAGCTGCTTTTGTGTAAGAAGACACTTTTGTACATAGACTGCATGAAGTATAAACACCATGTGCACCTCAGATAACCGCCTCCCTCTTTGAATGGAAGATTTAACAGTAAATCACACGTGCACACATGAAAATTTGTACAAAGAAGAATGGAACTCAAGATATTATAAAAATATATGCCTGCTTGATTACACAGGAAATTGCATTGTAAATAGCCACCCTACCACCCCTCCCTTAAACCTACTCTTTCTTTTCATCCACAGTTTACAGCAGGCAGACCAGCTTTCTTGTTAACATAACCAGCAATAGATTAAAACACATTGGTTATACAAAAGTATGTTTTTTTTTCCTAAATGTCGGTGAAAATGTTTTCTTGTGTAGCCAAATCAAAACTAGATTTCTGGATTTCTTTGTGCTGTATGTGAGGGCAGTGCCGAGGATTTTCTCTTGCCAGTGCTGTGGGCTTACTGGACATTGTGCACACACAGACACATATATATACACACACACACACACCTCTCCATGACAGTTACAATGTCATTTTGAGTGAAACACAAGGCCAGACATTCAGCTCATGGGATGTAAGGTTCACAAGCCTGTCTACCTTAACACACCTCTGGATCTAATATGTCACACAGCTATGCCACGGACAGGGCTTGAACACAGGCAACACACAACCGTTTGTGCACGATTCAGCCTCAAACTGACACAAACCGATGCTGTCAGTCTAACCTCGCCGACACCTCGGCTAACGAATCGACAGCATCCCGCTGCATGGGCCGAGGGGGATATGGTGATATAGGATATATATGAAAGGTCACTATCACGGAAATTTCTTGGGTGTGCTATGGCTGTCCTTGGGGTTGCTACAATGTATATTCAATTACATTACATTTATATGGCAGTTACCAAAAAGTATTCAGTTTGCTATGAAGTGATTTTGGTCTATTCTGTGAAGCCGCTGTGCAAGTACAACCATGAGCCAGTGACTGAAAAGGCAAAAGACATTGGATTTCCATACCATTTACCCCTCTGCTGGCATACATTACCAATAGCTGATACCATTTTTGGGATTAGTGGCCAGTGAAATTAAACTTGATGGTGTTATGCTCCACCCGTCACCGCATCACCAGTGATGACAAGGTGTATTTACTGTCTGTATGTGTAGGACATCTACCTCAGCACTGCTTATCATTGCCTGCTGTAATGAAGGCATCGACCAAGTTAAATATATATGTTTTGTTCGAAAGGTTGTAAAGCGAACATTGTAATTAGCGAGACAATGGGAGTTATTTTTAGAGGGTCTTATGCGAGCATTTCATTCCTGTTTTCTTAACCCCTGCTGTTATTTGCAGACTGCGCTGTGAACTTCAATTAGTGCAGAATCAAAGGGAAAGGTCAAAAATACAGTGCTCGACAGTTAGATGTTGCAGATTTAAAGCTTAACTCGCTGTTTGGGGGTTGGAGCTGTCAACTGTGCTATCTGTAATTGAGTGATCCTTTTTTTAAGCGATGTGAGAATGACATCACTCGCAGCCCCTCTCATATCTGCAGAGAGCTGTTTGATTAGAGGAATGATAAGCAAGATATCATCTGCCCCGCTGCAGATTAACCTTCCTCATTCAGAAGAGACTACTTTCCAGTACATTTTGTAATCCACTTCAGATGCATTACAAAGCTATATTCTCTTTCATCTCTCTGATGCCCTATAGGCCAAGAAATTGTGCACATGGAGAATCTTGAGTCGAACTGAAATCAAAGCTTAAATAAAAGCAGGATGGCTGTACTGCCATTTCCCACGACACATCTCTGAGGACAGAAGAAGCAATGGCAGCATGTTTGTACCACCGGCGTCTCTATGAAGTTTACACGAGTGTCTTGCATACAACAAAACACTGTCGCAGGAGTAGTCTTGGTGCTGTGAGACACTGAATTATACAATTTTACAAGGCTCAATACACACAGATATTGTATCATTAACAATGGAGAAGGGATATGCATCTTAGACTCTGTTCCCAAAATGGCTTTAAGGAAATTATGTTTTTTTTTGTGAAAATGTACAAGAAAACAACTGAAATGTGTCCTATTTTTTGAACCAGTTCAGTATCACAGAGTAAGATTCAAGATTTATGATTAAAATAGAAGTGCCTGGTGATGTGAGTGCAGTCAGACTTCTCAGAACTTGTAAAGTCTTGTGAAGACGAGTAAAATTCTCACTGGAATATCTGGTATGATTTTCAGCCATGAGTTTCAAAATATGATGGATCTTCGTTTGATTATTTTCTACTTTGGAAACATCAGAATTAAAGGAGAACAGATGAAAACACAGCGTTCAGAACTGACTCAGTTTTTGGGTTTTGAAGGTGGGGTATGTCAGGTTTTAAGCTACTTAAAGTACATCACAGATCCTTTGACCCCAGCTGTTCAAAATGTAGATTAAAAATGAGGTGCTGCCTTTGCCATCAGGGCTTCTGGACCTCAGAATAACTTGCCTGCAGCTGAATACATTTCATACTTTATTCACTTCTTTCTACTCATTTTAACAGTTCTGCTTTTGTTTGACCTACCTTTTATCTTTGTTTTTTTATTCCTTGTGAAGTGCTTTGTGGTTATATTTTGAAAA
Organism: Chaetodon trifasciatus; assembly: GCA_037975065.1. Classification (NCBI taxonomy): domain Eukaryota; kingdom Metazoa; phylum Chordata; class Actinopteri; order Chaetodontiformes; family Chaetodontidae; genus Chaetodon; species Chaetodon trifasciatus. The sequence continues at coordinate 5,170,678 of JBBMOE010000027.1, read as the reverse complement.
GTACCATTGAACACAAATTATTTTTATTATTTTTGCTTTTTTCGTAGCTGCTACTCCCTCTAACAAGCTTCGCTATTGCTTTACCTGAACAAAGCTTCGTCTTGGCACCCTGACATTTCTTTGGACTCGCACCAGTGAACCCACTGTTCATCTCCTCTTTTCACGAGCGACCTTAGAGCATGGATCTGCCCTCATGATCGCTAGCCACCCTCCAGTGACATCGAGTAATATCTTCAATAGGCAAGCTTTGTGCCAGCTGCTCTTTGCCTCTGCCATTGGCCTGGGATGGCCAAGATGCATTCTTCTGCTGCCTGGCGGCACCAATCCGAGGCCTCGGGAGGACTGCAAAAAACAAGAGTTCAAGGAGTCACTCCGCTCCTGCCATGCGAGCAACATTCCAAGCCATGGGAACTATGATGAGGATGTTGACCGGCATGTATGAGAACAGGAAGACCCCGGCCACCCTCTACCCGTCACGTCAGCCACAGTGCATGGATGCCGCTCTCGCCCTACCCTTGCCAGAGCCTAGCAGATGACTTTACTGCTGGGCTTGCCGCCCTGGCTCTCTTGTGCTGTTGGAAGTGAGGATTCAGTCAGGGTTTGCCTCCTCCTTCTCTTTAGCTCATGGTCTGCCGTCCAGTTCTACGGGGACAGGGTGATGGACAGCTTGTGTGCCGTTACGCAGGTGCCCTCAAGCAGTGGTGCTCGCGAGCAACATGGCCTTACTGGCCGTCAGCTGGAGCACCTCATTCATCAGCAGACCGAGCTGGGTGCAGAGGAGATTGTGGAGGTCCAGACGACAGCGGCTGCCCTCCTCTGGATGTCTCAGGTGTTAGACATTAACAGTGGCCACTCCATGTGTGCTGCTCAGGTGTGGTGTGGGGTGGCGTTCTCTCCTCCCCTCCCAGGTGAGGTAAATGAGGAAAGGTGGTGCCTGATGACACCTCTTCCACCTCACGTCTCTCAGCTGATCAGCTGTTTATGTCTTCCTGGCAAAGTAAATGCTGCCCTGTGCATTGACTTGTGGTCATCATCATAACTTTTCCTACTGCCAGCGGCCAATCAACATTGAATTTCTACTTTGAACTTGTCACCATCTTCCACACTTGAATTTAAACAATATAAATGGGACATTTCTTTTCACTTCAGCAAGCAAAGTAAGTACAGCATTTAACACTGTTCTAGCTAGAGGTAAGATGCAGTAATGGGAACACACTCTGTGCACCACAACATGAGTGAATAATGGTCTTAATCTTCACAAACTGCCTCATTAGTATCATCAACCACACAGGGAGAGCGGGACCAAAGCGGCTCCCTGAGGCACGCCAAAAACATTGCCCACATTGCCCACACACAAAAAGCTTAAACATACTGCAGGAGAAAACAACTGGTGAACAGAATATCAAACAAAGCCCTAATGTAACCTCGTCCTGCATTCCTCAATAATGCATTACCTCTCCTAATTAATTCAGGAACAGCGTGGAAAATATTATTTCCATGTTTATATAGCATTGCAGAGGTGACTTTCTTGCCATTTAAGTTACTATTCGTAATGATGAACTACTATAATGGACACATTATGGAAACTGAAGCAAAATAAACAAAGAGAACGCCCTCGGGGTAATATATATTCCATCGTTTTACAGCGGAATAAGCCGTCTGTCTTCTTGTTGTTGACTTTGCACTCTAAACTGGGGATGCAGTCTGAGGTGTCGCACATACTGTACTATTCAGGATGTGTGACAGAGGCCTGCAGAGCTTGCAAAGCAGGTAGCACCAGCTCCTCACAGGCAGAAGAAACAAATAGAATTATTTATAGGTGTAAAATATTTATTTGGGATCTGTCTGTGCCCCCATTGCTAAAATATAACACAGGTGAAAACCCAGAGTGGGCAGGAACATTGAAAGACGAATCTCTCCTCATTTCACTGCCATAATAACAACCTGCATAATAACAATCTGCTGGTTTTGGCAGAATAAAACAGCAAGTAATTATAATTAAGATGCATGGAAACGAGGGTAGCAATTAAGTAACCTAGTCCAATTAACCTAAAGCGTCTAAAACTGATAATAACCACCACTGCTTGACAACTTTGGTTAAAAAAAAATCACTTAGAAGGCTGTCAGATATTATAAAGTAAATAAAAATGCAGTACAACACCTACACTTAATAGATTTGGTTTGAGAGTGTTGGTAGCAATATTAATGAAGTACAGTATGTGAGGCAAAATGGAAATCAGGACGACCTTGTTGTTGAAATGCCGCTCTGTAGCAGGAATACAGAGTAAACAGTCCCTTTTTTCAGCTCCAGAGATTTAAATAAGGTTCATGGGAGCTGCTAAAAACTAGACAAATTCAAGAAGCCATCCCAACAGTGAAACACCTGCATCTGCATACTGAAGAGTGGAAGCTGAGTGAAAATTACTCTTGAAATAATCTTTACGGTTTTCAGGAAAGGCAGCGGACCATTCAGTGTGATGACCTCTGCAAGCAATGGCTGCTGTTCTTTTGATAAAAGCTGTTCACACTGAGCATCCTTTTAAGTATTCTGCTGTTTGTGTCTATTTAAAAATGTGTGTGTGCATTGTGTGTCTGTCACAATGGAAGCCCAGTCGATGCCAAAACTGGTTTAAAGCATCCACATACCGATGTAAAATCCGATTTTTGTGTGTCCAGTGTGCCCTAATGTGATTAAAAAATGCTGTCAAATGGGAGATGTAGCCAGAGCCAACATTAAACAGGGGCTGGAAATCCTCCACTCACACAACTGCTTTAATTCTCTCAGCTGTGTCTCTTAAGATCAAAGACACACAACCGCCCACGTGAAGCCAAGGTACAATCACCAAGGTAGTTAAAACGTGACACGTTTCAGGTCACGATAAAGAAACAGACCTAATAATAGCGATCTATCATGTCACAACCGTTTTACTATGAACGTGTCAGTCAGCCAGTGCACACAGAGCAGATTTATCATGAGAATACAGGGTATTGTAGAGTCAAGGCACTCAAATACTGGCATATTGTCAATAATAAAATATAAATGACAAAATGTCAGTAATGCTCCTTTATCAGACTCTGACCTGTTGATAATTCCTGAACAATGGCAGCTTTTTTTGGTAGAAAGCAGGCACATCAGAGCATCATATGGGGAAGTGGTGAACATCGCTCCATCCTGGCTTGTGATACTATCACCTGCTTACCTGTGGAATGTTCCAAACAGGTGTTTTTGGAGCATTGCACAGCTTTCCCAGTCTTTAGCTGCTCCTGTCCCAACGTGTTTGAAACATGTTGCTGCCTCAAATTCAGAATAAGCAGATATGTACAAAAATCAATGAAGCTGATGAGCTAACACGTTAAATATATTGTCTTTGCACAGTTTTCAACTGAGTATATGTCAAAAAGGATAAGCAAATATCACACTCTGTTTTGTTTCACGCAGCGTCCAGGATGCCAAATATTAAGCCGAATCTAGAGCACTGGACTGCAGAAAATGCACCATCCACTGAAGTGAGATGTATAAATCTAAAGTCAGCTATTCCACCTGCTATGCAGCAGCAGGTAAAGACATGTCAATGATGCAGCAGATAGATACATACATTAAAAAAAAATCAAAGAGCTCACGACATGAGAAGAATTCACGGTGTGTAGCAGAGAAACTCCTCTTCAAAAACCAAATGACTCAGTGTGTATCATATCGGTATGTCGTAAGGTCGCCAATGAGTGCAGCTGAGTTAAGCAGCAGCAGAACAGGAGCTCAGCAGTTTAGATGTAATTATGATGTGAAGAATAATAAAGCCAGCTGTCACATAAACCAAGTGCTTTGAGCTGAAATGTTTCTTTAATGTGTTGCTGAGTATGACATGCGCACAGAAAATGTCAACACGTCCTGATGGCTAAACGACTGAATAGATCAATTGCCAGCGACTCCAGAAACGACATATGTCACTGTTGGAGAGCACCAGCGACTGGGCCTTCGTCCTCACAACCTCAACCTTGTGAGATGGTCACAGTTTGATCAGGTTTAGGCGCCATAACTACTCGGTTAGGTTAAAGAAAAGATCTCTTAAAATATGCACATTACTGTTACATACGCGAAAGGTTTTAAGTACATTTGTAACTTAAAATTGGTCACCTGACTTCCTCCTTTGCACCTGTCGTAAATACTGTGGCCACGAGAGGTTGATGCCGAACAATAAAAATGAATATGGGTCGTAAGGAGGAGGAGGAGGAGGAGGACAGTCTGCAAAATGTGGTGTGACGAAGCCAGGGCGAGTTTTCCATAAAGCCAGTGAATGACAGGGAAATAATTACTGGTTTGACAACAGCAACACAACAGCAGTGTTTACATCTCAGCGAACAATGGGCCCATACAACACACCTTCACAATGAGCTATATGGAATATTGATGAAAACAAAGGCAGCAACTGAAAACCAATTCACAGTCCATAACATTAAATGACTGTCCATAATTCAGCACTACACAAACAAAAAAAAGCAGGAAAATACTCGACTGCACAACGCTAAACAAGCTCAACAACTGCATGAAAGTTATTTCCAATGCAAACGCTGCTAGACAGGTGCTAGCAAGAGGTAGAAACATGCTAGCAGCAGAAGCAGAAATTAGCTGTAAACAGACGCCAAGACTTGCTCAAAACAGCACAAAAAAGTGCTGAGCAGAAGTAAAGATCCTCTGCATCCCAGCGGACAGCAAAGCCTTTGGGAGGAGCGGTGAGGTGCCAAGCTGCAAACAGCAGTAAACTGCACAGCAGATAAGCTGACAGGAGTGGCAGAAGGGAGGCCTTTGAGCTGGTGCAATCTTGATTATTTCCTCCACAAATCCCTCCCAAAGCTAAATGATCGGACTGAAGGCATCCAGCTTGTTTATGAAAAGCTTCATGAACAGCAACAGCAGCTACAAGGATCCTCTAACAACTTACTTAGTAAAGTTAAAACAGATTAACAAACGCACTACAGCACAGCGCGGGTCGTGGCAGGGGCAGTTCTCAGATCAGCCCTTTAGGGAGGTTCAGCCCCAATACGTGATGACGATGACGATGAGTAGTAGTAGTAGTGGTAGTAGTAGTAGTGGTAGTAATAGTAGTAGTAGTAGTAGTGGTTTTGTTCATTTTTTAGGGTTGCATGTCGTGGAGTGTGTGTGTGTGAGTGTGTATTGAGAGAGAGAGAGAGAGAGAGAGAGAGTCAGCACAGTATACACAGACTTCAATATCTAGTTAAAATAGCTTGTGTTGCAATTCTTCTTCAAGGTAATGATAAAAAAAAAAAAAAGGAAATTCATCATCAAAATACAAAGTGCTTCACATGGTCACATCATTATTAATTTCAACCCTGCAAACTACCATTTATGAGACAAATAAAATCAGATGAAAATACAAAAATTCAATCTAATTAAAAACCATTCAATAAAATTTGTTTGAGCCAATATACAAGCAGAATCATTTTGGAACTGGGGAGACAAAAATGAGGGCCAACATGATGTTAGCATTAACAAAAACTAATAAGTTATTTCCTCCCAGGTCATGGATAACACACGCTGGAAGAACACAGTTACAAAACACTGAGAAGACTGCAGAAAATAAATAAAGCTCTGTTATCCGCAGTGATCTGGACTCCCTCTTGCCTCACTTCAGTCACACGCTGTCTATCACAGTTACACCGACGATGTTTCTCCTCCGTCTTTTGGAAGCCGGAACATAAACACAAATTTAGATTCTCAAATCAACACTGATGGGAATCTTTTTAGCACATCACAGCCCTTATTGATAAAGGAGCTGCTCAGTCTGGAGGACACTGCAATATAATAACCTTTGCCTTCAGTGGAAATAATGAGCAGGTTCTCTTTTGTAGGACGGCACCATGCGTAAGCCATTAAGTAACCCTTAGTGTCTTTATCCAGCCAGGTTTGTCAATTTGTTAAAATGACCTTTTTCTGCATTCACTGTGCCCATTATTTTGCTGTTTCCAGTCCATTCTGCTTGCCTCGTGGTCACTACAATCATTAAACAATGACAGCTCTTTATTGCACATTTGTCACAGCTACAATCAGTCTGGTTCACTTGTGTTAATAATGAAAAATCCCCAGGGGCACAGACTGCATAATACCTGGGCTGAAATGATGATGCTGTAAGAAAAACATCAGTGTGTTTTTCAGCATCCAGATTTCACAATTAGTCAGCTGATTAGCACAAGAAATAGGAAATATTGTTTTCTCTGCAATCAGAAATGATATGTAAGGCTTTCCAACACGTCCTAAGACGACTAGCATTCACAATGTCTCAGCTCTTTATTTGAGTTCATGCCTGCCTTCAATAAGTGCAGAAAACAATGCATGTTCTTATACTGCATATGTGTTCGTGACCCAGAAAAAAAGGACAATATTCATGTTGCCATGTCTTTTGCGTGTGCATACACATGCACTGCATGCAATACGATAAACAGACATGTTTATATATTATCCATTTCTGTATTAAGCCATTTTTACTGTGGTGCATTTGCGGAAAAGACTACCAAAAGGGAGTTCTGTATGAATGACTGCTGCTGTCATGAATGGGGGAGATGTGACCCACCCCCCCCGCCTCCTGGCAGAGTGTTACCTTGCACTGCAACACCCCCCCAACTCAACTCCAGCTGTGTGCTCCCTTGGTCTGTCTGCATCCTGTCTCCTCAGGCTCCAAACCATCATTAACAGGCAGTGTAAGCTGTAGCCCTTCTGTCTTTCTCTCCGTGGTTTCACATAAACATAAGCCTCCTATGCCGGGCATGGCATTCTTGAAATGTCAGAAGAATTGTCCCAAGGCTTTCCGGCCTGTTAAATTAAGCCAGACATGCAAAACTGAACCTCTAATGAAGTACATTAACCTGGAGCACTGAGCATCCATTCACAGCATTGTGTTTGCTTACAAGCCACCACGGGGTGTGTGTGTGGGTGGGTGGTTGGGGTGGGCTCGCTTGACAAGCATGTTATTGAGGAAAAGAGTCTGCAGCGACTTGGTGGCTGGAACACACTGATACACTGCAGTATCTTCTTCAAGGATAGAAGAGATGAAACGCTTTGTCCAACTTCACTGATACGACTGAAAAGAGAAAAAACAGAACTCTCTCTGGACCACATTTGTCTGGCCGACACAGCTGATGTGCCCACAGAGCGCTGCGTCAAAATGGGCTATAGTGTGTCCAGTCTTTTGAGAAGGCTTTAAAAATGCATTTATCCAGTCGGACATTTGAGATGATTCGATGCCGCTGACTTTCTGTAGAGCTCTCATTGGCATTTAGGTTTGGATGTGTCAGCTCTGGATTTGGCCGGTAAAAAAATCTCTTCTGTTCGATTCACAGGGTTTATTAAAAGTGCATTAAGTGAGATTTTAACTGTCTGATGTATGACAATGGCCATAATATGCAAGGGTCTGCAATGTTTGGTAGGGATGCTGATCAATACCAGTGACTCAACAATCACTTTGCCAAATCCAGCTATTATATGCAGCTCTCAGAATACCTCCTCCATCTTCTTACATTTACAACTGCCCTCTTAAGTTAAAGGGGTGGTCGGCAAAAATCAATTCCAAAAGAGTCGCGATTCTTCTACAACTATTCTGAAACTACTGGAAAAGGTTGGAGCTCAACTGCGAAGGCACAGTACAGCACACGGCCATGCATACTGCAGGAAACTTGTACTTCACCTTCAAAAAGGCAAGCGTTTGGCCAAATTTGGAGCTAATGATTTAATAATCAGCTGTGCAAGACAAAGAGGAGGTATTTTATAGGGGTGAAATGTATTAATCCTGAACTGTCCGCCACAGGACGTTCAGTTTGGTGTGCCTCCATAACTCAACAATTGCTGTCAACATGGTCCATGTCTGTTACTCTCCAGCACAGGAAGGAAATTCTAGAGTTTTACTTGGAAGGTTTTGGCAGAGCACCTGTTGCTGTAGCACGCTAGTCGGTTTAGCCATGTTAGCCAAGCTCATGAGCTGTTGCTGCCATCTGAACGACAAACAAATGGGAGACCAGAGCTGCAGGTTTCTGCCATTACAATGAGATCCACTGTATGGGAGCGTTGTGGTATCCTGGTAGTTACAGCTGAGGTGGGGTATGTCTGTGGAAACACTTCAAACACGCCATTTACAGTTGCCAGAATGTGCTGATTAACAGAGCGAGACAAAAATTTCTTCTCCCCACAGCATTCATTAAGCAATATCTAAGGCTACAGGAGCGTTCATTGCTGCAGATAAGCAACCATACTCTGCATGGATAAGCATTCGGTCAAAGCGCTTGAGCACCGCCTCAACGTGCCTTCACGTGTGCCTGTTAGTTACTCTGTTGTGCCTGCTCTGTATAAACGAGCACAAGCTGCAGTTCAGGAACTAACACGTCTTATGATTACATATTTAGTCTTGTTATTTATACCAGTATTTGACTGAATATTGTATATTGTTACACAGGTAATGTACCCCATCACCTACAGGCCTAGCGTTAGCAGAGCAGTACACACTGCAGCACTGACCAGCTTCAAACCACTCCACTGGGCTTGTACCTTATTTTGGATAACAACGGTTTTCCTCGGTGCTGGTGTTGCAGCAGAGAGGTCGTTCTCCACTGCTGGAGACATAATGTTAATAACAACACTCTTTCTCCCCTGTCTCCCTCTTTACTCCACAACAAACTGCTTTTTTTCTGTTTGGGCAATCACCCTCATCAAGACCAGCTAAACTGTCACTTACGCTTCATCTGAGGCTCGGTGGGCTAAAGACAGGAGTTCTGAACCAAGAACAGACTCTGAATTGAAACGTGGCACCAAGAGATGAACCAAATCATGACACTGCCAAAGATTTCCACCCCAGCTCTGACAGACATGGATGAGGACGTCAGGTGGGCATCAGTGGGCTTCTTTTCTGATACAAGTTAGCTGCCATGAATTTAGGGTTAATCATTGGGGCATATACAGTATGATATGTCACACTGGTTAGCATACCGGTCATGTTACAGGAGAAGTCCTTTCACATACACACTGACAGAATATGTGGATGAATTCCTTTAAAGACTTCAAAAAGCAGCGTCAACTGAGGTGAGGAGCATGTGTGAGTCAGAGGTCAGTGATGGCTGAGGGGGATTTCAGTACTCAAGTCATGCATTGACTCTACATCTGCTGTCCTCCATTAATGTGTTCACAGGGGAGATACTGGGTCAATGCGCAGGTTTCTACTAGTTTGATGAGTGATTATCATTGATTGATACATTTATTTTATTTTCAAGAACATGACATTTTATTATTTATCACTATCTATTATTTAAAGTTGGAATTTTTAGCCATGCTGACGGCGAGGCCGGCGGGGCAGCAGAGGGCTCTGAGGGTTAGTCAGTCGATCCACTACTTTAGTCAAGGTTAAGAGAATCACGACACCAATGGATTGCCAAGAAAGTTGGCGCATGCATTCAAGGAGAAATTGCAGCAACAGTTCTTTAACTTTTCATCATTTCATTAATTTTCCCAATACTTTTATGACCATCATCATCATTGCCATCAGCCTTAGCAGTGATGTTAGCATTCTAACACATAAGCTAAAATGGACATAAACATTACACCTGCTAAACATCAGCGTATTAGCATTGTCACTGCAAGCATGGTAGTATGCTGATGTTAGCATTTAGCTCAGAGCTGTAACGCCTCACTGAGCCATTAGCATGCCAGTAAGACTGATAAAACACTGTACTCTGTACTCTAAAAGCCTGATTAAATGATTGATTAAATGTTATTCAAATTAGCCAATTGACCCTCTGTTGGCCATGATTTTTTTCTCACATCTGTGAAAGGATGTTGCATGTTTTTTAATCATACGGTGAGCGGCAAGTCTAGTAGTCACATGATCTCAGGTACAGTAATACTAAGAAACTTATCAACAAGTTGAAACTGCACATTACAGACATCTGTCTCACATGTTTGTTTCACTCATCAGGGCGGTGACGTATTCAGTCTGCAGGAGGGGCAAGAGGGGCGACAGCGGGGCCCTGAAACTCACCGGCCAACTGTTGGCTAGTCAAATGGCTCCAGAGTGAAAGGACAGGGAGCAGGAAGAGGAACTGCACAGCCCATGTGTCCATGTCAGGCCCACAGGGGCACCACTGGGAAGCCTTGGTTGAATTTATTAATAATCTGGTCCAAACTGTTTGAACCTAAAGTCAGCCCACACGGGCTTACTGTGAATTCATATGAATCCTTCATACTGTACCCAGTTTCAGCCCATGTGGCCCACGTTTTCTCTCATGAGAACAATAAACTGCCAAAATGAAGCCCACACCCTCAGATAGCCCACATCTCAGCCCACATGGACATGCTGGTTGAATGTCTTTTTAGCTTTATCATCACAATATACGATAGCAACCCTGCTCACAAATACACAAAATATTAGATATCCAGAGATTTGTTCTGTAATAAATGATCTCAAAAACAGAACAACCCACTAAAGTGGATCTTCAAGGCACAAACTCAGTCAGCACAGCTAACTGGTCAGTCTCAAATCCTCATTTTGTATGTAAAAATAACCTTGAAGATGGTAATAACGGTTTTGCTGAATATCATCATGTCATGACTTCTGGCATCTTTCTCAGCTGACACTATCTACTTTGAGCTCTTCTTCCCTGTAAGCTATCACCTGTAAGCCTTTGCCAAAGACTCTGGCTTTGTGAATTCCAGTTCTATGGGCGCAGATGACTAAGAGAAATAAGAAATTTGAAAAGATGTTGATTTTGTATATGGCCAGGAGGAGACAGTGGCAGAGGCACAAGTCAGGAATAATGAGAAAGGTGGCAGCACAGGAGGTGAGCTAACTGACATTAGTTAACTGGGTCGTGATAGTTTTCAGGGCTGGAAAGCAAAGCATTTAAGGGAATATTGGAATACAGGAGAAATATTCAAGATAAACTTCAACAGGTCAATATTCTAAAGAATTAAAGTGCACCAATATGAATACATCTGTTAAATTCATGGTCACAGAATGATGTGTGCCATCACACAGTACTCAAACAATCCATCAAAACCATTAGGTCAACTCTTATGGCTGACGCTTCTGATGCTATGCTCTGTATTTATGCTGTATTTCTGTCCTTCACTGTTATCGTCCTTAATGATTCTGTGCTTGGAAAAACTTCAGCAGCGAATCATTACATCACTGGAGGTATATCAGTGATGCTGCCGCTCACTCAACATCTATTATGTACCATGTGGCTTGAAATTCATGGAGTAGCTCCTTGTAGTTCCTTGTCCATCACTCTGAAGTTAGCTGTCAGCTAACATAAGTTAGTAATGGGCTGGCACTGAGATAATTGGCCCAATTTATTAACTTGATTAATCTGGCTCATGATGAATTAAGTTTCCAAAGGGCTACTGACAAGCGGTCCGACTTAATGCAGAGGCTGTCGAAGGGGACTCTATCAAAATGTCTCCCACAAGAAACATAAGAGCGTTCCACATGATGCACGCGGTGCCAGCCACCCATTTAGCCGCCAGCTTATGATTCATCTACACAGATATATTAATTAACATAGAATTGTGTGTGTTGCTTGAAATACTCTGCAACACATAAAAAGGACAGTAAATAAAAGGATGAATAATAACATTACGTGCTTTTAATGCACATGTTGATTAAATTTATTTAAGTTGATGGTTACCTTTATACTGCATGTCATTTCACGTTGTTGCGACGCGATTGTTTTGACAGATAGTTGATGGTGTAGTAGCCGTTTTACAGTCATATTCACCAATTAGTGTTCAATGCAATCCACCGTCGACCAGAGGAAAAGCCATGTGTAGAAATAAAACAGTTTTTCATTTAAAATTGAGTCTCAGTTTACTGTCACAACCGCTTCCATGTCTGAAAAGAGTCGTTCAAATTTTCACGGCAATTCCAGTTAACAACAACAGCTGTCATGAAGCACCAGCTGCTAGTGGCATTATCCTACACCTTATGTTGTATCGATAAAATATTACAGCCTATAAAAACCTGATTTCCTCACACTGGGATGCCTGCATGATACTGCTCTCTGATAGCCCTGAACACTTTCATTGCAAGCCTGACTGCTCCTTCCGACTGCAGGGACCTGTTTTGTTAATGCTCCCATCATCCACCTTTTTTCATTCAACACCTGTAATACACGATGGGAAAAACCCTTCCAAAGTGTTCTAAGAGAATCAGCATTCGGAAAGCTGGAATCACCATGTTAAAAAAATGAAATCTTCATAACATCTTCTGATGTGCGTAAACTATCATATACACACATTAACCAAGTAATGGACTGGATTTTAGCTGCTGGTGAGAGCTTTGAGAAATAAAAAGGTGCAAGTAAGACCCCGAGCTGGTCGAGCTTGATGTTTGGCTGTTAGCAAAGCTGCCACCTTGTTAGTTTTTGATCATAAATGATGTAATCATAACACAGCTAACTCACAGAATAAAATGTTAGCATTGTATGCAGGTGCGCTAAATATACAAGTGTGGCTACGTGTATCTTTAGGCAATCTGTGGCAATGTCACTCCACTGCAAGCACTCACTAGGCTAGCAGCCATGCCCCAAAGTCCTGTGACCAATCAGCCATAGCGCTCCACATCAAGTTTTACTGTCTCACAGTAAATGATAGCAGTTGACAAGCGATTTCCTGTTAGCCAAAGGCTCAAAGCATCACAATGTGGTGAAGCTCAACACTTTTCCACTCAGTTTTAACGATGCAGCTGTTTACAAACATATTCAATGAAACACAAAAAGCCATGAATCAATTTAAGTTAGGCCGCCTGCTTTCAACGGCCCACCTGAAGGATGACTCCCTATTTATTATTCTTCCCGTCCGTTGACACAAACACTACCTTCACACTTCTATTATACACCGTTAGGAATATAATATTCTCATGAATCAATTGATGCAAACAATGTCAAGATACAATCCCAATAAGAGGCAAAATAAACACCAACAGCAGACAAACAAGCATTTTTAAAATTGGGGCAACTCACCAATTGTGTCTCTCTGTGGTCCACAGATGGAGAAAACTCTGGTCTGGTAACTTCAGCAAAGGTCCCGAAGAAAGATGAATATAATCCACAGAAAGATGATTTCTCCTTTTAAATTAGCAAAGACTGCTTGCCTTCAATGTTTTTAAGTTCCACAAACACCTACAGACTGTGGTCTCACATTTCAAATTACAGTTGACCAATCACAATCTGCCACATGAGGCATGGCAACCAGAGAAGCCAATAACAGTCTGAGTTTAACACAAGGGCCTCCTTCTCCTCCCCTGTGTGAAGCTTGAGCCAATCGCAACCAATTTTGCAGATGACTGACACTTTGAATAGCCAATGAAATTGTGAACACATGAAATGCTTATTGTTGCATCTAAAATGGAGGGGCACCTGGCCAGGCCTGAGCAAAGGGTGTGGCTGCTTGAACAGAGCTGTTACATACAGGAAGTGGACATTTGGACTGTACCAAGTGCCTGCAGCATGAGGGGGGATTTAAAAGGTTTAGTTTAGGATTTTCTTCATTTCGTTACATTATAGTAGGGTTTAGGTGTCATTGAAATATTCCAACTTACAGACTAGTTGTCCTGTTTTGTTGGATGATGGGATTGTTTGTTTTTGTTATCCCCTTTGTATCACAAATTTGGGTGCAGCTTGTTGGGTAGGTTTTGCCTTTGCTTGGTCAGCTCAGTTACACCCTGTTTAACTTAACATAGCCTGAGTAAAGTTGTGTTTAGTTGACCTCTTTTATGGATCCAGAACTTTTATGTATTGTCTATTTTTATGTAAATAAATCTTCTTTTGTGAAAATCCACCATTTTAACTAAAATAAAAGCAATTTAACACAAATCACAAGACAACCCAAAAGACATTGAAGCAGGGTGGATGCCAGCTTTAGGGAGAGACAGCGGATGATTTTCATAATGACAATTTATGCATCCTCACGTCATCTCTCCTCTCTTGTTCACCCTCCACCATCACGGAGGATCTTCCAATCCTTTGAATGCACCTTGAGGAGACGAGGCGTGAGGAGAGAGGAGGCTTCCAGATGAGCTGAGAGTGAAGAAAGGTGCAAGGAAGAGACAAGAGTGAGGAAAGCGATGAACATGTTAGCATAATGAACAGCAGGCAGAGGGAACACGTGGGCCAGATTTTGAAAAACTGAATTTCCACGTTCACTCTGTTGTGAGAGCTAGAAGTGACGCAGCTGACATCAATCAGCTTGTTGATTAAATCACATGACCTTCCTGAGCTTGTCACACAGTTGAAGCCACAGTGTGACCAGCTGCGGACCGGTGCCACCACCTCACCCTGACCCGGGATGATCCTCTGAGCGGCTCGGTTTGACTCCTGGTCCATTCACTTCTCCACAGCCTTTCTTGCTTGAACAGCAATGCATTCCAGCTGGTCTGCTTTCTTGTGTGCGGGAGGGATGAACTCATGGAGAGAGATTTTCCAGCTGACATAAAACATCATGTAAAGGCCGACTGAAGAGACTGAATGAGACTTTTTTGTATGATTACAAAAATGAGCTACTTATGCGTATAATTCTGAATAATGTAAAGTGTATTCAATGAAAAAGCTTATAAAGTTTGTATATTTCACAAACTAAACCATTAGATGACATACTGAAACAAAGGTGAAAGAATCTGCCCACCAGCACCTCTAAAGCTCACGGATTAAAACTTTATGTCTTGTTTATTTAAGGCTAGCTGTTTCCCTTTGTTTCCAGTCTTTATGCTAAGCTAACCTGTGAGCTGTAGTCTTGTATCTAAGAGGCAGATGTGAAAGTGTTATCGCTCTTTTCATCTAACTCTCCACCGGAGAGCCAACAATTGTTTTTCCAAAGATGTGGAACTACTCTTTCAAGCCCCCTGTTTTTCTTCCTTTTATTTCCTCTCCTGTTGCTCCACTTGTGCAACTTAAAGACTGCTGCTTTGCTTAAGGGCACCTTGATGGTAGCTATTATAAGAGCTCCAGCAAGAGAGATCAGCATTTGTCATCCCACACCTGGATTTTCTGTCTTGAGTGTCAAAAGTCAAACTTGCACTCAGAAGTCAGGTTAAACTGTTGCCTGGAGCTGCTGCCGTTCCCCCCTCCTCACCGTGAGGGGATTCCACCTTAAATGGTTAATAGGCACACTTCAAGAGCAGCTGAATAAAAAATGACAACCCAAAGTCAGATGACCATGGAATTAAATTTAATAACATTATATAACTAAATAAGGTGTAGAAAGAATTGCACCGTGACAGGGTTTTGGTAATGGTAATTATCTGCAGTTGGATAATAGTACTTTTATTCACTTTAATGATACAGTCCCCCCTTTTATGAGCACATTTTCACTGGGTCTTAGATAAGTTAATTGAAATATAGTGCTGGGGTGATAGAAGCTCTCAGAATTGAAAAATAACCATTCTTAGACATTTGTCAATGATGGCAGGTTTACAACCAGGTCATATGAAGGGTGATAAACTGCGGTGTGTTTTTTACATTTATCAGTGCTTCTATTAAGTTCTCAGATAGGAAATTTAAGGTCACAGTGAACGACTGGTGACAGGCGTGTTAATAAATGTGCTTCTTCCTATTGGTGTCTGAGGGTCTGCAGAGATAAACTGTTATGAAGCCTGCGTTATGAAGTCTAACTTTTATTTAAATATCACGTGTTCAAGCTGATAAATACCTTTAATAGATTTAATCAACCGAGACAGATATCTTGATGGAGATTTATAGTTAACTGTCAGACAGATAGGGTATTGAGCCTTCTTTTTTTCACTGCGGCTTAATAATGACCTTATTTTCATATTTTTGCATATTTGGATGAATGTTTTTTTGATGTCACCTCCAAATGGAGCTATCATTACTTAACTTTGAAGAAAGTCTTTTGTGCAATTCTCGGATGGAGCCAGAGCCCCTGCAGAGTTTACACAAGGGGATTGGACTTCAGAGTGCTGAGGAAAAAAAGATGAGCGACA
The DNA here is from genome assembly GCA_037975065.1 of Chaetodon trifasciatus. Lineage (NCBI taxonomy): Eukaryota > Metazoa > Chordata > Actinopteri > Chaetodontiformes > Chaetodontidae > Chaetodon > Chaetodon trifasciatus. The sequence goes on along the minus strand of JBBMOE010000027.1, from coordinate 5,154,692 downwards.
CAGGTAGAGTTAAGGTGCTAAGGTTACAGTTTCACCTCATCTGTGTGCAGTTATTTAATTCATCTTCTTGTACAGCTGCTCTCTGTGTCTTTGCAGGTCCAGGAATGTCAGCAAGCTGGTGCAGAAAGAAAACCTTAAATTAAAAGTTTTTCCTACATTGACACATGTTTTCTTGCTCCATGCAGACTCTACAGTACAGTGCTTGAACGCCTGCCAATCACTCACTATCAGTATAAGTGCAGCAGTGGAAAATATGATGAATATTTCTTCAAAAACACTCACAAGTTGCCGCTTCGTGATTCAGCATGACTTCTTAATAATGTAAATTGTACAGTTTAAAAAAAAAAGTTAAACACAGACGCAGAAAAGTTGTCAGAAAAAGACAAAATGTGGCATCATTTGAAGAAACACCTACAACAACAGCTGCAAAACACAAATCCTAACTGGTGACAGTGCTCAAAGCCGATAATGAGATGCTCGTTTAAATTCACATTGACGTCATCTGCTTTTAGCTGCCTCTATTATTCAGAGTGACTTGAAGTCCAAGAGTTAAAGAGGTAAATTAGCTTAAAATGCAGCTCAGAATAAGAAGGGTCAAAGGTCAGAGTCACACTGCCTGATAATGGAGATAACAAAACACTATTGTACCTCAAGGATGATCATGAATAATTGCTCTTGTTTGTTGTCCCATTTTCACACACACACACACACACACACGCATGCACACACACACACACACTCATACACACACACACACACACACTCACACATACACAGCTTCAACCTTTTGAAGTGTAATGTATGAAAATTACTTCCTACATGATAGCACGCAGCACCCTTCCTACACCCCTTATCTCTCACTGTGTTTTGTTTATCTGCCTCCTTGCTGTTGCTCTCCATTTATCAGCTGCTCTGGCATTCCTGTTAAAGCAGCCGCGTGGCTTGTCTCTTGGACAATGATGGACACAGGTGGTCAGAGAAAGTGTCCACATGGCTGAGACCAGAGCACTGTCCCGGGGCTCTGGCAGTGGCCTTGAAGGCTTATCGTCTCTCCACAGAAGTGCTCTTTCATGCTTTTGATCTCGTGTAAATTAGTTTCTGGCTTTTCTGTTAAAGCAATTTTCCTCCCCACCCCTGTCACAGAAAATCCCAATGGCGATGGGTATGATCAGAAACTTATGGGAGTGTCATCTCTGCTGCTCTCATGTCTGCGGCTGTGACCTTAATTGACAATCTTAAGGAGGGTAGTTTATGGAATAAGACACGTCAGGACAAAGAAGTAACAGTGGAGGGAAATACAGTTGAAAACAACTGAAAGACTTTTTTATTTACTTTGATTTGACGTTTTATAGATTTTATTTGCAGATTAATACAGTGGCCGACAAGGGCAAACGCGCCGCAAACGGCAAAACGCTGCAAACACAGGAATGATGCAAAACCAAAAACACACAGACGCATATAACAAATGGAACAGAAAAAGAGAGAAATGCTGCAATCACAGAAAAGAAGCAGAAGCAAAAACCTACAAACCCACAAAACAACTGCAAGAGAGAAACACTGCAAATTCACTCCACAAAACGGAAGTGCGCCAGGCCACTAGAGGGACTCGACCTGAGGGATGGACCGGTCCTGTGGGACCAGACCCTCTTGAAAGACATTACGAAGAAGAAAAAGAAGAAGAGGAAGAAGAAGAAAGTTGGCTAAGTTTTAGACTTAGACTTAGACCTGGACTGCTTCTTTATTGATCCCCCTTGTTGGCCACCGTAGATTAAGGTAGCAAATATGAACAAAATCTAATAAACAATGCAAAGATAAACAAAAAGCTTATATGTAAAGTAACAACAGTAAAGAACAGTAAAGCATTGTCTTTACATTACAAATAGCAATAAATAAAAGCCGTATACAAACACAAAAAAACACAAAATTAAAAACCACAGTGAGTGATAAATTTGTCTTTAAGAGCCATCAACAGCATAAAAATGGCTCTCCATTTCATGCAGCAGTGCTGAACAACAGATCCCTGAATATGAACAGGAAATAAAGCCCCAAATTCTTAGATTGTGCTCACATGAGATCCCATTCTGGCCACATGACCATTTGTGCACTCTTTGCTTCTCTGCTGCTTTTTTTGCACATAGCAATCACCTCATTAGTTCAGACAATCAGCACATTAACATGTCTTGTGTTCAACATGCGTGTGATTAAGAAATTAACAGGAAATAGTAAAAAGGAAAGGTCTAATACTTAGAAAATCACTCAGAGGTAACGCCCATGTGTTAAAATGTACCCTGTTAATGATACAATCACCTCCCGACATGTTGCTCGCCTCTATATGAACCTACATTAGTCGCTTTTAATAATAAAAAGTATTGGTGTCCGTATTGATCATGATCTAATGGATTTTTCCATGCAGATCAATCACATGCAGCAGAGTTTCGTGAACAAAGTGCAGCAAAGCTCTGTCACTTTAACAGAAGTTGGATCACATTTCACCACATATGCTGTCCATATTTAAGCTTTAAGTGGGAAAAGATTGACAGACTAACATGATTACCTTTAAGCAATTGGTAATTGACCCTTCACCCTTGTGGTAGCAGAGATAATCAAATCCATTACTGTCTGCGGCTGTGAGGAGGGAAAAGCATTGTGTGTCTCTTTGTGTTTTATTGAGGAGGAGTTTTTGTGAGCTCCTCAGACGTAAATTTAATTTCTTAGTGATGAGCCTTTGCTGCCCTGATGTGAAGAACAGACAGCAGTGTTTCCCTTAGATAGACTTCACTTGGGCGACCCACACAGGTGTTTTAACATCTGGAAAAATGAAAAAATGATGGCAACTCAGCAGCTCGACATTATGTCTTTGTTTTAAATTCATTTCACTTGAATTTGGCCAATAAGTGCAGAGATTTCCACGTATCCTTCATCAGGGGTCAGTGTCAGACCTAACTGCAGTTCCTCAGCACAATGTTTAAATATGCTGCATCAAGTTTAAGAGCTCCAGAATGTGCAGCTGTCACATTCAAAATAAATGGGAGGCTTTGAGAGTGCTCTGAGTGGTAAAATAAACACTAAACTTATGTGCTGTTGCAGTGTTGCTTTCCTTTTAACCATTATAAAAACATGTTCCTCTTGACTGAAGCAGGCGGCACTTGATGGACCCATTTTGTGAGGAAGAAGAGTCACATGACGCACCAAACGTCGCTTTTTAGGGCAATTTGCACAGAGCCTGATGAGGAAAACCACTATCATGATACCATTATCTCTGACTGGGGTTTTGGGTTTTGCCGAGCCAGCTCATGCAAAGAAAGCCTTTCTATGTCGGACTTGCTTTAACAGTATACCCCCCAGTAACGTAGGTGTGTGTGTGTGTGTGTGTAGAATAAGAAATATATATTCTTTCAAATATTTGCATGCAGTCAGATTGTCATTCTGAGGGAAGCACAGCATATGTAACGGTTCTGCTTCCGTGCTCCCTTCACCCAGGCCAAAAAATGTTATCTCACATTGATTATTTGGCTTGTCATATCATGTGAATTACCAGACAAGAGATCCACCTCCAAATAATACAAAATCAGCTTGCAAAACTTTAGTCAGGGTATCAATAAACTTCAGCCAAGTTGACTTAGCAGAACTGCTCTCCCAACAATATATGATCAGGAAAAGGAAAAAGGCTTTACCATAGGGACTGGTATGATGTATAGCAGGAGGAATAATGCTTTTTGGTTGTGGCCACTGTGAGGAAAGGGCCCGTCTCCCTCTGCTGAGGAGTGTCACATGGAATTTGTTTCCATTTGTGCAAGGCAGCGAATCAGTCAATTTCATCTCTGTTTCCCTCTTCTCTTCTGTGCATCCCAATGAGCTTAACGCAGTATTAAAATATGGCAGAGGGCTGATGAGAAAAAATGAGTGTAATGCCCCTCCGAGCCGCTGCCTCCACTGTCCGTCCCTGTTTCCTGCATCCACAGGTGAGCTGCATCGATTCTGACTCCCATCGTTTTCGTAAAAGCGGAAACACATCAACAGCATGACGCACACACACACACACACACACACACACAAAGCAAAACAGATGCATTTAATATGCTCGTCTGAAAGGTCAAGTGTTCAAAGGAAATTGCCTCGGCCAACTTATTGGAGACTGTAATGAGATGGAATTGTTTATGCATCCACTAAACACTTGTCACAATTGATGCTTTTCGCCTGGTTATTCTAATACATAACAGAAAATGAGAAATCACTTCAGGTTCCTTTAATATGCTCCTGGTCACTCCTGTCTTTCACTCTGGGTGTGACAGAGATCTCTTTAAAGCCTGTGTACACGCTCCTTGCCTGGAGCCCAAGTGTAATTGGTCACAGACATGTTGCAGGTGTCCTGGTAATTCCCTCACTGCATGCCAGAGCTTAGCCTTCCTCATTGCTATGCCACCTTGTGTGGTAACCGGGGAACTTGTTAGCAATTTTATCAATTTTCCAAGGTACAGGAGGTGGACAAAATAGCAGAAACAATCTAATCTACTACAATAGGCCTGTAATATCCTGTCTTTTTGAAGCTCTGCATGAGCCTACAGATGAGGCAAGTTTGTGGTTTTGTTGTGTCAGCTTGCATTAGTCTGTACAGAAACTACCTTTGCCAGAGAAAAGACACTTGTCATTGGTTCAAATGAATAAAATGAACTACGAGGTTTCCTGACAGGCAACCTCTTGTGGTTTCACAAATACTGAGTCATTCTCAGAAGTGCAGGCAGGGGCAACACACATGTGTGCTGTACATGTATGACATGTAAAAACATCTGCACCCGTTGTTTCATATTCATTGTGTCATTGCGGAGAGGCACATTTAGGACGTTTTAGCATACGGCATATACAAGCAGTAATCTCATCTCATTTGACCCCAGGATAAGAGCATTCTTGCAGCTACACTTTGACTACTACTTCTGTCTCCATCTAGTGTGTGGTTTGAGCAAATGACTCTCTGCAAAGTGGGTGGTGTGTCTTGCCATTTGAGTGGAGGACATGGGTGGATGGTTGGCATATAAAGCATCTGACTTGGCCACTGGAGACCACTGTTTACATCCCGGCTCACTTTTAGTTGCCTAAACTGGGCCTAACCTTAAAGGGGACGTGTGCCCATTTAACACATCAAAGTCTGTTTACAGGTCTTGGGGAGTGCTGCTGCATATGTGAAAAAGCCTTTTTAGTCTTAAAACCTTTTGTGGCTCCAGAGGGAGCTGTGCAAGGCCTAATAAATTGAAAAATGATAAATGCCTTAGAAATGTCAGCTGGTTCTGAAGACCACACAGTCAGCTCACCAGACCTCTGTAACCCACTCCTCAACTATGCTTGAGGCTAGCTGCTGGAGGCTATGTTGGTGGCTGCGAGCATAACCCACCCAAATCCCCAACTTAACTGTTGCCGGTTAAGTTGCACTGTGGGTGATGTAGGTGTTTTAACAAGAAAGAGCAATGTAAGGAGTAAAAACAGATGTCTCTTGTTTTGCTGCTTCAGTTGTTGTTGACCCATCTTTGTGATTGCATGTGCAACAATGCTTTAAGAGTCTAATGCTTAATCATTGCAGCACCTTTAATCACTGAGGTGGCAGGTCATATGAATCAGTTGTGCAACAGTCAGATGCAGTTCTTATAGACAGATAAAGATGCTGCAACAAAAATGTTCATTTTAAAGCCATTTTACACCATTACAGAAGGTAATGACAAATAACTTCATTAGGTTGGATGACTTGTTGATAGGCCTGCATATCACTGAATGATTAGAGTCTGTGCATATAATATATGCTCTGTCTCTGTGATGCCTGTAAAGTGCCACAGAGGTGTTGAATCTGCTCTACACCTATTTGTGAGGCTGCAGTGCAGTGTGGTGTTGTTGTTCCAGATTGCATTACACTGCACGTGTTCATGTCATTGTGTCCAATTACTGCTTTGAATACAACTGTTTAACCTGCAGTGGTTACACTTTAAGCCACTGGGGAATTTGAAATTACAGACCGTTGTCTTTCACGGTAAAAGCAAAGCCTCCTGGGTATTCATTCTGTAACAACAGCTAATCTACCTGCAAAACTTGCTCTGTTCTAATGGCAAACTGTAATTGGTACTGAAGTCTGTGTTACTGAGATGTCTGTCACCCAGATATTAGAGAGACAAAGCAAATTAGAGAAGAGCAAAAGAGGAGAAGAGCGACGTGTTACATAAAAGTGTCACAGAGGATTTGTTCCAGGAGACTTCACCCAATCCAATCAAGTGGGCTTTTCTGGATGAGTTCTCAAGCGATTCTTGCATCTCACAGGAGAGAACATTCAAGTTAACCTGTCCTTCAGTAATAAGGAAATGAGCTTTTTTTCTTTCAAGTGTGATATTCTTCAGGGTCCTGCAGATCATGTTATGTCACACTGTCATGTTAATTTTTCTGTAGCTATTATCATTTTTTAGCACCAATACACGCTTTTCTAATGGTTGACACGTGTTTTGTTGTGGCAGATATCATCATCATGCCTGATATGAGCCGCAGCGATGCTTATGTCATTGTTCCGCAAAGTAAGCATCTACACATCAAGGTATTTGTTATGATCGCATCTTCTGGAAAGATCTTGCATGCCGAATCAAACAAACTAAACTCCAGACCAAGATGTTTGGTGCAGATATTTTGGGTCATTCTGATGGAAAGCAGACAAGAAAAATGTGAGTGAATCATTTTAGAAGCTTTGTTTCTGTGTAATTGTTGATTTCAAATCAGCCAGTCAAGCCTGAAGGTCAGCCATGATGTGTGCACCACCACTTCTGTAATCATGGAACAATCTGCAGGAAGCGGACACAGTAACACAATCACTTAACTTTTCCCATATAAGAAAAAAAGACTAAGAATAATAATGGGGCAATTTACTTATTATGATTTTACAGGAACAGTGTGAAATTGGTTAAATCATTAAATGCTTATTAGAAAACAGCCAATGTTTAGCTGCTGGTGGTAAAAGAAAACAAGAATTATTCAATCAATGAAAGGTGCAGCAATATGTTTTCAGTGCCGTTTGAATCTCTCAGGACAATCAGAAATGGAGCTTTGATTGCAGCCCAGAGTGCATTTTAAAAAAAAATGAAATTTGATTCAACAAACAAAACCAGGGTCTTTTATTCTCTGCCGTGCACTTAAGAGAAACCCTCATAACAACATTTGACTTTTAAGTACAGTACCATATGGCAGACTGTGTTGTTGTGAAGCTCTTCTTCTTCAGCTTTTTTACTGCGGCTGTTTGTGAAAACAGTAATGAACTTGGATTTAAACCAAAAGCGTTTTCTGTAGAATACACACACAGTTTTGGAGTCGTGCTTCATATGTTGTCAATTGGCAGTGATGATATTTCATCCACTCAGTGGTTGTTTTTTAGATTCTCCATTGACTTGGTGAAAGAAACAGCAAGTAGCATTTATGTTTTGCATGGTTGCATCTTCAAAACATCAGACTCAAACACGGGAGACCGCTGTTCGTTTCCCGTTTCAGACCGACAGTTGGCGTTGTTTTATGACCACGAGAGTTCCCTAACCTTTACCACATGTTTATTGTTGTAGCCATGACAATATAGAGCCCCTAACCTTAACAAAGTAGTCATTTTAACCCAAACCATATTGTGTTCGTGACAGCGGCGGACTCAGGCTGGGTGAAAAAATATGAAAGGGGCACCGGCTGCACGCGGTGAAGCGCCAGCTTACAGAAGGCTGTGATGCATTTATGGTGCAACAGCTCCAAACCCAGGTTGGGATTAACATTGTTTTATTATGTGACTTAGATAAAAGGATAAACAGCAACTGTTCTTCTGGCATGTAGGGCAGCCTATGTGGCTCTGCATTACGTTTTCTCTGCTGGAAGAGCACCTGCAGGGCCCTCCGTTTAAAGGACACTCATTACTGGACTGCATAACAATTTCTCCACCCTGGAGAACACTTCTCACATTTTCTTGGACATTAGGCCACAGTAGGGGGGCACTTTATCACGTTTCATCCACCATAGGTGCATCCAAGAGAGCCCTTTAGCAGATTTTTCTTTCTTTTTTTTTTTTTTGTTGAACATGAGAGCACCAGGGAGTCAGGTTGAGATTCAGCTGCAGCAACAGGTGAAGCTGCACACCTTCTTGACATGTCTGTGTATTTGTTCACCTGGAGAGAAGTGGCAGATGTTGTTCTGGTTCCCTCCTGCACACTTTACTGCACCCACTGGTGAGAAACACAGAATAAACCACCGAACTTCCAGTGGTCTCATTTCCCTCTTCATATACTGATCTAAAAATAATACTGCATAAATATGCAGTGTGCTGGGGAAATGTGGTTGGGACCTACAGTGAATGGAAAGTGCTTTTGTAAAAGTAACCAGCAGACTCGGTTCAGCTCAGATACTTTGGGACTGTTTTATTTTGATAAGCTGCCTCAAACGCTGTGTAGGTGTTACTGACAGAAGACTTCTGCTGACTTACTGACTCTGAATCCTTCTGAATGAATTTACTTCTGATAAAGCTGCTTCAGCACTCACAACCCATGGCTATACACTTTATTATAGCGGCTACTTTTTACCCAGAACATGTTTTCCCTTCAGCCTCCCTGAAGGCTACATTTTCGAAAACCACAGTATCCCCTCATGCAACAGATGGTGTCCGGTTTTACTGTAGATATTTCATTGTTTCAACAGCAACTTTCAAAGGATGGTAAATGGTTATGAAAACATTCAGTTGGGCCTGAAGGATCACTGACACTTGTCAGCTGTAATAAAGAGTGTATAAAATATATAGTGGTGCTCTGGACATCTGCAAAATATCACATTATTTATGCCCAAAATAGAGTTCAATAATTTAATATGAACTGGGTGGTAAATGCAATAAAGAAAATGAAACAACGGAAAGTATTGTCTGACTGAAAGAAGACTGACTGTCTCTCTATAAATCTAATAAGTGAGCCCCTGAGTGGTTTGGATATGAAGGACATTATATTTGAGCAGCCTAGTCAGACACTTGTGTGAAACTGTTGGGGCAGATGAAGGGCTAGATAAATAACTGAATATTAAGGCAAAATGATGTCCTTAAATGCAATACTTAGCCATAATAGCATGCACATTAAGTGGCATGTTGCCTATGGCCAAGAAACCATCCAAAGTACAACAAATTACCCTGTTCAGCTCAACGATTTGCAGACTTACAGGCCAAGAGTTTTCCCCAGTTCCCCACACTCACAAACAACGCTGGGCTGGGCCACAGTTGCAAGTGGAGGTCATGTGACACTTCTTGCCTTAGACATTACAGAAATGGCTGTGAAGCTATAAAGGAAAATTTCCTGGGTGTCACACACATTCAGATATTACATTGATTTTTCACAATTTGACCATTCGGTCCAAAAGTCACCACAAGCCTTATTAAGAAGCATACGCTGTAAATTATTCTCATGCTACTCGAGTGCAGGGAGTCAGATACGAAAAGCCACGCATCTAAGGCACCAAAGGCAAGAAGCGGTGCAGAGTTTTTTTTCTGAAACTCTTTCTTCTTTTTAGAAATCACTGTTCAGTGTATGAAAAGGCCAAACTGTTTGTTTATGCTCTCCGCTGAAAGAGGCAACATTCAGCATGTCTACATCTCAAAGAGATCCAAAAGTTCCAATTAAAGCTGTTCAGAAAAGTTTGCTCATGCGTGTGTTGTTCTCCTTTTTTATGGATGTTCATGGCAAAAAAAAAAAAAAAAAAAAAGTTTCTGTGCGTGACGTCTTTGACATGCAGGTCTGACTTTGTCCAGTTCTGTTCCCGCAGGCTTGCTGTAGGCTACACACACACACACACACTCGCCTAGACAGACACATCTCCACACCTCGTTTTAGCGCTGTGCTGGTGCAGGAGAGAGGCCAAACCCCTCATCATTCTGGCATACGGAAAAACACTTCTGCGGCTTGTTTGGATTTGTTGAAACCACTAACAATCGTCTCGTGTGGCGCTAAGCCCAGGAAGAGCAAAACAAAGCTAAAGCTGTCTGCTAACATGTTAGCATATCAGCTTTATAAGGGAGACATTGTTTTATTTTTACATTGTTCTGCAGCCCCCGAATGGACAAAAAAGGAATCAACTCATGCAGCTTCAGTCAAAGTAAGAATAGAAACAACAGTAACACGGGTAGTTTGTGAAGTTTAATGTTAAACTGCATGACTTGTCTTTTTCACACATCAGATACATTGTTAATATTTACATCAAACATAACTCCAAATAAAAAAAAAAGGGCAACAAAAAGAGATCATAACCCCTAATACTTATTCAGGTATTATCCTTCCACAAATGTACAATAAATGTCAAAAGAAATGTGCTTTAGGTCTATATATATATATATGTATATATTTAAAAAAATAAAAACTAAGTCTTACAAAACACAAAACAACAAGGTCAGTGGTGAAAACAAACATGGCAATTATCTTCAGGACATTTGAAATGATTCAATGTGACTGAAAACAGAAGGATTTGACAGCAAAAATGAATGCATGTAAATGCCATTTCAAGCACACTTTGCAGCAAGTCGTAGCACTTACAAATAATCATAATAATAATGGAGGAGGAAGAAGGAAGGATCTCATGAATAGTAAAAGTGTCACAAAAAGACAAAGTAGTGTTTCAGTGTTTTTTCGCACAGCAGGTACAGCAATATCAAACTCCTTCAGCGGTTCGAGACCACTGCTTAAACTAAATGCTAGCACACATATCGAGCCATTGCAAGACAACAAGGTGAGCACAGGAGAAAGTCTCACAGTTTTACGCTTCCCATTAACCCCCACCATTGACACGAAATTACCTTCAACACCTCAAGGATTTTATTTTTTCACACTGAGCACAAACACGAGTATTTTCTTTTCTTTATTATTATTTTTTTTTTTTCCAAACATACATCTGACATGGCAAAAAATGTGAACTTTCAGTTTATGCAAATTTTCTGTGTCTAGAGGGCTTGTGTGTAGGAGGCAGTATCCTGAAATTGGCTCGTCAAACACATTAGCTTATGTATGGTCTGAAATGAACAGTCACAGTGTAAAATGGACTCTGAAAATAAGTGGAGTGTTATCGTATACAACTAAGCATTCTCTAAAAAAATACAGTAGCAAGCTTTTCTCTTCAGTGTTTCTTCGGCTGATTCGAAACTCTAGGCTATATTAGTACAAATCATATTCAAAAAAATATTTAAATATGTTAAACGTGTGGGCTGTCCTTGAAAAAGTCTTTCCCTTTCTGTATGAGTACAGCAACTTAAAAACTCTTTTAACTGTTCTTTTCCCAGGACAACCCAGGTATGTGATTGTCTTCACCTAATGCACCTGCATAAAGAACAACTCCTATTGGTCGATAACTCTGCACAAACACAAAGGACCCACGGTGCAATGAGCCTCAAACCAACCTCCATGAAGAACTCAAGTTCTCACATAAAGATATGGAAAATACAGCAAACGGCAAGCGATAATGTAAACTGGGAAAGTTTAGCACATTGCCAATTAACTATGTTTATTTCCCATCAGACAAGGTAGCTTCAATGTAAACGCTGGCATGAACGCAAATGGACAAGAAATGAATGAAACTATATGTCTTTGGCAACTACTTGTAGATAATAATAATAATAATAATAATAATAATAATAATAACAATAATAATAACCTGTATGGACGGATAAAAAATACATGGAGAAATAGAAGAAAGCAGATACTGTCAGATCTCAAGCCCTTTGTTTTTCTTCGTAGCTAATGAGGATAACATTCGCTTGTAATAGTCCGAAATATCCAGTCAAACTCCATAACAGCCAAGCTATTATGAAAAGTAATGAAGGATTCAGTTGAGAGACTGCCAATTCACATCTTCACATAACAACCCTGTCATTAACTGTCATTAAAGGGGAAGTCCATGTCATTACAGATTAATAATTAGCTTTACAAATCAAATGGCTTTTTTTTTTTTTTTTCACCAGAACGCACTCGATCACACATACAGTGTAGTATATGACTCTCAAAGAAGCAAGCATATGATTGACAGACAGAAAACAAACAAAAGAAGCACGTCGCTATAAAAGGTCACTACCACTGTGGGAAATGTAAAAAAAAAAAAGAGAGAGAGAAGAAGAAAAAAATAACATCTTGAGTGATGCAATTCTGTACACAGTTTAGACAGTTATCAAAAAAGCAAAATATTCAAAGGTGAGGAAGTAAACAAAAACAAACAGGGTGTGTGGGCACGTGAGGGGTGACGGGGAGAGTGGTGCAGGAGGGGGTCGGTGTTGGCTATGCTAACATCACAAGGTGAGCTGGGTCCTACTGACAGCCTCAGTGGAGCAAGCAGTGCACAATACACAGGGGGGCTCAGGGCCACAGACGCTTTCATCACATCAGATTAAAACATGATTCAAGAAAATAAACAGAGGCGAGGTGGGAATGGATGCACATCCGGTCAGCAGATCTTTGTTTCCATGAAGCGTTTGAGGCACTATCATGTTGCCTCTTGCAGAGCTAAAAGTTGCGTGGCGCGTCACACGGATTGCTCCTTGGGGAACGTGAACGGAGCTCGAGGGCCGGGGGCGGGGAAGCTCGTGTTGGAGTACATGGGCTCGCTGGGTGGGTGCTGCTGGTAGGGGTGCTGAGGCAAGAAGGTGACAGGAGGGTAGGCTGGAGCGGGCTGAGACTCGGGGAAGTGTTCCATGTTGCAGACGCGCTGGTAGCTCATGTATTCGGCTGGGTTCAACAGTTCTTCTGGACGCCTCCCAGAGTCCTGCGAGGACGAGACAGCAGAGGACAGAAGATAATACTGCAGGGTCACGGGGTTTGCTTTATCTGAACCCGAAATCCAGTGTACAGTATACGACAGCAGTATTTTCCTGTTGATTAACAGTACACAAACTCAAGTTTAACCAGAGTTACGTTTAAGATTATCCATGAAGTCAAACCTGTTGGATTCACTAACATCTCTCTGCTCTTGGAATAACTTCTGCATTAACTTGGATGACTTTTTATTCAAACGTTTACATTTACAGGAAAGGAAACTTCATTACAGCACCAGATGTGGCCATAAATACGCAATAAATCCATAGCTAGCCACTAACTTTTTACACTGAGGACCTCATTTTCATGAATGAGAAAGGTGCAGATACAGATGGTGGTGCAGACTTGTTTAGTCCAGCTGGAGTTTTGGTAATGTGGCTCTGCATTTGTGCGAGGGATTGGATACAGATACAGAAAATAGATGGGGTGTTTGGCAGGAGCTTGTGTCAGTTGTCATGAATCAAATCAGCCCTCTCACTCTGGGTTTGGATCTGCATATTACAACTGTTTGCAATAAGCATACTTTGTTTTACTTCACTGATTTACATCATTGCATTCAATGTGGTTACACTTGCACGCCCATGATGCCAGCTGTCAAAACTTGGAGTAAAACAGTAGCTATTTAAAGGGCCACTCCAGCAGTTTAGCATCTACTGGATTAAAGCTGGAGAACACACAGAGGACAGATTTAAATGGAAAAAAGAAAGGTTCAAATCAAACAAGCAGAGAGACTTTTAGCGCCCATTTACACCTGGTATTAAAAGCGACCTGTGTCCTGACACGTTATCTGGATAAGAGAAGACACGTTAGCCTGTAGCCTGGCTCGCATTGTGTTCGGATCTTAGATGGGTGTAAATGTAACAATATGCTGGCATCTGTTCATTCAGAGAGCGAGCCAGCGAGAAGGCTGAAAGAAGCAGAATAGCCGACATGCCAGCGCTGCAACACACCTTGACATACCGACACACAGTTTTTTTTATACAAAGGAAGCAATAACTTTAATAATACACAAAAGGGGACAGAAAACTCAAATCTCAAAGTTAATAAAGGCTGCCTGAGCTCAACAACTCGCAGACTCCTGTGATTTTTTTAAGGGAGTCTGGGGCTGATTTCCTGTGGAGGACAGAGTTTCGTTCTCAATGAGGACGAGGAGAATGCGTTAAAAACACAAAGCGTTTGATAGCAGGTGTAAATGTGGTCTTAGTCCCTCGTATGGATCAGGCTCCAGAAACACTGGATCCTTATTCCCACAATGCGGTAGCACCTTTTATAGATACTCCCTGACTTCTTGCTGATAATTCTGCAGCTGAAGCCCAATCTGAAATACCCCTGATGACATCATTGGGGTCATTTTCTGCCCCTTCAAGCTAAGAGTAAAGATTCCCTCTTATTATCATATTTACGTGACTGGAAGGAAGAATTCTCTTTCACAGCCGACTTTGCAGTACGTACTTGTTTTCTTTCCTGCCACCACCAAATTGAACCAGAACAACTGCAGCCTTTATTCTGCTGTTACATCATGTTGTTTGAAGCATCCATTGTCTGACTGTTTATCTATTAGAATTCAAAACACCATGCTTCTAGTGCTACATGAAAGTTTTAATGGCTTTAAGATCTTTAATGGAGCTGTGTACTCTGTGTCCTCTGGGTATCACCCATCACGCTGCGTAAACTTGGAACATGGTTACACAGCTGTAACTCGGAGCTCTGAGTTAGAACCAACAAGTTTGTAGAAGTATGAAGGTTTATTTATCCATTTTTCATCATTCGGTGCTAGTAGTACAAGTTTTTAATCAAGGTTCTGGCAGTGGTAGAGGAGTGCACATCACACTCAAATAGATTTAATCCACTGAAAGGAAATACAATCACACGTCCCACTTGGAGGTGACTTGCACTGGTTAGATTTGACATGATGAAAACTCTGCTTTACTGACATTAATGTGAATTAAAATGATGCACCGACGTGTGTTTTAGGTGGGCTGAGAGTCAAGTTTCAAATGCCATAATTGTGTTTTGCTATTAAATTTGCATTGGCACTGCTCATTCCCACAGGAGTGACATCTTTGTTTCAGTGTAAGGTCTCTGGTCTTAATCTGCACAAACATGAATATAAAGTAAACTGCTTCATATGTTGATTACAGCAGCTGTTTGGAAAAAAGAAGATTCTGGCTTTTTCAGAACATTAAATCTAAGAAGACATCAGAGTGATTGCTCTGAACGAGGGACACGGGGCTCCAAACTCATTTTTTTAAAGGTGTACTCTGCAGGATTTGCATGAAGAACAATGCATGCAAAAGTAATCCCTCTCAATCATCACTTATGACCCACTAAAAGCGTGTGGCAGCGCATTGAGGCTGCCCTCTGCCTGTATTTTCTTATTTTCTTCTTATTACACTGTGGTCGGGATGTTTCTGGGCTGCGACCTTTGGCCAGTGTTTGTGTTGCCCTCAGCCAATAACAGCATGCAGGTGAGGTCAGTACTTTAAGAAAAGACTGACACTGAAATCTGCATTGTCTGTGTCTGAAGCTCTGCTGAATTCTCCTCTACAGACACAAAAACAATTGACTTGTTGACTGCTGTCTGTAACTCTACAGATCGCTAAGCACTGCAATTATATTATTATCATGACATGTAATTATGGTCTATTATTATGCTAACTAGCAAGCTGGACTGCAGACGGGGAGGAGAGGCCAATTTTCAGTGTTTGTTCCTGCACAGTACACCTTTAAGGAGTTCCTTGAATGCGCTTGATGTTCTCAAAGGAAAAGGGTTATCATTGAAACATGATTATGACAGTAATTATGAGCAGACATGCAAAAGAAAAGAGGATGAGAGTGAAAATGGAACTTACGAATATTCCTCAAGCATCTCTACATCTACGAAAACGATGATCCCAACTCTGAAAATGTTTTGGTGGGGCAACAAAACCACAAACAGACTTAAATCTGCCTACAAATTGTTGCGTGTGTTAAACAAAAGATGGAAATGGGAACGTTTTCAATACACAGTAAAGAAGTCATAGCACAAATATGTATTTAATGGGTAAAACATGGGGAGTAAAACAAAGGATTTTCAGTAAGCAGGCCATGAACAAACTAATCATCCTATAAAAACACAACATGTGTGTTGAAATGTATGATGTTCAAATCATTTTGTCTCAACTGGAAATTCCAAAACAGAAGTTGTAATTTAAAATGACATTATGAGGGATGAATGGTCAGATGATCGTGTGTGAAGGTGAATTGGTGTATTCACAGCAGAAGACATGCAAGTGAAGCTCTCCTGACACACATGCTGCAAACACTGACCGAAAATCTGCTTCAGGTTGGCATCAAGGACGGTTCAAGCAGCTAACGTATATGTTCTTCTTTGTCAAGTTATTACTGTCTTTGCTTTCTGAGAAGACTTTGGTGATTTCAAGCAGTGCGAGGAGCATTTTTACCAACTTACAAGTTTGTCTGGAAATGTTTGGGAAATGTAAGCAAACTGCTGCGGATAAAGGTCTGACTGTGTGAAATGTGTCAGCTGAGCCACTCTCAAACCAGTGACAGCAAACTATCAAGTTTGGCCATTTTAAAAATCAAAACGAGTTATTTAAATATACTGATTCGCTTTCTTGCAGAGAGTGTCATACAGTGCATGAAGCTGGAGCCAGCAGCCAGTTAGCTTAGCTTAGCTTAGCACAAAGACTGGACACAGAGGGAAACAACTAGCCTGCCTCTTCTTATGACAACCACATCTGCCTAATGGGACCTTTAAAGCTCCCTCATTAACACATACAAATGTCCTTTATTTAGATCCAAGATCCAAAGTGTAGAAGAGACGTGTTTTTACACAGATGTGATACTTCTTTAATGATCTTTAAAGGTGTCGGTCAGCAGATTTTTTTCATTTTCTGACATTGCAAGCTGACTGTGTCCCCTATTTTAAATATTACGCTAAGCTAAGCTAACAGATAGCGAGAGAGGGAAGCAGTAGATATATCAAACAAAAGGCTTTCCACAGAAAGTTTGTTTTTGTTCACTTCATGATGATTAATTTATTACGTTACACCAAATGTGATGTAAGTGCCTTATGTATTATTAAATAAGAGTGAGCACCTGCTGTGTCAAACTCGTGTGGATATAATGGGGGTGCGGGGGGTATTTGGGGTTATCAGGTGGGTTCCTGCGAGAACAAGTGGATAAGGTCAAATACATTTCCAGGAGGCACCACAGTGCAGTCTGAGCTGCAGAGAATAACATAGTTTGAGATCTGCTCAGAGCAAAATATCCAAAGCACTGACAGCGCACCTACGCTCTGGTTTACATTTATTTGAGAGCAGTTCACCAAAAACTTTCCACAATGAACAATGGTCACAAAGAACAGCCTGCTGTCAGATTATCAGCCACGTCTGCTGCTTTTAGGCACGGTGTCTTTGTTTATTTACCACTCGGGCATCAAAGTTGGCTTTAAATTTCTCCAACCATGTCCTTGGACTTAATCAGTGTCGACATTTCCAAAGTTTTCGAAAAATTCAGCTCGTTCAGAATTTGCATGTTTTGGTGTCTTCAACAAAAATCATTTTGAAATCTGTTTTATTCATGAATTTCATTAAAAGCTGATGCCCTCATGCACTTGTGTACCAATCGGCAACTTCTGGAGTTTGATCACTAACTTTAGTTGATCAATCCATTTTTTATGACTGTGCTCTATTTCACCGTAGGCTGATCTTCAGCAAAAGTCAAGCTGAATGTGTTTCTAAGCATTTCCACAGTTTCAACATCAAACTCTGGGCAGCGGGCCAAGGATGATGATTCAGGAGAGCAGCCGATCTGAAGACATATACTTACTGTTTAAGGGAAATTTAATGCATAGAAGGACATTAATGGGAAAAGATGAAGCATTTCTTGGAATTTAAGAACTAAAGCAGCAGTAGGCAGAGAAATTATGCACACTGGATGTCAAAAAAGAAGGGAATGTCCCATCCCTCTGGATTGTCTTACACTGAAATAACGAGTGATTGAGGCTCAGTTCTTGTCCAGTGGCTCTCTTACACGCTGACTTTTGGCCAAACACTGAGTGTTAACTGAACAGGGACGACAGGAGCTGATTGAAAACACAGACTCTGCTCTCACACTAGACAGAAATAGAAGCAACATCTGCTGACACAGAGATGTTCAGTAACATCTGGAGCCAAACTGTAGCTTTCCCTTTATTGGATGTGAGATAGTGTCCATGTTCGATGCCTATGAGGAGAATTCATTTTAAGTTCACTACTTTTGCCCGTCTTTAATTTTATTTTATGGATCTTGCACGACAGTGTAGTCCTATAGAGAAACCTGTGTTGCTGACAGACGAGGGATATTGCCACCTTCCTTTATTATATCACAAAGGAAACCAACACTCATTGGATAAGAAGTGCATTTCGTCTATTATCTACTGTTCTGTGGTATCTAAACATCACTATCGCTGCTGTATCCTGATCTGAACCTTTATGAACCTTCTGACTTCTCAATACAAAGGCATTTTTTTAAAGGCTTCTTTCGCAATTGGCAGAACAGATGTTGACATTGTGAGTTTCTTTACGTTTCAGTTATCGATTTTATGTTACGACACTGCTCAAGGTTTGAGAGCCACTTCATTAGAGTTATGAAAATATCACATTTTGGCCTAAAAAACCCGGTTTTGTCACCGCAAACACAGTTTGAAGAGTGTTTGTCAGCCGCCTCCTCCTCCTCCTGAGAGAAACTCATATCCATGTAACAGTAATCTGAACTATGCTGAAACACTGATATGTATGAAATGTACAAATTTAATGTGTCTGTGGTTTGCTGTGGCGGCTCCATCGATCACCATTGATCCAGTGTTTCTTAGATGACGTGTATGACTTGTTCCAACATTAAGTTGAACAGTAATTGGACTCATTGACCCTGCTGGTCTGATTTATTCATGAGATGCTCAATTTCAGCAACAGCACAAGCACAAAAGATACGTCAAAAAGTAAGCGAATCAATAAAACTGAATTTTTAAAAACTTGCATTTGGTTATAATATCATCCTTTTTTCATCCAGTGTTAATATTCATTGGCATTTATTTCCATTGAGGAGCAAAGCATAATGTTATGTAAATGAATGGATATCACAGCCTGCCTGCTTTGTCACTTTTGCTCTCATGTTCACATTTTGATCCATTCAAGAACAACAAAACAACAGATGACAGCATCTCGTATTCTATCCAAGGCTGTTTCTACCCAATAAACAAAAAACTGGCAAGAAATGAAAATGGTGCAAATGACTTTGACACCGTTCACCAACTAATGTCTTCAGTCATGGTGTTTGTTCTGCCAAACAGCCGTCTGCAAACATCAAGAATCGAACACGAGACAAAACACGCTCAGGACGTCCATTCAGCTTTCTCAGCTGCTTTCAGAGCAAGAACAAAGACAGCAGCTCCAAAACTGCTCTGTGAGGATTCGACAGTCATTCAGATGCCAACACCAGGCTGCAGGTGCTTCGCTTCGCGTGCGTGGGCTCTTCTGCTATGTCGCTGAATTGTAAGTGACCAAAGAGTTAAAAAAGGTCAGATTAAAATGTCTGTTAAAGCCTAAATTCAGCAACCCTTCACTAAGCTGATCCTCCATCAGCTGTGCCCCCTTTTCACTGTCTGTCTTTCCCGCTTTGAGCAAAAGCAAAGCAAAAGAGGGCAAGATGAATGTTCTCAGATGCATAAATTTAAAATCGAGGGTTAATCTAAATGAAATCTGCTCACCTTGAAGTCCTTGTTAAGCACCACTACGTTGGGCAGATACCTTAACCTTTGAGCAGTGTGGGCGCAATAAGGTTTTCATACCTGATAACAGAATCACTCTGTCAAAGCAAATGGATGCCAGAAATACACAATCAGGCTGTGATTAACAGTTGGCTGATTCATTTCACTGATTACCTTTAAGTCACTGACCAAAGGTGAACTTAAAAGCCTCTATTCTTCTCAAAGAGCGAAATGAGGATTCTGTCAGGCCGGATATGAACACGCACTTCAGTCTTTGGCTCAGCAAACAAAGATCTTATTGAATGGTGTAACCTCATGACTGAAGCCAGTCAAGATGAGGCTTAATGCTGTATTACAAACAGGGAATGTCAACAGGCTTTTCCCTGGAGGACTTTCATGTTGAAACTCTCCTGTGCTACACTATCCCATCAATTACAGAGCTGCTGACTGAACACCTTGTGAAAGCTGACTTAAGCACTGAATCGATATTCATCAATTCATCTGCTCTGTCTCAGATCTGCAATCGGATGGCTGAACATGTTTCCAGATCAGATCAGATTTCAGACACTCTTTGAGCCCAGCGTTGAGGGAAAAATGTGTTTATAGTGTAGAAATCTTAAACGTTTATGATGCTAATGTTTTTTTAATGCAGACTTACAGTTGTGCACGTCCACTATTAGAGTCAGACATAAGTTAACGCTTTGCAAACTTAATGTTCTGAAAAAGGTTTTAAAACCGACAATAAATGGATATCTTTTCCTCTAATCCACTTTTACCTGCATCAATGACGTCTTAAAAACATCACAATACTTTGAAACTAGGCTTCTTCGCTCCACTAAAGATAATGTTCACTTTTACTCTTATTTCATGAAAAATTAAGATGGTGTAATGAGGATTTTTAACACCCAAAGCCAGAATAAATTATGTTTTACTATGCATATTTTTGGAAGACTTTGAGGAGTTTCCTCCCTCACGCAGCAGCCGCAGATTTAATACCAAGGATAAGTCTGGCATGTTAATATGGATGCACTTTGTAATATGGATGGATTTTGTATTAAAGATATATTATTGTACGCAACAATATTAAATATTATTCTCATAATGTCTAGCAGAAACATGTGTCTCTTCCCTTCTTGTTAAAATGCTGTCCTGTTGGTCAGATCTGCAATTTTATCTACTCAAAGCGACCAGATTAGTCTTAAATCAGGACAGTCCTAATTTGGGGACATTTGTCTCAGCGATCAGGCTGAATGTCGGACTTTTGAAAGTAGAGATTGTGAGCAGATTTGTTCTGCTGTGTTGACAAACTGACATACATGAGATTGGCCCCTTGCTGCACATTTTATCCAGTGCAGCCTTGCACTGAGGTGCTGTGTTCAAGCTGATAATGCTGCTACACTGCTCATCTGTAATGTGTAAAACTGCTGCAAACACGCCACCACTGCTGCCGCTGTAACAGCTGCCTCTCGTGGTTCCCTCCTTCTCATTGGCTCTGACTTTACGGGTCATTGTCGTCACTCCCCAACCTCTGCTGTATGTATACGGGTTGCAACCCCGTCTGCAACAGATTCCAACGTGTTTGATTCGTCTTCCCTGCAACATCTGCTCTTATACGACGATATCAGCTCATAGCAACACACTACATTTTTAATGGTTATATTTAGGCACTAGCAGCTTGGTCGAGGTTGTGAAAAGATCGTGGTTAAGTATTGGAAATGTCCACAGTGACTTGAAGCATTAGACTTGATTTGTTTACTTTATTACCATCTAACCACAGTCACAATTGTTCCCTCACTTTAACTGAAGTGTTCCAGGATGCAAAGCTCAGCCTC